>CM070092.1:18418815-18448815 GCA_036178185.1 Liparis tanakae
TACAGCCCAATATCCCAAACTACAAAATTCTCCTCAGAGGGCTTTTGCAATCTGTACACATACGACATCCCTGACCTTTGACCTTTGACCTTTGACCTTACATCAGATCAGAATAAACTCCCAAAGAATTCAAAAAAAACTTTCACAGGGGGAAAAAAGGTGCAGAACCCTTCAGGAGAGAAACAGAGGAGGATCCCTCTCCAGGATGGAGAGAACAATAGATGTCATGTGACCAGATGAACAATAGATGTCATGTGACCAGATGAACAATAGATGTCATGTGACCAGATGAACAATAGATGTCATGTGACCAGATGAACAATAGATGTCATGTGACCAGAAGGAGTCGTTACAGAGTTATCAAACATAAAGTTGAGTACTACGCCCTGCCGGTCCCCACTGTACAGCTGTCTATTCATAAAGCATGTGTAGCTCTATGCATGATTGTGTATCTATTTTAATCTATTTCATATGTTTTGTACTATCTGGACCGAGAGTCTGAAATAAAACATTGATTAATTGATTGATCACATGATGCAAATACATCCTTTGTATTGATTTTATGAGAAGAAAACACTCAATGGAAACCCCACAGCAATTTAAATTAAGCAATTTATTTTAAAAACTGGGCTGCGACACTAAGCCGAGGGAGTGTATATATATAATATTTATATATACATATATATATATATATATAATATTTATATATACATATATATATATATATATATATATATATATTTATATATACATATATATATATCTTTATATAAAAATATTATATACATATATATATAAACATATTATATATATATATATATATATGTATATATATATATATACATATATATGTATATATAAATATTATATATATATATATAAACATATTATATATATACATATATATATATATATATATATACATATATATATATATATGTATATATATACATCGGCGAGGCGGACTTAAAACCCGACGCATCGAATCTGAGGGGGAGCGTTCCCCAGCGTGAAGACAAACTCCCTCACGTCTGTGAGTACGGAGTCCATGTTCAGTTACTTTGTCACAAATCACTGCCGGGCTTCCTCTCCCCGAGCCGTCATCTTCCAGGATTACCGGGGGAGCGGAGCCTGTCGCCTGCTCAGTGGGGGCAATAATTGGTATGAAATAGCGTTATGGACAGCTGAGAGGTGCGGCGCTCCGACTGAGTGGGAAATCCACTCGGAGGATTCCTGTTTTACACTCCGTCAGGGCTTCTCGGTTCTCCTTAACTCTCTGCTCTTTTTCTCTCCCTCTCTTTCTCTTCTTTTTTTCGAGTGATGGATTTGTTGTCATGGTGGCCTGACACATCTGTCAGAAAATGATTTTTCTTTTTTCTTTCTCGGTTTCTTTGCAGCCGTCCCTCCTGATCGACTCCATTTGTGGGCCGTGACTCTTTCGGGGAACGCCAGTCTGGTGCTCACTCAGTCATCCTCTCTCTCTGTCTGATTGAGAGGAGAAGAGATGGAGATGGAGAGACAGAGGCACGGAAGAAAGAAACCAAAGCTCTCATTCAAGCTCTCAGAGGAAAATTAAAAATGTAGGATATTGGAGTATATAAAATAAACTGAATTTAATGAAAGTATCAGGTGTAGTGTGTATACGTTTTTTTAATATTAAGACTACGTCAACAAAACAAATGTATAAATCATTGAATATAATACAAACAATATCAATAATATTTGATATATAAAACATAGCAAGCATTATAAATATTACACACAATATTTGGAATAAGGTTATTAATCACTGATCTGTAAATTTGTCCGTCATTATCCATGTATATTTATTTTTTATCACATTTCAACTCTTCCATGTTTCCTTTTTTCTAATATATTTCACTTCCCAGAGTTTATTTCTGGCAGCCTGGGAGAAGCGAAGAGGTAAAACCTACGACAGAGAAAAAGAGAGAGAGAGAGAGAGAAGGAGAGAGAGAGGGAGGGAGAGGTCACACCTGTACAGAAAAAAAACAGGTGTAACTCTTTTAGAGAACGCCAGTCTGGTGCTCATTCAGTCATCCTCTCTCTGACGGGTGGAGTCAGACGGAGAGGAGAGAAGAGATGGAGAGATAGAGAGAGAGAGAGAGAGAGGGATGGAAGAAATAACCCAAAGCCCTCACGAAACTACCAGGTGTAATAGCTCCTTTCTTTTTTCCATATTTCTACTCTTTCCCAGCTTCCTTTATTATTATTTTTTGGGGATCTATGTCACTTCCCGGAGTTTATTCTGCCAGGCCGGGCAAGGCGAGGAGGGAGGAAGCGAGGAGGGAGGAAGCGAGGAGGGAGGAAGCGAGCGGTCACACCTGTACAGAACAAACAGGCGTAGAAATGTGTTCCGGGCCGGGATGCGGCGAGCGAATCCCGCGCTACACGACACGCATGTGACAGGGAACAAGAGGAATTTGTTGCGCTCTCACACTTGAGACGAAGACGGGAAGGAGATGGGGAAAGAGGAGGAAGAGGAGGAGGAAGAGGGGAAGGAGACTGACACTAGTATAGTGGCCTACGCTACGTCTCGTTTCCTCTCTCTTCTCACTATGGTGGGACTACAAAGCCTACAGCGCCACGCCTCGGCTGATTACAAATTAGCCCCAAAAAAATATATATAGACAAAAAGGCGCAGGAGACACATTGTGAATGTGTCCCGCTGCATTGTGGGAGAGGACAAACACAAAGCGTCTCCCCCCCCCCCATCACGCCGTTGTTGTTTGTTCCTTAATGCGGCGGCCGGTATCAGCCTCTCGGCCCGTGAAACCTCCCCCGCCTCACGTATTCTTTTCTATGGCTTATCAGCGGGAGCGCCGGAGGAGCTGTCCGGTCTCATTCTCTCGCTGGAGAGCACATGTCAGGACCTATTTGCCACTGGTTACTTTGAGAGTGACATCAGCGATGACCCCCCTTGACCCCGGCTGACGGAGAAATGCTCCTCGCGATAGTTTTCCATTACGGGAGGCGAGGGAGCGCGGACAAGCAGACGGATATGTGAAATGGGAAAATGGGAAAACTGGAAAAGGCATTTAGACCTGTGGTTGACCTATCATGTTTCGGGTTTCCATCGGCAGGCTTTTATGAAATGAGTATTTGACCCATAAACAAAGCCGTGGTCACCTCGGAGCGTGTTCCCTCCACCGACGGGTATCACAGAGGACAAAGCTGAGGGTCAACCACACACACACACACACACACACACACACACACACACACACACTGCAATTCACTCGGTTTTCCTCCTCTTCTTTCTGTGTTTGTGATGTGTGCATCAGCCTCAAATATATCTGTAGAGTTTCATATTAGGGGACAAATTGTGGCGACGGAGCTTTCCGCACAGTCCTCTCGACGGGTCGGACGCCGGCGCTTCGTATGGATCGGAGCCGAGGTCGGCGGCGGCGGTCCACGGGCGCGCCGCTGGAGATCTCCGATGCAGGTACAGAATATGGGAATGCCGGCTGAATCCCAAATACATTTCAACATCTGAAATAGATGTACTGTATAGCGGTTTAGCGATAGCACACAACAGATTGCACATACATTTGACTTTTTGTTGACACCACATTGAATGTTTAATGGTAATATAAATTGTATTAAACTATGAAAAATCCATCTGACTCCATCCTACTGTTAACATATATATTTTTAAAACACATTTATCTGCTTTTTTACGCGAAACTTTCTTGTAAACTGCAGCTAAATCATTAGCTTAGCATACACGCGGGTAACGGAGGTACAGGTAGATAGATAGATGGATAGATAGAGATAGATAGATAGATAGATAGATAGATAGATAGATAGATAGATAGATAGATAGATAAATATATACTTTATTAATCCCCAAGGGGAAATTTGTTGTCACAGTAGAAGCACCAAAAAAATAAACTAAACACACAAGAATAAAATAAGATATATATATATATATATATATATATATATATATATATATATATATATATATATGTCTGCGTGAGGTTGTAGATAAAGAAGCAGAAATATACATATATATATATATATATATATATCTTTCATCTCTGTTTTTATATATATATATATATATATATATATATATATATATTTACTTCCTGAAAATGTTCTTTTATGTCAAATTCTATCAGGTTATCCCAAAAAACCATATGTGTTGGTGAAGAAATGTTACATTATTCGTATAATCAGGATAATAAATCAGTGTAATCCCTGTTGATGCTCATTTCACAACATCTTGTGAGATTGTGCTGCATTCAAGTTAACCGCATCTATAAAGTACAATAACCTCTCTGGCACCGCTGTGTACTGTACACATCATCATCCATCCGATTCCCAGTGGTGACACGGCAATATAGTCCCAGACACTTGTAAATCTATTATATAAATCTTATTAATAGCGTCTGTGCCGCTCCATCAACGTGTGATTGACAAATTACCCGCTGTAAACCGCGAACGGCGAGTCAAACTGTGTGGGAAGATGTCCATTTAGAGGCCTGATTTATGTAATATGACAGAGATGCCCTGATGGGGGGTATTCCTGCCTTATCACCCATTATGCTTCCCCACAGCTCATAAAGACACACGTCAACCGCCGGGAAGCGTGGCGGGTCGGCGTGAAGAGACGGCGAGCGTGCTCACCTCGTCGGCGGCCGCCGCTGGCCTTTGCCTCCGTGATAAATTACATTTATGAAAGCTGCAATTACCTGATTACCTCGCCGCTCCGGCTCCCACTCGATGGCAGGAGTCATCGCGGCACCCTATAATTTCATTCAAATTACCCGTGAACCTTCGCCCCAAAGTGTCAACAATAAATGCCATGGTGACCCTATCGAGTGTAAGTAATGTCCTCTGCGGTCAAGGAAATAATAAGCTGTTTCTTAAAGTGAACATCGGTGGGGGGGGGGAATGCAGACGGTTATTAGAGGTGTGACTGAACATGCTGAGACCCCGTTTACACGATGGGAAAATGCATACACTACCGTTCAAAAGTTTGGGGTCACCAAGAAAATCTGGTGTTTTCCATGAAAACTCACACCTTTATTTATCAAATTAATTGCAAAATTGATAGAAAATATAGTCAAGACATTGCCAAGGTTATATTTTTATTGTAAATATTAATGTTGTTCTTAAAACTTGTGGCTCAAAGGAAGGCCAGTTTTATAGCTTCTCTCACCAGCATAACTGTTTTCAGCTGCGCTCGCATAAAAAGGTTTTCAAGGGTTTTCTACCCCTCTGTTAGTCTTCTAATAATAATAATAATACATACAATTTCTATTACGCTTTTCATAATTCTGCTTCTAAGGCGATAACACAATGTACCATTAGAACACTGTAGATGGGCCTCTACACACCTGTAGAAACTTCATTACACACCAGAGAATAGTCATTTTAACTATGTAGAGAGAGTATTTATGATTAATTTAATGTTATCTTCATTGAAAAAAAAGAAAAATAAGGATATTTCTAAGTGACCCCAAACTTTTGAACGGTGGTGTATATTTGCATGCGTTTTGGCCTTCCATTTCCACAAAATAGGAGGTTTTATCACGGAAAACGATCATTTCTAAAAACTCCGGCCAAAGAAAACTCTGTTTGTGTGTTTACGTGTGAACGAGGTCAAAGGTCGAGTTTTAGGTTGACAAACGTCACAGTATGCGACTAAAGATGCTTCAGGTCATGTGAGCGTCCTATATATGGGTCCATATAAACAGAAACCTTTTTGAAAACGACTTTGTGTGTACAACGTTATTTTTGAAAACGGAGGGGCAGAAATATTAGTTTCTGTAAATATGTGTAAATGTGGCCTACGAAGTGACACGTACACTACCGTTCAAAAGTTTGGGGTCACCGAGAACATTTTGTGTTTTCAATGAAAACTCACACTTCTATTTATTAAATGAATACAAGATTAATAGAAAATATAGTTAAGACATTAACAAGGTTAGAAATAATGATTTTCATTGGAAATATTAATGTTGTTCTTCTTGTGGCTCAAAGGAAGGCCAGTTTTAGAGCTTCTCTCACCAACATAACTGTTTTCAGCTGCGCTCACATAAAAAGGGTTTCAATGTCAAGGAATAATCTGTTTGTGGAAAATGCAAAATAAAAAGTTATAAAAAAAAGAAAAAAGGGTTTCAAGGGGAATATTAATGTTGTTCTTCTTGTCCCTCAAAGGAAGGCCAGTTTTAGAGCTTCTCTCACCAACATAACTGTTTTCAGCTGCGCTCACATAAAAAGGGTTTCAATGTCAAGGAATAATCTGTTTGTGGAAAATGCAAAATAAAAAGTTATAAAAAAAAGAAAAAAGGGTTTCAAGGGGGTTCTAACCCTCTGCTCGTCTTCTAAGGCAATAACACAATGTACTACTAGAACATTGGAGATGGGCCTCTAAAACTGTTTAAAAAACAGAGATTAGTCATTTACCACATTAACTATAGAGAGTGTATTTCTGATTAATTTAATGTCATGTGTTTTTTTCTTCTTTTTTCTAAGTGACCCCAAACTTTTGAACGGTAGTGTATGTCTCATCCTCCACTGCGTCTCAGGACCCCGGCGGAGGATGCGAAAGGCGTAGTTTAGACGCTGTTGCATGCTGGGATAGCTCACATTGTGACGGACCATCTCCACCCTGAGCCCCACGGGAAGCTCTCAGCGTATTATTCGTATGTTAACACACTGACCTCCCCGAGACCCCCCGATACCCTCCGGGCCCTGTACCCTCGGACCATTTGCGACCCGAGGGTTCACAAAACAAGCGCTCCGCTGCGCCGACACGGGCCCTCCCGCGGTCGACCATCTCTCGCTCGGCATGGAGGCGCTACTTCGGATTCTGCCTTTGCGCGCCGGCTCCGACGGAGCCGCGGAATTCGAGGCGGCGCTGAACTCTCTCTCCGTCGGCACGTGGAAGGTGATGGAGTAACAACGGAGAAGTTTCTCCGTCTCCAGGAGGGGCCTCTCGACGTGGGAGCGAGAGGGAGCGTGAAGTCGATTTCCTCACGCATTCATAAATTCATTAGTCTAAACTTTTTCAGTGTATCAGTTACATTAAGCCTCATTAACTTCTTTTTTCCCTGCTTTATATTAGCTAATTAGCTCAGGGGTGGCCACAAATTAATTACCATCTTCTACAGCCTCGTGCAATTGCATTGTGTTTATTTAGTCTCTCCTATTAACTTTTAATCTTTTTCTACTCGTAAAAACAGGCAATTAACATTTTTTGATAAACAAAAAAATGATGCCGGCTCAGGGATAATCAGCCGCTCTGCGTGGCGTCGCCGCAGAATTACCCCCGCCGGCTAATTTGACCCTCGAACCGTCCAGAGGGGTGGGTGAGGAGGTGAAGATCAGCCTGAGAACACAAGGTGTGACCTCTTCTTCTTCTTTCTTTTCTTCTTCTTTTCATCTTCCTTTCTTCGTCTTCTTCTTCTCCTACTTCTTCTTCTTCTTTCTGTTTCTTCTTCTTTCTTTTCTTCTTCTTCTTTTCATTTTCGTTTCTCTGTGTACTTCTTCCTCATCTTCTTCTTCTTCTCCTTCTTCTTTTTCTTCTTCTTCTTCTTCTTCTTCTTCTTTTCATTTTCCTTTCTCCGTCTTCTTCTTCTTCTTCTTCTTCTTCTTCTTCTTCTTCTTCTTCTTCTTCTTCTTCTTCTTCTTCTTCTTCTTCTTCTTCTTCTTCTTCTTCTTCTTCTTCTTCTTCTTCATCTTCTTCTTCTTCTTCTTTCTTCTTCTTTTCATCTTCCTTTCTCCGTCTTCTTCTTCTTCTTCTTCTTCTTCTCCTTCTTCTTTTCTTTTCTCCAGCGCGGTTTTTCCAACGGATTTCTGTATGCAGCGGCTTTCACACGATCCATGCCAATCACGTTTTTTTTTTTTTTAAGATGATATCCTTTCTTCCTTTTCTACTGGTGAGCGCGGCGAGATATGACAGCGGAGCAGCGAGCGCAGAGCAAAGGTCTTCAATGTCCCTCAGTGTATTTCAATAAACCCACGCAACGACTGCTTCATTAGCCCATTGATTCAATAATGTAGCCATCCTTCTTCCTCATATTCACCGAGCGCAAACACCGATGATACAAAAGGAAACAGTCATGATAACTCCGACCGCGGTCGAATTCCCGTTAAGGCACCAGGTCGCCCATCGGCTTTGATGAAGAGGCTCATTTATACGCTGTCTCCCACCGCGCGGTCATCCTTCTCCATATTCTGTGTATTGACCCGGGTTGTTCCTTTTATTACAAGCAGGTTTTTTATTGAAGGATGATTACATTGAATGATGTCAAGCGAGGGGAGAAAAAATCGACCGGAATAATGACGTTCCGGAGAGAGGGGGAGAAGGCGATGGGGATGGGCGGAGGGGTCGATGGCGGCGCTCGCCCTGTCTTTCCGCACCGGCCTCGCAAATTGAGTCGCATCCTCGCTCATCCATTATTTAGGGCCGATCGGACTCTCTTGGCAACTATGGATTTGATAATCATTCCCATGTCCATATTAAATATGTGACATAAATATCGCAGTAGGGGCCTGTCAATAGGAGAGCGGCGGTGTGAAACCAGGGGCGTAAAAGAGAAACTAATGTATGGATATGAGGCAGAGGAGGGGAGACGAGGATGTTTTCCTGCCTCTGAGACAATAGTGGCTGTTGGAGATATCGGATGTTTACCACACGGGTCTGCTGGAGCTTCTGAAATATTAATGCATGCAGCGAAATCATTGTAGCACCGTGATTTTGTCATGAGCTTTGTGATTAGCGCTAATTAGCTCATTTTAGCATGCTAGCAGGGCTAACTAAGATGCCGACCGAGGTGAATGTAACCTGCGATGTTTTTTGTTTCTATGGTGAGCGTGGCCGTGCCAGGAGATGGAGAGAAAAGGTAAGGTAACTCGACGAGGTAGCACGGTCGCGGCTCACGTCGCTTTGCGTTGTGACGCGGTCGGGTTTGCTGGAAAAGAAAATAGCGCCGCATTAAACCGCTCACAGCGAGGTCTGTGGACGGTTTTGTGTAGAAATTATGAAGGGCAGAAGGCAGAGATGTCTATAACACTTGGGAAATCGCACCAAAACAATTTAGATTAATCATTAGCATGTAGCATTAGCATGTAATTTCTTTATTTTGGGGGTAGCCATTGGAAATCGTTGTATATGTTGTTAGTTGGAAACTGATCACAACAACTGTGACTGATGGTTCAGACGGCAGATATCTCTATATGGCTCCAACACCCGGCAACTTAATAATTACCATGTAGCATTAGCATGTATTCTTTTATTATTTTGGGTTTAAATCGAGCGCAGAGCAAAAGTCTTCAATTTCCCACAGTGTATTTCAATAAACCCACGCAACGACTGCTTCATTAGCCCATTGATTCAATAATCTGTCTATATTTTATTTTATTTTATATTATACTGCTGTTTTATTTCATTTTGTATTTTATTTTTTACTTTGTATACTTTATGCACAGTCACTGTTTCTTTCTTATATTTATATTTTATTATTGTATGTTTAGTTTATTTCTATTGGTGGTGCTACTGTGTCGACAAATTTCCCCTTGGGGATTAATAAAGTATATATCTATCTATCTATCTATCTATCTAGCCATCATTCTTCCTCATATCCATGGCTCCATCACCCGGCAACTCACACCAAAACAATTTATATTAATAATTAGCGTGTAGCATTAGCATGTATTTTCATTATTATTTTGAGGGGTGAACTTTCCCCTTAGTCATTGTTAATTGTTGTACACGTTGGTATCCGTGGATCAGTGAGTTATCTATGATGAAATACCAGAATGTGCTATCGAGTGCAACACAACAAACATGTATCTGTATGAAAATATGTGCGCGGGCGAAGGAGCGGTGCGCCCGTGTAAAAAGAGGGTTTGGGGTTGTAAGTCAGCACATAAATAAAGGCGGAGGGCTGATAACAAGAAGCAGCATCTGCCAGGCAGGCCGTACGTCTCCTTCCTCCAGCCAGGACTCTCCGTCTCTCGTGTGATTTTCTCCAGCTGCTGGCCATGAATACTGGCCTATGCGCTCCAGATTAAAGCACAACACATGTTCCTCCGCAGGCTAGATTATATATCATCCCCCGATAACCAATGACAAACGCTCCGACACATTGTCCCAGAGCAAAGACGGAGGGCGGGGAAAAAAAAAGCAATGTTTGTACGGGAGGTATCTGTTACTCAGCGAGACTTCTTGACCGGAGAGAACGTCTGGGCAATTCATGTCGACATCAATACGTTCTGTCTGAAGAGGGACGTTTTCTTCACCTTATCATGTTGTAATTTTGCATTGGCTGTGTCACACACACATTTAGCAGCTCAGGGTTGTATTCAATTAGATTAGATTAGATTAGAAAACTTTATTAATCCCCAGTGGGGAAACTCATTCGCCGCCAAAAATTCATACGGACCGCAATCGACACCAGTCTAGCAGAGCGCGACAGACAAGGAACACGTCGCAAAATGCCCCATAAAACATGACCATCAGGAAGATGCTAAATAAATCTGAATTAAAAAAAGGTGTTAATTCAAAAATGAAACTGCTGCCGGAACAAAAGACCTTCTGAGACCTTCTGAGTCCTTTACAAACACAAAAACGCACCTTTTCCGACTATATCTGGATTAAAACACAGATTTGCACTTTAGTAGCACTTGAATGTCTCTTATTATGGTACTTTTGTAGTTTGACTATGTTGAGGAAATGTTACTTTCTGTATTCTTGTTGTTCTTAGTTTGTACTCTAGGTTGAAATGCACTTATTGTAAGTCTCTTTGGATAAAAGCGTCTGCTAAATGACATGTGATGTAATGTAATGTAACAATGTAGTAGAGGCCTTCAAAAGAAATTATTGTTTTAAACTTGGCCTTTAACCTCTAGTAGGGTGACCACATTTGAGTTATGACCTCAAATCCGGGGGGTTGGGGGGGTGAATACTAGTTTGTGAAAGACCCAGAGAAATACAAATATCCGACGAAGCAAAATCCCGGACGTTTTTTGGAATCCCTGCCGGACGCATTTTTTAGGTCTCAAAAAAGAGGACATGTCCGGGGAAAAGAGGACGTCTGGTCAGCCTAGCTCTATTGAGTCCACTATAATAAATAAGATTTATTCTCCAAGGGCCGCACACACAGACGACAAGAAATATCCAATATATTCATATATTTTTTATTAGCCTTTATTTAACCAGGTCGGCCCCATTGAGATACAATGACCTTTTTTTCAAGGGAAGCCTGGCCAAGACAGCAGCATAGAAACATTGCAACAATCACAAGACACAACAGAAAACACATAACACAAATAAAATACATTAAAAAAGATAAGGCAACAGGACTAAAGCTCCGGATTTACACCAAAACAAGAAAAAGTGCGGTATGAAGCCGCTCCAATTTCTCTTACACGAGTCTTAAAAGTTTCAAAGTTGATGAGCTCCTTTAACTTTACAGTTTTTTGCAGTGTATTCCAAGCAGCAGGTGCAGCGAATTTAAAACAGTGCTTACCAAATTCAGAGTGAACTTTGGGCATAATTAATAAATAAAACGACGGACCGCTCGGCTCCCACTTGGTCGTCATGGTCGACCCTCATGGACCCTCATGGACCCTCATGGTCTCGGCACACAGCGTGTTGCGAGTGTCCTCGGCAGACTGTGTTTGTCGGTTGTGTTTTGGTCTTTTTCTTCTCTCAGTCATCTCCTCGGCTTCCCCACGATGACAGTGGAGTCTCCGCTCCTCCGAGGCTCCCTCTTTTCGTGCTTACATTAGAGCTCTTGAGGATGACAGTGATTCAGTGCTGCTCAGTGAACAGGATGCTCTTTCATCCTTTTCTGTCTGGGTGGCCCTTTTCTCTCTCCCTTTCTCTCTCTCTCTCTCTCACACTGTGGGGGGAGAAGTTAACCATTGTCATGTTAAAAATATAAGTTGAGCTACTCTCCGAGGTGTAGTCGGCATCGATGATCGAACACAGCTGGTGTTTAACACCACCGTACCGTTCACCTCCGTCTCCCCCCCCCTCTTCATTGTGGGCTCCTTCCACCAATAGGAAGCGAGGAGGAGGAAAGTTGACATTCATAGTTTGATACCGAGGCCATCCTTCAACTCCAGTCTATGGAAGGATATACACGTGGGAATGATTGATGACGCAGACTCAATTCCCAGCTAAGTTTGGCCATGTTTTGTTTCCAATAGGTCGACTGCATGGACAGCAGGCCCCGCCTCCAGATATGTCATTACTTTGGGATTATGGAAATACTTTGGACTGTTGTGTACCAAGGGAAGTTATGTAGAGTTGTAATAGGTGTTGTGTTTAAATTAATAGATACAGAAACATATGATAAATAGGGAATATTATGAAGAATATAAAGATTAATGTATTGTGAATTTATTGTGAAGCCGAAGAGGTAGTCACTGTTTTTTATTATAACTGTATGTGACTATCTGTATGATTATTATCTGTATATGATGTGTGGGAATGGATGTTAGGTGCTACTGTGTCCACACATTTCCCTTTAAAGTATAATTCTATTCTATTCTAGTTTATTGTTTAAGAGATGAGAGATAAAATGGATGCCGGGTAAAGTCTAAGACCGTACCTTTATTCTGAAGGCGACATAATAAGTTTTATTTTGAAGGAACTTTCCGTCTAGATCACCGGAGAGTGTGATGTTGACCTCGCCATTTTGATTACTCCCTTTTTTTTAATTGATAATAGACTTGTGAGGTGTTAGAGATAAATCTATTTAACCTTAAACCTTCAGAATAAAAGCATGGGATACTTTTATTCAATTTCTTTAAGAAAAGTGTATCTTTAATGCCGCCATGGCCACATAAAGCTAACATGTGAGGTGTTAGAGATGGGAATGATTGACCATGTTTTGTTTCCAATAGGCTTCGGTGATAGGTCGACTGCATGGACAGCAGGCCACGCCTCCAAATATGTCATTTCTTTGTGATTGTATGAATTCTTCGGACTGTTGTGTACCAAGAAAAGTTACAAAAGTTACGGAACAAAACATGGATCGTTAGTTCTTCAGTGACACGAGTCGAAAAATATTTGATATCGTCGCCATGTGTTGAATCATGTTGTTTTTTCCACGTCTGTTTACCTTCATCAAAATGTTGTCCACGCTAATTCAATAGATAGTAAAGCTGAAAACAAAACACTTAACCAATAACTACGTATATTCACTGCATGTCGAATTCACGCTTTTCTTTATTACGGAGCTTATTAGTATGTGATATAAAAAAGTGCATTCAATAAAGATCCTCCCCCCCACGCCCGTACACATGGGAGAGATATCTTAATTCATAAAGCACACATCTGAGCACACGGCGATCGCTTCGGTTAAGTTGGTGAACTCCAGCGTGACAAGCTACAGATGTCTTGAGTTTCATCTGTTTTTGTATTTGCACGGTGACGGGAGAGAGCGGGTTTATCTTTATATCATGACGATTCATGTCAGACGGAACAGAAGGCGAATCTGCCCCCGAACCTTTCGGCAATTTCCTCCTATCGCATTACATGCCTGACCATCTAATTTCAAGATTATGCATTTGATTGGAGTAATTGGTCTCGTGTTTCACTCATAGTGCATAAGCTTCTCTGCTGACATGTCAACTCTGTCAGCTGGCTTGTTCACAGGCAATTAAAAGAGGAAAAAACAGAGATATTTTGCCATGGAAACACTGAACAATGCAGCATTACTTTTTTTTACATAAAACCATTATCACATAGGAATGTTCCTCACAATATTGTTCTTGTGAAATGGCGGTGAAATGTCCACGCGAGAAAGGAAATAGACTATTCTCTATACGATTATCCACATCCTTTAATGAGAGCACCCACTGTCATTGTAGCGTCAGGATAGAGGTAAGTATCAGTGGAGCAGGGAAAACAAATTCAATAATAATTAACTTGGGTCATCTACTCATCTGCTATGCCTCATAAACCTGAGACAAAATTTCCTACAGAACTTTTGCAAAGCCTTAAAGTCTCCCACATGGAGGAGAGCTTTACACGGGTGAAGCTGCTTGTTTCAGCCCATCGCCCTCTACGGTCACGCTAAAGTCAGAGTTACATACAACGGAACACGCATACATGGTCATGTGGTCTTCTGGAGGCCCCGCCCCCTTTTTTTACCACAGAAAAATCTGACTTAGCACCGTGTTATCATTTTGATACTGCATTTTTTTTATGAGTGTATGTGAATTATTAATGATTTTGAACTGATCACATTTTTCAGAAGTCCAGTTTGAGAAACATAATAACAATGGATTCATGTCTTCTTTAAAGCAGTTTTTTTAACTGTTAGATGCACTAAACCTAACCTAAGTGTCTGTGTTGCCTAACACGAATAAAGCAGTTGTTTTAGCATATATACATTTTAAAGAAACGTTGGAATTATTATAATTCTTTTAATGGACTGTATGCATGGAAGGAATGGAAACTATGTTTCCTGCAAACAGAGTATTTCATTTTGAAAAGGAACTCTCCAGAAGCAGAAACTGGCAAAACTCTCCCTATGTATATATAAATATGAATATATTTACTATATATATATATATAGTAAATATATTTTTATTTATGTATTTTTATATATATATATATATATATATATATATATATATATATATATATATGTATATATACAAAACCGCCGTTGGATGGTAAAGAGCATCATTATTTAAAAGGAAGTGCCATTGACAGTAAAAAACATTATTTTTTTCATTTTCATTTTAATTACATCCTGGATTTTAGTGAGGTCATAAAAAAGCGAAACGAATAGAATATGTTCCTTTCTTTTAAAGAAACATTTTCTTTCTTTTTCTTTTTCTCACACATGCAGCACTGAGGTCTGACCCCAAAAACGCTTTTGAATCAGGAACACATGAATAAATGTGTGTTTTATGATATTCCTACCACCAAAAGCTTTTCCACATGTGTGTTTGCCGAGGCTTCGGGAGGTAACTCTGTGTACGGAGCGTACACAACAACAACGCGACGGGGGTGAAGAGAGTTAAGTGTTTCTCTCCGGTCCCTCACGCTACATGAAAACCACTTTCTCCTCTTCACATTTCCTCTAGTATCTTCCACACCGGGCCGGACCGAGCGCGGCCGCCGTGTTGTTGTGTGTCGTATGAGCTGCTCTCTCTACGCCGGCTGTCAGCCGGCTGCGGAGCTAATATCGGGGCTGCCTCTCCGGCTGGCAGACCCAATCAGGCTCTGGAAGCTGGGCTGATTGGACTGACATACTCCATCAAACCCAGCATCAAACCAGCGCCTCTGACCACACACCGGGGTCTGACTGCTTCGGACACCGCAGAGTAGGCCGGCGCCGGCTTCTTTACACAATCCTAATATAGATCGCAGAGGGTTTCTCTCTCGCCGCCCCTCCCGCTACATGGTCACGAGGGTTAGGAGCCTTTCTGGACGAAGTCCGAGGTTGTTTCTTACTGTCGCTGCAGAAGAATTATCTGTGAAGGTTTGAATTATGTCTTTTTTTTCTGTATGTAATTGAGTTTCAAGGGAGATTATTCAGATGGTCCAGAGTTCTGTACACACAGAGAATTAATGGTTATTCAATAGTTCAAAAGCTTTGCGGTTCTACGAAGAACCATCACCTACTGAGAACCCATTTTTTCGTTTGAGATACCTTTTTAGGTTCTTTAAGGATATGGTTCTTTAGAGAACTCTGGATTGAAAGGTTCTTTGTGGAACCAAATGTGATGCCTTAAAGAACCATTTTTAAAAGTTTTTTGAGAGACCTTTCTAGGTTATTTGAAGAACTCTTTAAGGAACTGATTCTTTAGAGAATCCTGGTTTGAAAGATTTGTTGTGGAACCAAATATGATGCCTTAAAGAACCATTTTTTTAAAGCTTATTTGAGACACCTTTATAGGTTATTTGTAGAAGTCTTTAAATAAATGGTTCTTTAAAGAACCCTGGTTTGAAAGGTTCTTTGTGGAATGAAATATGGTGCCTTGAAGAACCATTTTTTAAAGCTTCTTTGACGCACCTTTTTAGGTTCTTTGAAGAACTTTTTGAGGAAATAGTTCTTTAAAGAACCCTGGTTTGAAAGGTTATTTTTGGAACCAAAACTGGTGCCACTTTTGGAAGGTTCTTTGAGACACCTTTATAGGTTCTTTGAAGAACTCTCTAAGGAAAGGGTTCTATAAAGAACCCTTTCTTGAAAGGTTCTTTGTGGAACCAGGACTGGTTCTTCTCTAACACCACTCTGAAGAACCGTTTTCGGTTCCAGATGGCACCTTCCTTGTTCTACCCTTTAACATCAAAGCATGTGGCATCAAGACTTTTTGCCCGCTTTGAACTTCTTTCTCATCGGAGCACCTCGACTCGCCACACCGCACGTCCCAAATAAAACTGTAACTGTTGTTACTTTGACATCATTAAGTATTTCATATAATTGGCTCAACTTTAATCGTCTTTAATCACCCAAAGATATTCTAAAACTGAAATGTTTATGAGAAAATGGTGGATTTTTGTGGCAACGATTGCAACCCAGAAAGCCTCGGCCAAACATGTCGAACCTTCTAATTACCCGGCGGAGTCGAGGAGGTGCACTCGGCATGTGCGCATGTGTGTCGGAGCGTGCACGAGGGGCGTGCACGAGGAGCGTGCACAAGGAGCTTTACACACGAGTGTCTTTAACTTAAGCCTCCCGTTAACTTTGGGGTCAATTTGACCCCATTCGATGTTTAACGTCTCAACATACTACGATTGACATCATGTTTTTTGTTTCATATGTCACAACTTTTCCTGATTTAATGGGAACAACTTGGTAAACATAACATGATAAGACATGATGAGATGTGTCCTGTACACAGCGAGTACGTATCTGTGTTCTTTGGGGTCAATTTGACCCCAGCCTGAAATATCAACATTGTACAGACCTATTTTATAGCTTTTGGTTGTTTTGGATGATATTGAGGTCACTATAACATGCAATTGTATATATATATATAAGCTTTAGGGCCCTAACATAACCAGAAAACCACTGATAGTTCGGACATGACGCGGGGGAGGGGCTAACAAGTTTGCCCAGCAGCCTTCTAAACACTTTTTTGATTTAGAGGGATATTTAGGTAGTCAACAAACACACATGAAGTACCTGGAGGTATTTTCTGGAGAATAATTTCCTGGAGGTTTAAATTGCTGGAGTCCTCACGGGTAAAAGATGTGAGTACACGTGAAGGTAACAGGAGGGTTAAGCCACCCCCTCACCTGAGGCCTCGCTGCTTGTTTCCCAGTTTCCTAATAAAAATTGATTTATTTTTGAGGAATAGAAGTCGAAAAAAATTAAAAATGTTACTGCTCAAAGCTGCTTTTTACGGACACCTTAATGCAGCATTTGTTCATCGTTTATTTGCTCGGTTCTGCCGGCGAGGCCGCGGCACCGATCACACACGGCGCCCTCTCCAAGGCTGAAGAGTCACGCCAACCACGCTCGCCATTGTTTTCATCCAAATTGACAACAATATGGATCGAGAGAGAAGAAAATGCAGGAGACAACATTTACCTCTCGGCTCAGCATCCGTCACGTGGCAATTTGAAGCCCGGGGGGGTCCGGCTCCTCGGGGACGCTGTAGCGTTGGGCCGGGCGGCGCCGCGTCGGGCTGTCCGCCGCCACAACGGGGGGCGATGTCACCGCCGCGGAGCGACGCCCACAGACACATGTAATTAGTCGTTATCACATATTCAACAATACGGGTTGACAGTCGACGCAAAGGGTATATTCTTTTATCGCTGTCGTCCAAGAAGACATCGGTCCCTGATAACAACATGTTGTATTCATAATAATAATAATAATAATAATGTCAATGGCAACAATAGTGCTACAGTAGATGGAACTTTCTCAAAAAGTCCTATATTAAGATATAAGGCTAACAACAAGGCATAAAAGCATTAATATATGATAAAGAAATTATTAAAAAGATGAGCCCCCATGCGAAGCTGTAATGACCTTCTGGATTGATTTGGGTCTTTTCATAATTATAATTATAATATTAATGCGAACAATAGTGCTCCATATATGAAACATTCCCAAACAAAGTGTAAAGTCCTATATTAAGATCTAAAATTAGACCGGTATTCCAGAATATATAGAAGAAGAGGAGCAACAGTGAAGCTATGAAGAGCTATGAAGAGGCATAAAAGCATCAATATATAGAATATATATATATATATATATATATATATATATATATATATATATATACAAAGTTATTCAAAATATGATCCACAATGTTTTCCTTTAATTTCCTCCCATGTATAACTTTTTGTCTTTTAATAATAATAATAATAATAATAATAATAATAATAATAATAATAATAATAATAATAATAATAATAATATCAATGGGAACAACAGTGCTCCGGTATATGAAACATTCCCCCAAAAAAAAGTAAAGTTCTATAATAAAATCTAAAGCTAGACCGGTATTCCAGAATACATAGAAAGAAGAGGAGCAACAGTGCAGCTATGAAGAGGCATAAAATCATCAATATATGAATGTGAGTTTAAACAAGTTATTAACAGATGATCCACGACGTCTTCCTTTAAATCCCTCCCACGTGATGACCCGCTGCGTCGCTTCTCGTCGGAACATCGAGGGTTCGAGGACCACAATTATATATGTTCTTCTCCCACTGAAGGCTGAATTAACGACACGTTTATTCATTATCATTTTAATACAGCCACAGTGCACAATCAGCTGCGATACGGCGAGAGAGAGAGAGCGGAGGAGGAGAAGAAGATGAAGAAGAAGATGAAAGAAAACAAATTAGCGGAGAGCCTAAGGAATATTTGTTACCCTCTATTCCGCTTCCTCGTGGCATATGGCTACCTATTTGCAACGAGAGAGTTCATTTGCAGATATATAAAAGAAATCAGCGCAGGGACAAATAAAATTATGTAATAAAACTCAACCAAGAAGAAATATTGCCAGTGAAGCATATGGCACTGTCAAAAAAATTATCACTTCAGACGCTAAACACAAAATACTGGCGAGTACAATTTCAACACGTTCCACCCTAAATGAATTAATTCACTTCATTACAGAGCGGAAAAGGTAGGAGTTATAATCGTCTCAATTAGAGCGGAGCCATAAAGCGAAGATAATGTATATGCCATTCCTTTTAATTTAGCTGCCATCTGTTTGTTGCAATTGAACGCACTGTAATATTTAGCTTTTCATTAGTTTGTTTTTCCTCTGGAGACAGATCGCTGCGTACGAGCGCCACGCGGGCGGAGCGACTTTATTATTCATAACCGGAGCTGTTCCTAAACACTGCGGAGGCATTCCAGGAGGAAACAGAAGGATTCCTTATCGGTGGGCGACTGCGGGGTCGGTCCATGCCCTGTATGATGTGCCCTTGAGCAAGACACTTTTTCAGTGACTTACCCCCTGTGAAATATTGGAGAACCCCCATTTTTAGGTTGTAATATGCAGCATTTTGCATAAAATATATAATAAATAGAGAGACACGACTACTGTCTTCCAATGTTGTTTTTTTCCTGCCCTGTAGTCGATGTGCCCTTGAGCAAGACACTTACACACTGGATCTCAACCTTTTTTCAGTGACTTACCCCCTGTGAAATGTTGGAGAGCCCCCATTTTTAGGTTGTAATACGCAGCATTCATATCATTTTTGCATAAAATATATGATACATGTTCAGTTTCTGACCTTACATTTATATTTAATTAACAAATAACGTCTTATATTTAATGGATGCTCATTTTAAATATATTTGAAACTAATCTCACGTACCCCCTAGAGGGCCTTCACGTACCCCCCCCATTTTGAGAACCATGGTGTATGAATGCAACATAATGTAATCGCGCATTTTAAAGGTATATTTACAACGGGAGACACAACTACTGTCTTCTAATGGGGGTCGATCCCTGCCCTGTAGTCCATGTGCCCTTGAGCAAGACACTTACACACTGGATCTCAACCTTTTTTTACTGACTTACCCCCTGTGAAATATTGGAGTACCCCCATTTTTAGGTTGTAATACGCAGCATTTTGCATAAAATAAATAATACATATTCAGTTTCTGACCTTACACTTATATTTCATTGGCAAATAATATTAATATTTAACGGATGCTCATTTTAAATACATTTTAAACTAATCTCACGTACCCCCTGGGGCCTTCATGTACACCCCCATTCTGAGAACCGTGGTGTATGCATGTAACATCATTTCATCACGCATGTTGAAGGTATATTTAGAAGGAGAGACACGACTACTGTATGCATATACCACGGGAGAGGGTGGGGGGTGAGGGGGTGGGGTGGGGGGGGGTTTGCACACCGCCCTTTCTTTTTCTCTCTCTCATCTGGTTGGACTCCTAAAACTCTCTCCACAGTTCTCCAGAAGCCTCTCGAGCATATGTCTCCTCATCTGCTTGTCTTGGCAAACACTTGTCTGGGGCGGATGGAGGAGAGTCCCCCCCCCCCCCCGCTGATGGCCTGGCTCGGCTGCTTCACACAGAGCGAGCCCCCCCCCCCCCACCCCCTCCCCACCCCCACCAAACCTGCCATATGGGAGCCATAGCGCTTTTTTCTTTATCATCTCTTCTTCTTCTTTTTTTATGCCTACTGGTTTTTTGTTGTGTGTGTGTGTATGTGTGTGTGTGTGTGTGTGTGTGTGTGTGTGTGTGTGTGTGTGTGCGGCTGCCTTTGTTGTTCAGGAATAATCAAATGTTGATAGCATAGTTCAAATGGACCATTAAGTATGTGAGAACGCTCTGTGGAGATGGAGCAGATAAGAGACCAGGAGCCAGGCAGTCTGCCATGTTCAATAGCCAGCCTAGTGGTGGTGCTAATTTGATTATAATATAGTCATCTCCGAAGATTAGAGCTATTCAATTAAATATTCTAATTAACCTGAAGTATTAGGCAAATGATGCTAATTACAAATATCCTCAAGAGAGCCGGCTGGATGAAAGGCTCGGCTCCTGACTGATACTTCAGACCAGTGTCTCGTAACAAGATGTCCTATATCATAGACCCGGCGAATATTAAATTCCTGGCTAATTTGCCCCAACCCCATTTGTTTAATGGGATTTGCATTTTGTTTGAAATTGTAATAAACATGTGTACCCGGCTCTTAACTTCACACAGAAAGTGCACTCTTGGGGTAGCTTAGTATTTCTGTTTACACAGCTCCCCAGAACATTCTCTCTCTCTCTCTCTCTCTCTCTCTCTCTCTCTCTCTCTCTCTTGCTCACACATGCACACATAAACAAACACACACACATACGCACACACACACACACACACACACACACACAGCCTGGCCCATTAAACTCAAAGTGCTTGTACCGACTGCAATGAAGCGGCATTATTTCAGGCCCGTGAATAACATTTTTCGAAAGTGTGAGTTTCTAATAATTAGGAATATATTGATTCATGAGGCGTTGATCATCCAGACGTCGTCATCTTTGTAATGGTCATTATGTCCTCGCACGGTCGTGTGAGCGTGTGAATGTGTGTGTGTGTGAATGTGTGTGTGAGTCTGTGTGAGTCTGTGTGAGTGTCTGTGCGTGTGTGCATGTGTGTGCGTATAGGTGTGTGTGTAGGTGCGTGTGTGCGTGTATGTGTGTGCATGAGTGTGTGTAGGTGTGTGTTTGTGAGTGTGTGTGAGTGTGGATGTAGGTGTGTGTGCGTGCATGTGTGTGCATAAGTGTGTGTAGGTGTGTGTGTGTTTGTTTGTGTGCGTGCATGTGAGTGTGTGTGGGTGTGTGTGAGTGTATGTGTGTGCATTCGTGTGTGTGTGTGCACGTGTGTGTGCATGCATGTGACTGTGTGTGTTTAGGTTTGTGTGGGTGCAGGTGTGTGTGTGTGCATGTCTGCATGTGTGCGTGTGTGCGCTTGTGTGTGCATGTCTGCCTGTCTGCATCTGTGTGTGTGTGTGTCTGCGTGTGTGCGTGTCTGCATCTGTCCGTGTGTGTGTGTGTGTGTGTGTGTGTGTGTCTGCGTGTGGGTGTATGCACGTGTGTATGTGTGTGTGTGTGTGTGTGCATGTGCGTGTCTGCATCTGCATCTGTGTGTGTGTGTGTGTGTGTTGATGCAATACAGATTTCTTCGGGGGAGCAGCCCTCTTGGACCAGAATGCTTTTGTCTAAAATCATGACATCATCATATTTGACAAAGCCGAGCTCCGGTGGTGTGGAGCATGCCGGGCCCTTCAGTGATTACTTTATATTCATAGTTTTCTGGCTGCAGGTCCAGAACATGTCAGGTGTTAATGTCTTCACGGCGCATTACAGTCACACGCCGTCCGGTGAGGCAATCTCCTCACTGCCGCCCGACATCAGCGCCGCCGCGTCCCCAACAAAGACAGAGTATGACATGTTATCCAGGCGTACATCTGCAGGACACAACTATACTTTATTAAAGGAAAATAGGATCTCACAAATGTTTTGACAGGCGGAGGGGGGGGGGGTAAAGAGAAGAAGATCACCTTGCATACGTTTAAGGTGGTGAAAGACAACGCTCTGTCGTGGACCCATCGTCTCATCTTCGCCATACGCCAATCACAGCGTGAACGAATGGGGGGGGGGGAGGGGGGAGTTGCGCCCCTCACTCGTATCCAAGCAACCACGCCACACGATGAATCGTGGGGATTGCAGATTAATTCGGAAGAGTCCACGACGGTGAGGAGGTATTGGCTTCAATGTGCCACTTAGTTCTGTTTCACGGTCTGCATTTCCTAAGGATACAAATTATTAGTAAATGATGATTACATATACGATTGATTTATAGTTTCAAATAAACACTTTTTTTTTATTTAGATTTAGATGTACTCGTGTTCTGAGTTTAGTATTTCCATATCCTGATGCTCTGCTTATTATTTCATCTGGTAAGCAAAGATATTTATATTTCAGGAGATGGTGGAGACCAAAAACTGAGCATATAGATTCGATATTGGACTCAAATTCACCAGCTGGGGAGCAGAAATTGGCTTAAAAATGTATAAATAAGCAGATTTTTTTCTAACATTGTCAGGATGTCGTAGTCAGAGAGAGACAGAACCCAAATGCCAAATACGGTCCACAGAAGATTGAATCTTTTGCTCAAAACAGGACCAGGACCAGGACCAGGACCAGGACCAGGACCAACACAAACCAAACAGTACGAAGCTCACAGGGAATGCGACAATTAGGGTTTAAAGACACAGGCAGGTGCAGGTGATTGGACACTGGGGAACGAGACACAGGTGCACACAATGAGGGCGGGGCCAGCAATCACACAGGTGGAACCAATCAGGACCAGGGCAGCCAATCACACGGACAGGAAATGCTGGGAAACAGAGGACACGAGAGACGGGGACTTCAAAATAAGACACAAAAAAGGTAAAATACTCCAATAAATAATACAAATTCATATATCTTGTTCATATGTATTATTTTGTATTTTATATTTCACTTTGCACACTTTATGCACAGTCACTTTCTTTCTTTCTTATATTTATATTTTATTGTGTTTAGTTTATTGGTGCTACTGTGTCAACAAATTTCCCCTTGGGGATTAATAAAGTATATTTCTATTCTATTCTATTATATTCATATATCAAGCTAATTTGAACCTCAGTAGGGTATCACATGCAGGACTTGAAATGCAGTATTTGCATGAATGAGTATGAGGACATACACACTGCATTGCAGCCCAGTGGTCCCAGTTCTTCTCTACCACCATATTTGGAAAAGACACAAAAAAAAAACACACAGGCATTTTAAAGCCTCCTAAAAAAAAATCGATGTTTTATTTTCAAAAAGGCTCGTGGCCGTCCCACTCCTCCCCCGGCTACGCGATCATCCCCGAGCCGGCCGGCTGCGACTGTACTCACTAAACCGGGCGATGCCGTACGAGTCGGGCTAAGCCCAGAGGGATGATATCAGCTTTTGTTTGAGCGGCCGCGGTAAGTACTGTACACCTGTCTCATTAGGAGAAGCATGCTGTTGACCCAGTGTATTAGCCTGGGCCTAATCCTGCTGGATCCGAGCGGGCTTCCCTAAGCCTCCCGTATGGATACACCCCCCCCCCCCCCCCGACACGGCGGCAGCACAAAGGGAAACCGGGCCGCGCCAACACGGCGTCACGCTCCCCCAAACAGACACAGATTACCAGGGAGGCGGGTTTTGTTTGTTTATTGGCAATATTACTGTCAAATTATTGCTCTTACTGGCAAGAGGCTACTCAATCGACACACACACACTATACACAATCAGCCCCACACACACACGGCCGGGTACACACACACATTGCTGTAATAAAAACTACGTCCACTGGCAAATTGGGGTCGTCGAAGCTGTCCGGTGAGTCATGGCAGGCGTTATGACACTTAGATAATCCCTGCCATGTACATTATTATTATTAATTTGGCACTCAGAGGATAGTTCACCATTTTGAGAAATGCACTTATTGACAGAGTCTGGTCCAGAGTTTATGAGACGATCACCGGGAGAGAAACATATTACAGGACCAGAAACCTCTCAGATCAGATCAACATATTGACTGGAAACAACTACACATGGACACATAATGGTTCTCAAATGGTTCTTTAAAAGGCTTTGTGGTTCTACGAAGAACCATCAAACACTGAAGAACCATTCTTTCATTTGAGATATCTTCATAGGTTATTTGAATAACTCTTCAGGATATGGTTCCTTAAAGAACCCTGGTTTGAAAGGTTCTTTGTGGATCCAGACATGGTGCCTTAAAGAACCATATTTTAAAGGTTATTTTTAGACACCTTTATATGTTCTTTGAAGAACTCTTCAAGGAAATGGTTGCTTAAAGAACCCTGGTTGGAAAGGTTCTGTCTGGAACCAGAAATGGATCCTTAAAGAACCATTTTGTTTAAAGTTCTTTGAGATACCTTTATAGGTTCTTTGAAGAACTCTTTGAGGAAATGGTTCTTTGAAGAACCCTTGTTGGAAAGGTTCTTTGTGGAACCTGAAATAGTGTCTAAGAGAACCATTTTTAACCAGGAAGCGAGGCTGCAGATGAAGAGCGCCTCGTCTTCACTAAGTAGGCTCTATATTGACTTGAATCTACAAATAAATGTATAATATCGGAGAGCTCGGATACAAATGGGGACAATTGTGAGCGTCTCCTTTACAGCAGGAAGTGAGTAGGGTCGCCATCTTGGTCCCATTTGGTCCCATTTGGTCCCATTTGGTCCCATTTGGTCTCACCATCAAGTTCCTTTGACAGTTCTTCAATACTCAACCTGCTACCAGCTGGTAGCGCCAACCCCACCTGAGGCTCTGCAATCAGGAGATTCCTATGTTAGGGAAAACTTTGTCACATCCGCCATCGTCAATGTCATATCGAGAATAAGAGAGAGAGAGAGACGGAGACAATGATGCCTAATTGGGAGTGGAAGTAGAAATCAAAGCCAATCACAAAGCTCCCTCTCCTCTTATTGACTCTTTTTGTAAACATCAAGAAGAGGAGATTGATTATTGAGAGCAGTGAAGCGAGTGTTGACTGCTTCTCTTCTCGTGTCCTTGTCATTTCTCTCTGCTGTTGGGCTTCACATCCGTATCCGCACACAGCTGGCAGGAGTTTGGCTTTTTAATAATATAATGAGGCACAACGTTGAGATAAAGCTCCTGCAAAATGTTCCTTAATGCCCTTTTGAGGTTTTGTTGTTGAAGTGTTGCACCCGGAGGAACAAAGCCGGTTTCATCACGGCCGATCTGACCCCGCCGGAGACGAGAGCCGGTGGTCGGGGTAAACAAAGCGCTCGGCGGGAGGAAGCCGCCGGGCGCTCCGAGCGCCGCCGCGCTGCGCCTGGCCAAATGCAAATGTCAAGTGACACTCGACAAGTCCGTGATTAAGATTTAATAGAGAAAAATGTGTGGCGGGGATATTAGCCTAACGAAGACACGGCGGCCGGCTCTCCTCAGGGTGCCCCGCCCCGCCGGCTCTCGTGCAGCAGAGGAACCGATGACCAGGAGATGCCTCCAGAGATATTAATATGAATATACTATATATATT
The DNA here is from genome assembly GCA_036178185.1 of Liparis tanakae. Taxonomy (NCBI): domain Eukaryota; kingdom Metazoa; phylum Chordata; class Actinopteri; order Perciformes; family Liparidae; genus Liparis; species Liparis tanakae. The sequence continues at coordinate 18,444,856 of CM070092.1, forward strand.
TACGTGATTCTCGAATTATGCATTCGGTCCATTGAGGGTTTCTAAAGGTTTTGCCATTTTTACAGTAATTATTATAATAATAATAATAATAATAATTATTATTATTATTATTTTTTTTTTTTTCTTTTTTTCTTTTTTTTTCTTTTTTAGGTTGTTTTCTTTGTTTTTTTTTTTTTTTTTTTTATTCTTTTTATTCATTTTTCTGCCTATTTCTTTCTTTTTCTTTCTTTTTTATAAAAACATTGTATTTGGAAATATTGACAGGCAAATACCACGGCAAATATGCACTTACAATTGATACCTCCATTTTTTTCCATATTTTTTGGAAGATATACAAACAAGACAACAAACCCGCCCTCCCACTGGTTCACCCACCTATTACAGGAAGAAAATAAAAGACATACAAATAAATATAAAGAGGTGACTTCATTTGGCCGAGCCAGACGTCCACACATATACACGAACCACAGGATTGACCGGTAGGCCGAAAGCAGAGCACCCAAATATTTGCCCATCCAACAATCAGATTAATACATGAATAATAAAATAACATTTATTTGAAAATAAAACGGCGTGCAAAAGGCCGCGGGTCTCGGCGTCTCCACAGAGCATTCCACCCAGATCCGACCTTGTAACTCTAAACTGAGGATGTGTCACCAGCAACCGCTCAGGAGGTCAAACAGCAGTGTGTGTGTGTGTGTGTGTGTTGGGGGGGGGGCACGGGGAGGAGGGATCCCATGAGGACCGCTCGCAGACGAAGGTCAACGCCGTCGCCGCGGCACTTAGCGAGCCACCGTCGTCACCAGCCAATCTCTCGGCTGCAAATCTCCTCTGAAATTTAAAAAATTTAATTTGTCAACGTCTTTCTATCATATGCTCCATCACTGTCCGAGCCGGTGGCACAGGGGCCAGAGGGGGGGGGGGGTGCTGCTGAATGGATAGGATGGGGGGGTGGGGGAGGCAGCTGCTCTGGGATGGGAAGACGGGCGCTGTGATTAGACCCTCACGTTGGCTGGAATTGTCCCGGACAGCCTAGAAATCAGATTATTAACTCTGATAGCAGACACTCCGTCTCCGGGCCGGGATTAGCATGAAAATTTTGATATGGATCGATAAGCAATCTTTCTCCCTTCCTCACAATCTCCCAAGGCTTCATTAATCTGAGTGTATGTTTATGTCAAGGAATTAAGACATCCCTGTTAGCCCCGTCACCCCCCCCCCCCTCCCCCCTCCCCCACAGCTCTGATCTCTCACAGGATGCTCGACCGGAGCGTCTCATAGAGATTTATTAAATCAAGTACTCGCCCCAGAGAAAATTGCCTCGTGTTCCTTCATCCGGCCTCTCAGGTCTGAGGACCACTCGTCCGTCCTTCAAGAAGAGAAGAGAGTGTTGTGTTGTGGCTCTACTGGACGTCTGAGGTACAGTAGACTGTTCCCTCAATACGTGTTAACAGACTGCAGGGTAAATTGCTTTCCATGACTCGACACGTAATCCTTCATTTGTTTTCTTTTAGAGAAATGCTCTTCGGTATTTCATCACGTTGGCCGTGAAGCTTCCTCCCAATAGAACGTCATAACTGGATACGTCTTCATCGTTTATTTCTGTAAAGATGAATAGAACGAAGAGGAACGTCAATTAAACTCAAAAGTTCATTTACTAATGAGGTTCTGTTTAACCCCAGAAGCCTCTTCGACAACATCGGTCTATTTGTTTGTGTACATTTATATATTCTATAATCATATAGCATCATAGTTATGATTAGAGGTATCTCTGCAGCATCTGACATCCACTCTCCCTGTCCTCCATACCTAAATAAAGAAATAACCACACAGAAAAACAAAGGTGTCATCTGGAACCGAAAATGGTTCTTCAGAGTGATACCATAAAAGAACCATTTGTGGTTCCAAAAAGAAGCTTTCAAACCAGGGTTCCTTAAAGAACTATTTCCTTAAATAATTCCTCAAAGAACCTATAAAGGTGCCTCAAAGTACCTTCTACAAATCCACAAAGAACCTTTCAAATCAGGGTTCTTTAAAGAACCATTTACTTAAAGAGTTCTTCAAAGAACCTATAAAGATGTGTCAAAGAACCTTACAAATTGTTCTCTTGGGCACCATTTCTGGTTCCAGAACCTTTCAAATCAGGGTTCTTTAAAGAACCGTTTGCTTAAAGAGTTTTTCAAAGAACCTATAAATGGTTCTTCAAAGTGATGCCATAGAAGAACAATTTTTGGTTCCACAAAGCACATTTCAAACCACACAAAGAACCCATAAATGTATCCCATAAATGTATCTCTAAGAATCTTTAAATAACCATTTCCTTAAATAATTCCTCAAAGAACCTTGAAGAATGTATGTCTAAGGCACCATTTATGGTTCCATAAAGAACCTTTCAACCCAGGGTTATTTAAATAACTATTTATTTAAAGAGTTCTTCAAAGAACCTATAAAGATGTCTCAAAGAACCTTAGAAAAAGGTTCTTTAAAGCACCATTTCCTTAGAGACTTCTTTAAAGAACCCATAAATGGTTCTTCGGTAGGTGATGGATCTCCGTAGAGCCACAAAGCCTTTTACAGAACCATTTAAGAACCCGTATTTGTCCGTGTGCATAATAAATAAGTGCGTGGCTCTCACACAGTGGAAGACGTGAATGTGATGATGGATGATCTGAAACTCAAGGCACCGGCGCAGAGTGCCCGAGCGCGGCCGGCGGGAAGGATCCGCGCCGGTATAATTATGACCCATACGCAGAGCATAATTAATCTGGGCCGCGTCGTTAGGAAACACGAGTCGGGCCACGTCATTAAAGTGCTTTTAGTCGTCCTACTGTCCTCCCGCTGCTCCCGATGCACTCTGGGTTTTACCGGCCCGCTGTCGGTCATTTACAGAAAGAGCACTCATCTGCGCGGCGGCACGACTCCTCGCATATTGTCTTTATGTCCAATCACGGTTAATAATGAAGAGCTTTTAGAAGGAAGGAAAGGAAAGAATTAAAGTTCCGGAGTCAAGTTTAACGGTGATGGAGGATTTCCGTCGGGTCGAACTGCGGCTATTTCTTTTATGATTTGATGAACTGCGTCGGCCGGCAATCGGGTTAAAAAGTCTCCACGACTCCTTTGAAAAGAATAAAAAAAATGCATCTGATTTATTTTGTCGGGCTGCAGAAAGAAAAAAAGGCCAAAAGTCTCAACTTCAACATATGGGTTTATGACATTTTTTGTCTAAATGCAACATCATTAACGTGGTTTCCGAGTACACTATTAGTAGAGTCGTATTATTTACCAAAGCGTGAATGCTACTCTCCCATGTCCATTAACAAAGTGAGGTATGCGTGTGGAGGTAAGTGGATCCAATTGGCTAAGAGCTTGTGGTTTCAAGCGGAGAATGCTTTTTAAAGTCCGCACGCTCAAAAGTATCGGACTCGGGGGTCAGGTTCAAATTAATTAAAGGGCTATAAATGAAAAGAGGCCCGCCGCTAATGACTGCAATCCTACCTACCCAATATTTAATATTTCATCATTAAACTGTAAAATGACCCGATATGATCCTAATACAGTTCCAATTATGCGGCATTGATCAAAGTGACCTTTTCATACCAAGGAGTGGAGGAAAAATCAATCCAGCACCTCCTCCTCCTCCTCCTCCTCCTCTTCCTGCTCCTATTTTCTTTTCTTTTCATTCTACCGTATATACAAATGCCTGCATAATATTCCACCGGCTGGCCGTGTGTGTGTAGCTGCAGCCGGTACACACGCCTCCATTATAATATATACCAAGCAAAAAGCTGCCTCTCAAATCAACTGACCCCAGCACGGAAAAGCAATCTCCCCCCCCCACACACACACACACACACACACACACACACATCACACACATGCCCAACACGTCTAATTCTTTTGTTCACAAGCATGTTGTGTTTCTCTCTTGTGGTGTTTGTTTGTTTTTGCCCCCCCCCCCCC
>CM070092.1:18453815-18471315 GCA_036178185.1 Liparis tanakae
GTGTCCGGCGTGATTTTGGGGGGGGGCCGTGTGTTTGTGCGAACGTCGGTCACGATCGCTCCCCTCGGTCGTCCAGATGTAGCCGTGTAGCACTGCTGTAGCTTCGGCTGCTTTAATGGATGCCGAGTGAGACAGATGCAGCTGTGATGCTTCATAAAAATCCATTTGTGCACAACAAGCAACAGCGAAGGACATCCAAAAAACACTTTACGGGAAGATGTGGAATCTGTGCCTGCGTACACGGCACAGCAGTGCTTCTCTTTTCTCTTTTCTTTTTTTCTTCTTCTTCTCCGTACTACTTTTTTCTGCTGCTCAGAGGCTTTTCTCTGGTTGCTGTGGTGATGGAGGAATGTCACATTAGCCTGTGATTATCTCTATGAGGCCTGCAGTCGGTTTGCTCCAACTTCAGGGAATGCATTCTTCTTCTTCTTCTTCTTCTTCTTCTTCTTCTTCTTCTTCTTCTTCTTCTTCTTCTTCTTCTTCTTCTTCTTCTTCTTCTTCTTCTTCTTCTTCTTCTTCTTCTTCTTCTTCTTCTTCTTTTCTTTTTATCTTCTTTTCATCTTCTTCTTTCTTTTCTTTTTCTTCTTTTCATCTTCTTTTCTTATTCCTCATCTTCTTCTTCTTTCTTTTCTTCTTCTTCTTTTCATCTTCCTTTCTCTGTCTTCTTCTTCTCCTTCTTCTTTTCTTCTTCTTCTTCTTTCTCCTTCTTCTTTCTGCTTATTCTGCTTCATCTACTTATTTTTCTTCTTTCTTTTCTTCTTCTGCTTCTGCTTCTTCTTCTTCTTCTTCTTCTTCTTCTTCTTCTTCTTCTTCTTCTTCTTCTTCTTCTTCTTCTTCTTCTTCTTCTTCTTTCCCTTTAAAAAACTCTGTAACTCTCAAACAATAAGCGACGGGAAGTCAACACGTCCCGGCCTTCTCCTTCTCCTTCTCTGAAGGAGAAGGAGAAGGCCGGGACGCCGACGCCTTTTTATGCTCGGTGGACGACGAGGCCGAGCGGCCCCCGTCACCTTGCCGAGCGGCCCCCGTCACCTTGCCGAGCGGCCCCCGTCACCTTGCCGAGCGGCCCCCGTCACATGCCCGCCACGTTAGACAAAAAGCCTGTGTGATCGGCCTCGGAGACCCAGTGCGGCGGCGCAGACGGCCACTGCTGTGCAATTCTGGTCGTCACACAAAAGACTGATGCTATCTAATAAAGGGAGGATGCATCCATCTCAAGCACACAAACATCACCCGACAACCCAGGAAGAAGCAGTGTGTGTGTGTGTGTTTGGGTAAATGTGTGTGTGTGTGTGTGTGTGTGTGTGTGTGTGTGTGTGTGTCTAAGGAGAGGCGGGCGTGACAGTTGTTGACTCTTCAACAACGTAAATAGTAGCTGTGGTCTGTCGATGAGGAATGGACTAAATAAATGAAGACTAGGTCAGTGGATTGAAGACGCAATAATGTGAGGTCATCCTCCAAGTCATTGATGTTCTGGGAACTCTCAATGTCTGTTCAAAGGGTATAAATATACATATTTATGTATATATATATATATATATATATATATATATATAGTTATATATGTATAAATATAAATATATATATATATATATTTATTCATATATATAATTATATATATATATATATATATAGTTATATATATTTATTTATTTTATTTAAGTCTCATGAGTCCATAAAGCAACAAACACAAATACAACAACAATATATAAAATATAATATAACACAAGGACACAGGTACAATTACAGTTGCAGTTAAAAAAGTCACTCGTCATTATAAAAACATACAAACCACTTGTTCCAATGTTTTCAGAAACAAGAAATACCGTGAGTCACTCCGTGTTGGCTCAGTTAAAGCTTTTATAATTAAGTTTTCTATTTAGATTTCAATATTAAATTCCTCAACACAGCACTGTTTGAGAGGAGTCTCTCAAAATGAGTCGCTTAACGAGACAAATTACAAATTGTGGAATGTTTTTTATTCTTTCAGGTGGACAGTTTGATATAAAATCCACACATACTTTCAGGGTTCAGGCAGATGGTCTTTCAGTCGATCCAGAACTTCGGTCCAGGCTGACATCTCTCCACAACTGTTGGACGCATTGCCAAAAGTTACTCTGACATCTTATGAGGCAGAAGAAGTGATAGGTTTGGCCATTTTAACACTTATAACTGCAGATCATTCTGTAGCTGCTGTTTGCGAGTGAAGAATAAATCACTTGTCGAGAGCTTCGTATTCTGCTAAAGACAGAAATGTTTAGTGTTGGCATTTGAAGTTCAAATATTAATCACCAAAGTTGGAATCAACTTATTCATCAAACCTTTAACGAAGAAGGACGAATCCCACTGACCTTTCATCTTGGGCCATTATCCCATTTCAATGTCTCCAGTATTTAGATTTTAATACTTTTTCAGATGTTCTTCATTTTCAGTCTGGTTTTAATTTTTAAAAACTTTGGGTAATAGTCACATTCGTTACCCGGGAAGTTTTAGAAGCAAATATAATTGTTTCAAGACCTTTGGAGCTAACATTAGCAGACTATCGTAGCATATCCTTACCAAGCGTTAGCACTCGTATGCTACGCTAGCTATATGCTGCTTCTGCTTTTTAATGACTGTAAACGTGAGTGAAGACCTCTCCTGCTCTCCGAGGAACAGTGTTTTCCCGTAATGCCGTTGTCCTCTGCCTCAGCCATTGTCATTGTGAGCATGTTAGCATGCTGACATGATCAGTTAGCTCAGCCTCACCACCGGGCCTACGACCTCACAGCTGATATCCTGGCCGAGAACTCGGCTAGTCTAGCTTTCCATAATAAGAAAATCTTACCATCTCACCAAATCAGATGCAACAGCCAAAAGACGCGAGTGTACCAGATGACAATAAACCCAATACAACCAGTCAGGATGCTGCCGGCGTCACGCTGATGATGAATATGATCAGCTGGCGAGAAGGTGGAGACGAAGACTGGAAGAGGATGAGACACGGCTGCTGTTGAGATTGAATACTCGGTGATCGCTCGTGGGCTCATGTCAGACCGCTAACATATGCGCGATATCCGCCGCGTCGAGATGTTTGCTAATTTCCCTCACCGTTATTTTTCTTTTTCTTAAATTCCATTTTATTTGTCGTCATTGATTTTTTTTGTGTGCGCGTGTGTGAGGATGGGAATAGCCGGGCCATCAGAGCTCCAGGAATAAAACGCTGGCACTGACCTGTGCATAGATAATTTGCCATGAAAGACGATCAATAAATAACAAACACTCCCTAATCAGCCAAGGAGCTGACAGAATGACATTCCATTATCCCCATCTGGCCCGGCGCAGTCAGAACAGCCAAACCTCAGAGGGCCAGGTCCCCCCCCCCTCCCCTCCAACACACACTTTCTCAGCGAAGCCTGTCCGGGCCCCTGTTGTCACATCACAACGCACACACGTGAACAGACAAATAATTGCCTTTACGGACACAATGTGTCACCGCGATAGCACCGGGCCCAACGGAAACCGCCGCGCCAAATCTCGTAAAATGAGCACGTCCTCGAAGGAAATGCAGATTACGCGCCATAGAGACCAATTATGTGAGCATTACGCTGCTCCGCGGCAAACTGATCCGTGTGACAGTCGGACGTAGCAAACGGCCCCCTGTGTGCGGCGTGGAAAGGGTAGTAAATATTGGAGTTGGAGTAATTAAACAGCTTTGAAAACAGAAAATAGGAGGTATCGGAGAATTCAAACCCGAGGGCTGGCGCTCGATGGAAGATGAGGATCTGAATGTGACGGGTGAGTTTAAAGAATATTTAACGGGGAGAAGTTTAACCAACGAATTGAAGCTACGATCGGACGGAATATTACGCCACAGGCTAAAAGTCATCCCGCGACCAACGTTACTTCCGGTCAGTTGTAAAAGTCCCACATGTCACTCTCCGGATTCAAGCAACGTTACGCATTTCAACCGGCTTCCAATTCATGACAACATTGAAACAATTAACTAACTTTCATTCTCATGCGCGCGGCATTCATATAATTATAAACATCACATTACGTGTCATTTAGCAGACGCTTTTATCCAAAGCGACTAACAATAAGTGCATCAACCAAGATTACAAACTAAGAATAACAACAATACAGAAAGTAACATTTCCTCAACATAGTCAAACTACAAAAGTACCATAATAAGAGCTATTTGAGTGCTAATCTGTTTTAATCCAGATATAGTCGGAAAAGAACACTACTTCTGCCATTAACATTAATCATGTAATTCTGATACAATCAATACAGTCAATAGTTTCCTTCTCCTATGCTTCATGATGCATTCATAATACATATTAATATACTCCATAATATTTCCTAGTTATTATATTTTGCTGTATTCATATAAAGCATACATTACAATTTAACAGCGGTCCACATTTCCGTTTAGTTCATTGTATTCTGGTCAGATTTGGGTTTTATTAAAAGTCATAGTCCAAATAAAATTGTAGATGTCCTCCATGTGTTTTGTTTTCTCCAACTACAGAAGAATGGCCTTTTCAGATATAAGGAAAGTATCATTGCACTCGACCAATGACGATCTCAGATCTCCGATGACTTTGCAGGCCATCGGATGGATGGATAGTTTAAATACTTCTAAATGAACCCTGTTTACATGTTCCTGAAAGGAGTGAGTATTATACAAATTGACGGTAGAACCAAACCCAACTTGATTGAACTGAATTTAATTAGGACCCCACAACTCAGGCCCAAGGTCAGGTTTCAGTTACAAAGACCTTTAATTCAGATAATGATATGCCATGACGTCGCCCCGGCACGAGCAGCCTGCGGTTTGCAGTCAATCAAAGACGTTTCCGTTCAGCCGTGACCACAATATACCAAGTTTTAGTTTCCTAATCCTACAGAAAACCTGCTGCGGCCGCGGCTCGGAGGACTACCCGCCATCTGAAGCCACGCGGTACCAACAGAACCAGCCCAAACAGCGGCTCCGGGACACGCCGTATCCCCCGAACGTCGGCTTTCGTGAGGCGTGTAATCGTCCGCGATACCCGAGATACCCACGTGTGTCACGTCGAGCGTCGAGTTCAAACAAACATATACAGTCCTGCTCATTGTCGTCACGATGCAGCCCACTTCCTGTGCCGTGGCTCCCCCCCCGGTCCCCACTTAGCACACTTCATAGGGTGAGTCATGCAAAAGAGGGGTTGTCTCCTGATGCCTCTCAGACTCCGGCTACCTCGGATGTATCAGTCTGCAGCCGGCCCTTTGAAGTGGTGGGGGAGCTTTGTTATCCGACGTGGCGAAGTGTTTGGAGTCGGGCGGAACGAGATATTCTTGGAAATAATACACAGAATATATATTGAACAAAATGGAATCTAGAAGAGGAGATAAAAAGCGTGGGATACATGTTATTTAATTTGAGATACAGTTGATGCTATCGTAATCATTGCTTTTCCTTTTTATTTTTTTGCTTATCAAACCACATTAACCCTTTTTTTTTTTTTTACTGTAAACCCGAATGTCCCAATTAATAAAATAAATTAAGTAGTGTTTACTCAAAATTTAAAAAAAAGTTCTACTAACTTAAATATGTCAAGTTGTTGTAACATGTCCTTCTTTTTGAGTAATTGTAACTAATATTTTTTTATTAAATGGAACTATTTTGTGTATAAGTTTAATGGAGAAATTAATGCATTTTAATTGACACAGGATGTTTCCAACAGCAGAATTAAAAACCTTACATGACCTGATGGGTGTACATTCATGTGTGTGTGTGTGTGTGGGGGGGGGTGCGTGCGTGTGTGTGTGTGTCTATGTGTGTGTGTGTTTTCTTTATTTTTTGGGGTTCATGTCCTTGGCGGGATGGTTAAAAGACAGGACAGCAAATGGCAGGAGACAGAGAAGCCTGTGTGTGTGTGTGTGTGTGTGTGTGTGTGTGTGTGTGTGTGTGTGTGTGTGTGTGTGTGTGTTTGTGTGTGTGTCTGTGTGCGTGCGTTTGTGTTTTCTTTCATTCTTGGGGTTCATGTCCTTGGCGGGATGCTTAAAAGACAGGAAAGCAAGTGGCAGGAGCCGGAGAGGCCCGTGTGTGTGTGTGTGTGTGTGTGTGTGTGTGTGTGTGTGTGTGTATGTACTCGTCTATGAGGGTCTCCCGGTCCCCCTGGCTGACTTAGGGGCGCGAGCGCTGCACAGGCAGTAAAGCTCTCCACGCCTAAGCGATTTACAGTCCTGCGACCGCGCGGTGACAATGGCGAGCCGTTGGATGTATGCGCATATTGTCTCCGCCGGTTGACAAGCCGACGGCGGTAATCCCTCACCGGCGTGAATCACTCCCATTCAGAGACGCGCCGAGCGCTATGATCGGCACGGAACAATTAACATTGTGGCTTTTGTGAAGGAGGCATTCAGCGGCGTAAACAAAGCCTCTTAACGCGCCGCCGAACCCGCCGGCGACGACGATCTGAGGTGATTACGCCTGAATGGAGGATGAATAGAAATATAGGAGCATTGTGTGTCAACACTCATGATATTCCAGATTACATGTAATCTTCTGTTGCATGTGTGTGTGTGTGTGTGTGTGTGAGGCTCCTATTTCAAAGAGCCGGTGTTCTATCATTTCAAGCTACTTGTCGAGAACCGATACCTCGTGGTATTGCGCATGCGCCGAGTCGATTTTCCGAGTTTTTTTTGACACGCCCATCATGTTTTGGAACCCTGTCGATGCACGTCTGATAACGGGGAGTGACGTCCTCAAAATCCAGATTATTTCCCTCGTTAAAAGTACATTCAGCATGTATATTGTACAGGTAGTAATAATATGTAGTAATGACATGTAGATTAATGAGTTCCTATTTCTTTTGTGTCAACAAATTATTACATTACATTATCATAATAAAGCACTGGTTTATTATTAGGGTATTTATTGTTGAAGATAAACACTTTAACAGTGAAAAGTGAAACATTGAACTTTGAAAGAAAAGCATATTGTGATAGTACAATAACATCCTATCAGATAGGGTAGCATGAATCGATACACACACCTATCGGTTTATGCAGCGGTAGCAAATTATGACAAGGCAGCAGAAAATGACAACACCGGCTCATCGTTCATGCTCCTGCACACGGGCAGCTAGTGTTCATAAAGTGCCGATACGTAGCACGGCCTGGAACTGAGCGCGGTATCACGTTGCCTCCCGGCACGCCAAACCACTAAGTAGGTTCCCCCTCTTTTCTTTTTTCTCTCCCTCTCCTCCTTTATTTAAAGATAGGACGGAAACGGCGAGCCGAGCGTGAGTCACGTCTGCGTCTCCTCGCGCTCCGTTTTTGGAAATCAAACGTTCTTAATTAATCTAATGGAGCTAATGCGGCGATGCTTCCTGTGCGCCTGGAATCCTTCTGCAACCCGAGAGGGCCGGGGGGGGGGGGGGCTCTGGACCGGCTCCTCCGTGACGTCGCGGTCCTGGCTGGATGGACCGAAACCAGACGAAGCGCAGAGAGACGAGACAATGTCGGTATCGCTCGCCACGCCGCCGCCGCCGCCGCTTTGATGCTAATGACTTAAACGTGTATCGTAGTTCACAAATAAACAGGCAGACCACAAGACACCTAACATGTGAGGACCCCAGTCTGCCTCACGGCGTATCAGTGACGGGCAGAAGGGGGCGGGGCTTTAATTATTGAAATAGAAGTAAAGGAGTTTCTTCTTCTTCTTCTTCTTCTTCTTCTTCTTCTTCTTCTTCTTCTTCTTCTTCTTCTTCTTCTTCTTCTTCTTCTTCTCCTTCTTTTCATCTTCCTTTTTCTTCTTCTTCTCCTCCTTCTTTTTCTTTTCATCTTCCTTTCTCCGTTTTATTCTTCTTCTCCTTTTCTTCTTGTTCATCTTCTTCTCCTTCTTTTCATCTTCCTTTCTCTTCTTCTTCTCCTCCTTCTTCTTCTTCTTTTTTCTTTTCATCTTCCTTTCTCCATTTTATTCTTCTTCTCCTTTTCTTCTTCGTCTCCTTCTTTTCATCTTCTTCTTCTTCTTCTTCTCCTTCTTTTCATCTTCCTTTTTCTTCTTCTTCTCCTCCTTCTTTTTCTTTTCATCTTCCTTTCTCCGTTTTATTCTTCTTCTCCTTTTCTTCTTGTTCTTGTTCTTGTTCATCTTCTTCTCCTTCTTTTCATCTTCCTTTCTCTTCTTCTTCTCCTCCTTCTTCTTCTTCTTCTTCTTCTTCTTCTTTTTCTTTTCATCTTCCTTTCTCCATTTTATTCTTCTTCTCCTTTTCTTCTTCGTCTCCTTCTTTTCATCTTCTTCTTCTTCTTCTTCTTCTTCTTCTTCTTCTTCTTCTTCTTCTTCTTCTTCTCACGTTTTCTCTTGAGGACTCGAAATGAGTTTTTAGTCATGGATCGTGGCGAGTAATGAAATAATCCCCCAAAATGACACCGTTGTGAAATTGCTGGATGAGAGAAACGGCGCCGCTTGTCGGGCAGCTGATTCTATACACCCCCCCCCCCCACACACACACACACACACACACACACACACACACACACGTCCATCTCCCCGTCTGTCCGAGTCGCACGCCATCAAGGCCAAACGCCGCCGCTGTATGTATTTGCTTGAGATGTGCCGGCCGGTGACAGGAAGTGTGTGTGTGTGTGTTTGTGTGTGTGTGTGGGGGGGGGCAGGGGGGGGAATCAGCCGCGTGGGAGTTAACGGATGTTTCCGGTTTGCAACACGTGACGTGAGAAGCATCACGCCTCTTTCTGCGGGCCGGTTTTGGAAGTCGTTGGCGGCGGCGGCGGCGTTGGCGACGGGGGACGGGGGACGGGGGGGGGGGCACTCTCGCCGACTTAACCTCTGTCATCGGAGCGCTCCAAAGTGTCAGCGCGAGAATCAAATCAAGACGAATGGGGGCCTTCCCCCGGACCGCCGCCGGCGCCGCCTCATTGGGCCCGACTTCATCAGCGCCCAGAAACCGCTCATAGAGAAAGATTAATAGAGCGTCCGACCAACGGCGTGCAGGGAAAAACACGGGCGCATACAGAGAGGCGCGGGGTTATTACGGCGGGAAGAATAGGTGAGGGGGGAGGGGGGGGGGGGCTCGCTTTGATGCCTAATTGACAGGCTTCTGCAGTGACATGTTCATTTGAGAGAGACTTTATTGTTTTAATTGTGTTACACTCTGTCACTGAGCTACTGTCCACACACACGCACACACACACACACACACACACACACACTGTAATCGGTGCTATACGCCGTTATTTGTGTGGCACCGAGATCCGGACGCCTCCTTTCTTTCTTTATTTTTTTTACGAGCGCGGCGCCGCATTGGCTCGCCGCCCGGTGCGCATAAAAAAAATAATACGGATACGCATATTTTTCACGATGAAAACGTAAACATAAAAAGAGGTGTGTGTGCTGAGCTGGTGTGAATTGAACGCTGCGTCTCTGTAAATCAGGCGCCAGTATATTAAACACACATCCTCTCCTCTGGCGGCGTTACATAAGGAGGTTCACGCCAGGCCGGGCCTCTGGAAAGGTTAAAGCGCCGCTTCCCCTCCGGCTATTATCCAGCAGCTTATGTTTGTGTTTATGTTTATGTTTATGTTTATGTTTATGTTTATGTTTCTGCTGCTACGACGGCCCTTTATGGTTTGGGATGTAATCTCGTTAATGGGCCGAAGCTCTGTGTGTCGTTTTGTTTTGGAGCGTTTGAGTGTGTTCTCGTTCCTTCTCTTCCTCTATTCTTCTTCTTCTTCTTCTTCTTCTTCTTCTTCTTCTTCTTCTTCTTCTTCTTCTTCTTCTTCTTCTTCTTCTTCTTCTTCTTCTTCTTCTTCTTCTTCTTCTTCTTCTTCTTCTTCTTCTTCACCTTCTTCTCCTCCTTCTCCTCCTCCTCATCCTCTGGTCCAGCAGTACAATCCGAGGTCTGTAAATACGATCGTTTTCCTGGTTAAGAGGCTCCACTCCTTTTTTATTCCACCTGAAGGGCAAATCTCTTGATTTCTCCTTAACGCGATTACAAGGAAGTCGTAACTTCTCTCTCTCTCCCCCCCACGCTCCCTCGCCCCGTCCTCCCCTCCCCCACCTGGCCCCACCCCACCAGACCGCGAGCGTTAAAAGGAACCCACGGAAACGGCCTGTGCGTTTCCTGTTATATGGGATAGCAGGAGATATATATATATTTATTATGTATTATTATTATTATTATTATTATTATTATTATTATATATACTGTATATATATGTATATATATACATATATATATTATTTTATTATTTATACATATATTATATATATATATACGTGTGCAATATATAATATAATAATAATAATAATATATATATATATAATAATAATAATAATAATAATAATAATAATTATTATTATTATTATTATAAATGAACATGAAACTGGAGACAGACCTATATTTTAAATAAGCTTTTACACATTTTCAACCATAAATGCAGATGACTTCATACATACAGAGGCTCCGCCTCCTCTGGCTCCGCCTCCCGTAGCTCCTCCAATCCAATCGAAGGAATAACAAACAATTTTTAAGTTTGTTTTTTAAGCTAATTATTTAGGCTTCTTGTGCTACGACACAGTAATTACCATTGAGGTGAATGGAGGCTCCCCATTGGCCCACCTGCTGTACCGCACAGGAAGTGGGCGTGCCCCAGGTTGAGTCCACCGCAGCTGCTTTAACTCTCCGCTCGTGGCGTTTGCACTGACACTGATTGCTTTTTCATAACCTGACTTCCTCTATCTCTCTCTCTCGCCCCCCCCCCCCCCTCTCTCTCTCTCTCTCTCGCACGCCCCTGGCCGGCGGGCATCACTCTTGTCCCCGAGGCTCTGCATTAATGAATTCAATAAATAAAGTGCCAGGGAGAAAGCCATCCATTACGCGCATTCATTTCGGAAAACAAAACATGAATCAAGTGCACTGTACGCGCTAATGCAGCGGCCGCGATCAATTTGAACTCCTCGTGACAATTAACGAAGCTTTAGCGGTCGCTCCCAAACACGCTGACCATCAATTACTGCCTCCGTCAAACTGGCTGTCTCTCTCTCTCTCTCTGCCTAACTTCACTGTGGGTATGCAAACACACACGCACACACGCGCACACACACACACACACAGAGGGGTTTGTGGAATACAAGATCAATTCATATCAATAATACATGCTTAGTGAGGTGTCTTCATTTACCTGCTTGATTACACGTCTCCATCGCTGCTCAACTCAGGGGACACGTTCATATATTTTTTTAAGGGGCCGATTTTTGATTTGAAAATAAATTGCGGCCAACTTGCGAAAAAACATTTAATCTTTGTTCAAAAATAATAAATATAGTTATTTAAGCTTACAGTATATGAGCAATTGCCATAAAGAAATGGCAATAATAAGACTATTAGACAATAGTCGACATATTCAATTTTATTTATATTTCTTTGTTATTTAAAAAAAAATGTAACAGCTAGTAACCATTAGAACCTTTTTTTATTAATTTTAATAATTCGAAAATATATGTATTTGTGTACCTACCTAGTAATACAGATGGGACACACACAAAAAGAAACAAAAACAAACGCTATTAAATTATCAGAATTATTAGAGGATATTATGGGGTCATTTTCTGCCTCTCCTCGTGACATCAGGGGCAACATTATATTTCTCGGTGTGTTTCAGACTCTGGCTGCACTACACTGAAGGCCATCATGACATCACCATGAATCCACATTTTGGGGTATTTGATGCTTTTGTTGGTTGGTGGTCAGATTCAAACTCAAATAAACAAAAAAACAACAACATGTAATTAGCTTGTCGAGTCGATAACAGACACATTTGAGTTATTACACATAAATCAAGGCAATATATTTGTTGGTGGTTTCATCCGCGTTGATTCAGTGTTCTTTAGAAGACATTGAAGGTAATCCCTTTATCTTGAACGTGGTCCTCGAGCCTTTAGCCTTAAGACTAAACCCTCCCGTCCCATGTGACCTCTCTCCAGCCTATCAGAGGCGGTCAGTGAGGAAACGTTCACGCCGCAGCTCATTTACACTGTTTCATGTCGTCCATCTGTATTCATTCTTGTGCAGATTTACTTCCTCATCCCGGAGCTGCCCCCTCCCCCCTCTATTCTGCAGCAGGCCTCGGCCCCGGGGCCCTGATCCCACGTCAGAGGCAGCATGTCGGTACCAGGGTTCACCCCCAGAGCATGTCTGTCTGCCTGCATAATTAGAGAAGTGAATCCAGCCCTCCCCCCCTCCATCCCTTCTCCCCCTCTCCTCTCCCCTCTCTCCCCCCACCCCTCCCCCTCCCGCTGTACACGGCTTAACGCAAAGCGTGTCACGACTTTAACACAAAGGTAAGCGGAAGATGGTAATTAAAAATTAAAGTGGACAAGGGGTGGCTGGATACACCTCTTTTAACAGCAGGCGAATGGGTGGGTGGGTGGGGGGGGGGGGTACTGGTGAATGAGTCTGCCTCTCAGGTCCTGCTGCTGATACCTCAGTGCTCCTGATGGATTTGGGTTCGATGATCTGGATACAGCACCTTGCATTACACTAGCAGAGATATTCAGCTAGACAGGGGGATGTGTGTGTGTGTGTGGGGGGGGGGGGGGGGCAGATAAGAGCAGAGAGGGCAGAACAGACATGCGATAAAGGGTTATTTAGGCAATAACGCAACTTTTAAAATCTGCATTTTGGCCACTTGGGGTCAGTGACAACAAGCCGAGAACACGGACGTATTATCCTAAGGTCAAGTGTTCACTCGCCTGGCAGATGGAAGTCTCAGTCACTTTTTTTTGCTCTGGTTTTGGTCTCCAGCAACTTATCTGACAGGTTCCTGTTTGATGCTGGCAGGTGGTGCACAGTGTTTTTTTTATTGGTTTCACTCTGAAATAGAACCAATGGGCTGAGAGACGTTTCACTGCTCCACAGAGCTGAGATAGCAGCGTCAGTTTGTCACTACGAGAGAGCTCTTATATATATATATATATATATATATATATATATATATATATATATATATATGTATACCTATATATGCCTATATATGCCTATATATACTGTATATATAGGTATATATATATATACTGTATATATATGTATATATATTTATATATATAGGTATATATATAACTTTGATTTAAAAAAAATCCAAGTGCTAAAAAATTAATTGTGTCTGTGTTTTTAATTAATCAAATATTAATAGAAGAATACAATTTTAATCTTCACAATTTTATTTCTCACATATAAATATATATATATATATATATATATATATATATATGTATTAGATTTGTTTTTTATTAATCACATATATATATATATATATATATATATATAAGTATATATATATATATATATATGTTTATATGATTAATTAAAAATATAAGTGACAAATACAAGTTAATCGTGTGTCTGTTTTTCATAAAAATATGTGATTAACAAACCCCCCCCCCCAAAAAAAGATGCATGCACTTTTTATCTGTATCCCTTCATCCCAGGTGTGCATTAGCACATCACGTCATCAGGTGATCTGTGTGGAGGTCCCTATTAATGCGACATCCCCCCAAAAAAGAAAGAACTCCCAACGGCACATTTTAGTTGTGCTGTTTCCAGAGTGCTTACTGTTAAGTGTGTGTGTGTGTGTGTGTGTGTGTGTGTGTGTGTGTGTGTGTGTGTGTGTGGAAATGCAGTGAGAAGAGGAGGGGCGTGGGGGGGGGGGGGGGGAGCTGTAACCTGGAAGTCTGTGCCAGCCCACTGGAGTCCATTAAAGTGATCTCTGCAAGTAGTCCTAAATCATTCAAATGATGTAAACACTTTGTTGTTATTTGCTCCCCCCGTCCGGCCACCGGTGCACTGTTTTAAAGAATTACCCCAACCATTTACATAGTGGCGGTGGTCACAGTTGGACTATTGGATTTCATGTGGCCTAAATATAATTTGGGTCCTCCAAAGCGCGAAAAAGCTGCCCAGTGTTTTAGGAGTGATAACAACCTCTCGCATTTACATATACATTTACTTTGTCTCTTGTCACAACGTCTTAACCTCTCTGTCCCTGCAAATGAACCTGTCTGAGATGCCTTTGCTACACTCACACACACACACACACACACACACACACACACACACACACACACACACACACACACACACACACACACACACAGAAGCTTTCTCATTCTCCTCTTCTTCCTCCTCCTCCTCTTCTTCTTCTTCTTCTTCTTCTTCTTCTTCTTCTCATCCTCCTTCTAAATTGCAAGCCTATATTTCTGGACCTCTGATGCAATTATGCCACCTCGATTGCCTTGACGTGGAAGCGGGATGGAAAAGAAAGAAAAGAGGAGAAAGAAGAAGAAGAAGATGAAGATGAAAAAAAAGAAAACGCCAGCGCACACAAAGCCTGCCTTTTGTGTATCGAGAAAATAAAGGCTTGAAATTGCCTCCGACCGCGACTCTGTCTCTCGTATTCTCTCATCCACACACAAACACATTGGACCCGACAGCCCGGCTTCCCCGAGATGGGACAGGATAAAAGTCGACAGTTTCTATTATCAATAACAAGATAAAATACAGAGGTCTTTTATCTCTTAAAATGTAAATTTATACACGGCTCCATATACCTCCATGCTGTAAATATCTAACATCTCTTAAGACCACACAGTACGAGACTCAATTGATTTCCCCCTCCTCCTCCTCCTCCTCCTCCTCCTCCTCCTCCTCCTCCTCCTCCTCCTCCTCCTCCTCCTGGTTTGCAACCATCTGCAAAATCTCTTAAGTCTGGCATAATATCAATGATGAAATTAAAAAATCCTCCATTGGTCTAAACCATGAGGGAGATCACCCCGGGTTTAAGCCGTTTACTCTTTAAATTGTGTGATTGATTTCCTCTAAGGTTATTTGTTTATTTCAATGTTCATATCTGCTGGATCTAAATCATTTCTCAAGTTTATTCCATTGATTTCTCGGGGACTCTCTCCCTTTCTCCCCGTAACCTCGCCTCAACCATATCACTTTCCTTTTGCCGGCTCATTTGCATGAAATAAGCTGCAGAAAATGCATCGATTTCCTCTTTTACACTTTAGTGCCCGCTGCCTGGTTATTTGTGATGAATGTGCTCAGTATTTCATGGTATTAAGTCTCAAGCGTAATCAGCTCACGCTGCTGGGCCACATTTGCATTTGTTCATATTCCTGCAAACCTACACGGTAATAACCTATGGAAGCTCAATGAAAAGGGAGAGTTAATGTGTCTTTGAATGCACCTTTTGACTGTTTATTTTCAATGTATATTTTTTTGTCACTTAAATTTGTTTGTATTTGTTTAGATATATTAACATAAAACAAATACAAAAAAATTCTGACACAAACATAAAAATATATATGCACCCATACATACACATATACACACACACATATATATATATATATATATATTTATACATGTATACATTTATAAATATATATAGATATATGACTTGACTTTGACTTTGATATATATATATATATATATATATATATATATATATATATATATATATATATACATATACATGCACACACAAAACAGGACTCAATGACATATTTATACATGCACATACCTACATAGACACATATATACGTATATATATATATATATATATATATATATATATACGTATACCCATGCACCCACATACATACATACATACATACATACATTAAAACACACTTACATACCCCAAAAAACTACATTTTCAATATTATTTGATAGAAAACTCAATATTTCCTCGTAAAGAAATGTCATCAAACTACTCAACTAGCTGAACCAAATACATAAAACAGCTCAGTATTACAACAGGTTATTAGTTAATTACCATTAAGCCATCTCAATGATTGTGTAACATATAACTACAGCAGCAATGATGACTCGATTAAAAACTATTAAATTAATCCCCGAACGTTTCTGTTCATCTCTTTTTAAAAAGAAATAATCAAAGTTCTTTGATTTCAGCTTCTTAAATGTGAATATGACATTTCAAGACCTCATTTTTTGATTGTTTCACCGTTTTCTGACATTTCACAAACCAACAAACAACAAATCGGTTCATCAAGAAAACAATCAACGGATTAATCGCCGGTTAAAAAAACATTAAATGCGGTCCTACATATAAATATTCTATCATCAGTATCATTATGAGAACATCTTTCTCACTATATGACATCTGGATGAACTCTCTGCTTCGTGGTCGATCTCCAACTCCAACCCACCGTGACTCCTCACACGCCGACGGGCCAGGCCTCCATCTGGTTTGGACTCACACTAAGTTGACCAGTTTCCCCCAGTGGTCACCAGACACTGACTGAGGATTCATTAGAAAACAATGGAGAAATTCCACACCAGGGCAAATAAGAAAAGATAAGATATTACTTTATACGCATAACGACTTTACCTAGCTTCTCAAAAGAACAATCGTCTTTGGTTTGATGGGCCCTCAGAACGTAGATCCTTCTGAACTACTCACACACTCTGTCATACTCATTGCATGTTTATGTGACTCTGTAATGCTTCATTCTGGTCACATGACATCTATTGTTCATCTGCTCACATGACATCTATTGTTCACCTTTTATTCCCGCTGTATTTTTTTATTTTATTTCTTGGGAGTTGTTCCTGATCCGATGTGAGGTCAAAGGTCAAAGGTCAAAGGTCAGGGATGTCGTATGTGTACAGATTGTAAAGCCCACTGAGGATAGTTCGTAATGTGTGATATTGGGCTGTATGAAGTAAACTGAATTGTATTAAATTAAATTTAAAGTTATTGTTTATAACTATGTGTTTCTTATGTTCTTTTGTTTATAACTATGTGTTTCTTATGTTGTTTTTGTGTTTATAACTATGTATTTCTTATGTGCTTTTGTTTATAACTATGTGTTTCTTATCTTCTTTTGTTTATAACTATGTGTTTCTTATGTTTTTTTTGTTTATAACTATGTTTCTTATGTTCTTTTGTTTATAACTATGTGTTTCTTATGTTGTTTTTGTGTTTATAACTATGTATTTCTTATGTTCTTTTGTTTATAACTATGTATTTCTTATGTTTTTTTGTTTATAACTATGTGTTTTTTATGTTCTTTTGTTTATAACTATGTGTTTCTTATGTTCTTTTGTTTATAACTATGTATTTCTTATGTTCTTTTGTTTATAACTATGTGTTTCTTATGTTTTTTTGTTTATAACTATGTGTTTTTTATGTTCTTTTGTTTATAACTATGTGTTTCTTATGTTTTTTTGTTTATAACTATGTGTTTTTTATGTTCTTTTGTTTATAACTATGTGTTTCTTATGTTTTTTTGTTTGTAACTACGTGTTTTTTTATATTTTTTTGTGTGTAACTACATGTTTCTTATGTTTTTTTGTGCGTAACTACATGTTTCTTGTGTTGCTGCCGGTCTTGTCCAGGTCACCCTCGAAAAAGATGTTTAATCTCAACGGGATTCACCTGGTTAAATAAAGGTTTAAATAAAAAACGTAACCTCCGCCATTCAAAC
>CM070092.1:18476315-18543815 GCA_036178185.1 Liparis tanakae
GAATTGGAGAGCGGACTATACTTCCTGTAGTCTGATGACACTGACGGGCTCTGACATTGACACAAGCATCAGACATGGGAGGGGGGGGGGGGCATTGGGGGGGGGGGGGGGGTGACAAATAATAGGGGGAATTAGAAATTAATGATTCCGCCAGTATGTAAATGGCAATTAAAGGACGAGCAGTGCTCCAGGCTCTCTGGCCCAAACCGCCTCCATTTGTTTGGATAGGGACGGACACACACACACACACACACACACACACACACACACGCTGGTGATGCATATTGAGGCTGTGACACACATCTATATGGGCATAAAAGAAAATAAATCCACAGCGCCCTGGACCAGATCAGATCAATCGGCCATAATGGCAGGGCTGATCATTATGGGCTGCTTTTGTTTGTTTAAATGAAGAGTGAGTGTGTCTGCCATATCGAGTTGGATTAGGGGAGGGAAACTGTTGCCTGCAGCCTCGAACTCTGGACATCAGCCTCTACAGTAAAGCACCACGATGGCCTATTTAGAAATCAATGTCAAACTTTCATTAGCGAGGTCAAAAGAAAATAAATAAATATATGTTGTCTAATCGCTGAGGGTCAACAAGGCGTGAGAGGAAGCTGCAGGAGCGGCGTGGCTTTCCCCCGATGCAGCGGGAGAGATTTAAAGCTATGGATCCCAAATTCAATCCTCTGTAAGGGCCGTTAAGTTCGGAGAGAATATAGACACGTCCATCAAAAATGTGCAGCATTCGGCGATTCCGTTATTTTTTTTTTGTGCTGGTTTCGGGGAAAAAGAAAAAGAAAAACCTGAGCTCAGAAAAAAAAAAAATCCATCCGGCTTATTGACAAGCAAAGAGTGAGACGCCGGCGTCCTGTCCTCCGATGATGAATGTCCAGCCGGCTGATGGAGGGCCTCCCTCAAAGAGTTGGTCAGCGCTGACCTAAACTGTCACGGACAGGCTCATTCTGCTGCTGCTGCTCTGGTTGGAAAGGCGCTAATGAGGAAAATGGTCCGTCGCAGATGTGTGTGTGTGTGTGTGTGTGTGTGTGTGTGTGTGTGTGTGTGAGGGGGTGGGGGGGGCAGGATATAGTTTATGAGATGATGTAACGCAGGGACAACACACTGCTGTTGTTCACATGAGGGAGGCCTTTGGAAAACAAGGGTAATGATGATATGAGGAGACGTCATGCGGATGGCGATGAGTTTCATTCAAATTCAAATAACTCAACTGGATGAAGTCTGTTGCTGTCCTGGCTCCTGATTGGTCGAACAAGCTCCTCTCTGACAGCAGGACAACAGGAAGTCTCTACGTCTCATACTCATGGTATTACTCATGGTATTACTCATGGTATTTCTTATGGTATTACTTATTGTATTACTCATGGTATTACGTATACTATTCCTCATGGTATTACTCATGGTATTACTTATGGTATTACTCATGGTATTATTTATAGTATTACTCATGGTATTACTTATGGTATTATTTATGGTATTACTCATGGTATTACTCATAATACTACTCATGGTATTACTTATGATATTACTCATGGTATTATTTATAGTATTACTCATGGTATTACTTATGGTATTATTTATGGTATTACTCATAGTATTACTCATAATACTACTCATGGTATTACTTATGATATTACTCATGGTATTACGTATACTATTCCTCATGGTATTACTCATGGTATTACTTATGGTATTATTTATGGTATTGCTCATAGTATTACTCATAATACTACTCATGGTATTACTTATGATATTACTCATGGTATTATTTATAGTATTACTCATGGTATTACTTATGGTATTTGTGTAGTTTGGCTTCTTGTAGAAATGTAACTTTCTAGATTCTTGTTGTTCTGAGTTTGTTCTCGTGGTTTAATTCACTGATTGTGAATCACTTTGGATGAAAGCGTGAGCTTAATGTCGTGTAATGTAAAATAAATTGGACATGAACGTCATATTCGGGGCTTATGATCAAAGATGAAAAACAGCAGGTTGGTGGTTCGGTGCAAACAAACAACTTTTAATGCGTGTCGGTCTTTACAAAGAATCCCCTCCCTCGTGATGTCATAGTTTATAACAAGGAGTAGCACAGCTCCTGGCCTCATGATCAGTCAATTTATTTGAACTTTTTAATATTCTTTTGTAAAACGGTAGAATATTAAATTAAAACGTGAGTAAAATACCCCATTATTAATAACATTAACTGTGCAGGAAAGGGAACAAAGCTCCTCATACGCAAATTGTTTCTGACATTTCAACCAGCGAGGGCATTTTCTATATTTCTGATTCATATTTTGAAGAGCAACTGTTGACAAAACACAGGGACGCTGTTGGTTTCACCCCCATTACTGAACCCAACGTCCTCCTCTGATCATCCCTCATCATATCCGACCACCCAGGGCATTAAAATGACAGAGTGTTAATTAATCCATCACGCTGGTTAATTGAAATGATGTATGATAGTCATTTGTTTTCTTTGATCCCTGAGCTATTAGCGCTGTGTAACTGTATGACTAATTAGTATTAGAACACTTCTGAAATAATTGGGTGTAATTAATCTGTCAGTAGGGTGAAAAAATGACTGCGTCTGACAGTTATGACAAATAGCCGTGTTGATATAATTATGTAATATTCAAGACCCGCTCCGTCTAATGAACCCACCGCTTCTTGGATGTGATGTGAATCCAGTTTCTTCTGGTTTTATTTGTTCCTCTTCCTGCTGCTTACACAGCTTCTTTACCTTTTTTTTTTATGCCACCCAGGTTTCTTTTTTCCTTTCTTCTTCTTCTTCCTCTTCTTCGACTGTGCGTATTGGATGAGCAGCTGAAATGATGCTATCTGACTCTCCCTTCTTGTTCTTTCTCAATGGTTTCCATGGCAACCTCGTGTCAAGTGATTGAGGTCGGGGGTCAAACTGACCAATAGTGAGTAAATTACATTTCTCTGAATGATTCCCCCTGAGCAGCTATTGAAATCGAGCTCCGGCCCCTCTGATGGATACATCTTGTCATTCACAGTTTAGAAGGCGAGAGGGGGAAAGTATAAACATGACACCACGGGGCTCGCCTTGCTCAAACAAAGAGGCGACCGGACCAATAAACACACAAACAGACTTTTCCGTGGAGCGGCGGTACACGATAGTTTGCATGCTCCGGACACCGTTTGCAGCCATTTTTCCTTTTCTTGACTTGGGAAAAAAGCTCACGAAGCGACGCTCCGGTCAACACGTCCACACTGTGTTTTGGGATGTTCGTTTAATGAGCGTTGAGTTCCTTCGACTCAAGAAGCACCTGCAACAATGTGGTCATAGGAAAAACACAGAAAGATACCTACACCTACCGGAGCCCTGCCTGTGAACACTGATGAGAACAAAGGTGTGGGTTCATGAGCGAATCAGAGGAACATCTTCTCTCCAGGAGATTCACTCAACATTCACACTGATGGATAACGTTTCATATCAGTGA
Source organism: Liparis tanakae (assembly GCA_036178185.1). NCBI lineage: Eukaryota > Metazoa > Chordata > Actinopteri > Perciformes > Liparidae > Liparis > Liparis tanakae. Next base: position 18,479,798 of record CM070092.1, read on the forward strand.
TTATTAACCGCGTTCCAAACATCGCCCAAATCAAAATAGGTTAACTTTGTTTACTTTTAGTTAAATTTTTTGATAATGTGTAATATTTCAATACACTTTAATTAACACCTTTTATATATGCATATACATATATATTAATATATATGTAGATTGGTTTAATTTTTTGATAATGTATAATATTTCAATACACTTTAATTAATACCCTTCATATATATACAGTATATATATATATTATATATATATATATATATATATATATATATATATACATGTAGATTGGATTATTATTTATTTATTTGTATTCCTCTGTATATTTAATATTGTATTTTGTATTTATTTTTATTTTTATTACTGCACATTAATGTACACCTGCTGCTGTAATCCTGCAATTTACCCACTGAGGGACTAATAAAGGATTATTTTATCTTATCTTATCTTATTCTGCTTGCTATGTTTTATATACATTATATTGTTTATATTGGTTGCTTCAATGATTTGTACATGTATTGCGTTGTAGTTTAATAATGATAATAAACACACAAAGGTGGGGGTGTTTACACTAGTTTGCATTCTCCGGACGCCATTGCATCCATTTTTTTTTTTGTCAAAGTAAAAAAAAAACGCGCGATGACTCACGAAGCGACGCTCCAGTCAACGTGTCCGCGCTCGCCGGCTGTTGGTCGAGGCCGCGCGATGAGCGCTAAACAACACAACAACACTACAGTAAGCCCCGCGCCCCGCGCCCCGCACCCCGCCGAGCCCCAAGGTCACCGCTTTGTCGGAACCAAAACTCCCACAATCCCTCAGACTTTGAGTTCAAGCGCTGACGCTCTCGGCCCTCCTCTTCCTCCTCTTCCTCCTTTTCCTCCTCTCCCCCGGCCCGATGCCGGCGGGGGTGTCAGACCAACGACTGGGGGGAGAGGGGGAGGGGGGGAGAAAAAGGAGATAAAAACACAAACGATTGTGATTTATTGCTTATTGTGTACCATAGAGAGGAGAAAGAGGTGGAGGGGGGGGGGGGGGGAGAGAAAACGAAATCCATTGCAAATTGAATTGTCTTTGTTTGAGCCAGGCCTGCTTCAGAAAAGAAAAATATCTATAAAAAAAAAAAAAAAAAAAAAAAAAATATATATATATATATATATATATATATATATATATATATATATATATATATATATATACAAGTTCTCTGACGGAGGCCATGAATGAGAATAGCCCGATCACCGAGCGAGCCGGTCGATACTAACTATTCATTTCTAAAAAAATTATCTCCACATTGATCCGGGGGAACAAGTGCCAGCCAGCGAGGCAGGTGGGGGCACACTGGCCTTAATACGATAATCATATAAAGGGTTACAAGCGCAGTCTCCCAACCAATAAAGCCTGTCAGCGGGCAATCGGGCCCCGGTGAAACCCCCATAATCCATCAGCACGGCGGCCCCTGACCCCTCCGGGCTCCTCTGTGCAGCCTCTATAAAAGTTGCTTACCAAAAGGACACAATGGAGGCTGGATGCGCCGCGGCGGTCAGGGGGGGGAAACTAGATCTGCGGTGCTGATGTAATGATGCGGTGTCAGCGGACCTGTTCTGGGGCCCGGTTATTGCGTGGAGCTGCAGGCTCTTTAGCACCGGGAAGACACCCCCCCCAAAAAAAACACATCCACCACCGACAGTGTGCCATCGAGTTGCATCGATCGCACGTTAGAAATAACATTTCTGAATATTGCAGTGACTCTTCCGGGACACGCCCACAACCCCGCGCTGTGGTTTAGGCCGATGAGAGAAAGTATTTTTACATACAAATCTTCCAAGATTGCTCGGAGTAATCTGTGGAATTATCAAAATGAAATGAATATATATTCGGGCCACCTGGCATGGCTCAAGATGAAACACAAATTTAATAAGAGCGCCGCCATCTGTCCGCGGGGCAAAGCAGTTATGCACGATGCCAGACATACAGTATCTTACACACGGAAAAGGTAGAACCGGGTCCTTAAGCCGGGATAATACCACATTTCATCTCCATAATTTCTCTATCACTTCTTAAAACCCATTTTTAACGAACAGCTTTTAAGTGATGTCATCCTTTAATGTAGAACTTTGGTTCCCCTAATTCAGTTTGTCTGTTTTTTATTTTATTTATTTTTATTTTAATATATATATATTTTTTAAATGTATTTGTTTTTAAAAGTGCTATATAAATAAAGTTATTATTATTATTATTATTATTATTATTATCATCATTATTATTATTATTATTATTATTATTATTATTATTATTATCATTATTATTAATATTATTTCTTTTACAGATGTGCAGTACATGCAAACCTGTATTAAAGACTGATAATTATAATATTTTTTTAATAAGCAATCTATATGCAGATGCAGCTTACAGGTCAAGTATATGACAAACTGGGTATTTCTTTTTTGAAGTACAACGCCCACAACAATGGACCCTTTTCAGGAAGGAGAGCAGCCAGGAGCAGAGGACCTATATGTCCCCCCGGTTATCTTAAAAGACTAATTGATCTGCTATTGAAGAGGCACGTCCCCCTCTGAGCATCACCGAGACAGCCCGGCTCCAATCAGACAGGCATGTGTTATCAAACTGGGAAGTCAATTAAGAGAGAGAGGGGACGAGCGAGACAGAGAGGTAGGGAGAGAGTGCAGAGAGAGAGAGAGAGATAGTGTGGGGGTGGGGTGGGGGGGGCAGAGGGACTGGCTCCAAGCTGTCAGCAGACTGGTTCTCACAGAGGGGAGGAGGTTTCAGAGACTGGAGTCCAGGCCTCAGACATCCAGGAGCTGGAGGAGGGAACATAACCTTGGCTCTGCCAAGCCGTCGATGTCGTCTGCCGGCTCAAAGTCACCGTCTGCAGGAGGAATCGACGCCGGAGCCCCAACCTGGAGAGGGGGACAGCTTGTTCTTCAACGCTGTACACTGCAAAAATTCAGCCCCAAAAAAAAGAAGGAGAAAAAGTAATAAAATGAGGGAATATTACTCGAAATAAACCAAAATATCTGACAACAGAAGAGGACAATTTGACTACTTGCCAGGATTTCTTAAAACAAGTGAAATGCTCCAACATTAAAACGGCCTTGTAAGAAGAAATATCTTGTCAGTCAAAAAACAAGCATAGATTGTCTAAATTGGAGATATTTTATTTTACTTAGATTTGAATTTTTGCAGTGTAGCTGGTGGAAATAATCGGGGGGGGGGGGGGGGCGCTCGGCAGTCTCGAGAAAATCTGTGTGCGTTCCTATGAAGTATGTTAATATACATCCTAAATATTTAATTTTCTCATGTTTGTCTGGGCTACACTGTGTGTGTCTTGACCCCCCGGTGGTTCGATCCAACCCGGGTTAAGAACCCCCGTCCTGGACGGTCCGGCGCCAATCCGAGGTCAGGATGCCGCGATGTGACGAAATGTGTATTAAAAGGCCAAATATAGATATATAAATAAGAATAGAAATATACTTTATTAATCCCCAAGGGGAAATTTGTTGACATAGTAGCACCGATAAACCAAACACAATAAAATATAGATATAAGAAAGAAAGTGACATAAAGTATAGTATGCAAAGTGAAATATAAAATAAAAAATAAAATAAAATATATATGTATATATACAACATATATGTAAATACAGCAATGTAAAATAAAATAAAATGTATATAATATATATAGACAGTGTAACTCAGCCGCTGGACACATTGATGCATCAATAATTATGCACATATAGCACGAAATATAGTGATATGTCATATTTGAGGTGTGTGCCTCGTCATCTTACCCCCCCCCCCCCCCCCCTCCAGAGGGCCCTGATCAGCGTGCATGTCCGCATGACGACTTCTTCTGAACTGTCGATGACGGTTTCCAGCGCCGACGCGCCCACACGCTTTTCATTCCTCGACCCACTTCCTGCCCTGTGATCTCGCCCTCCGACCACCGTGTTGCGTTGATGTTTTTTTTCGGGGTGGAGAGCACAGTAGCGGCATCCGCGAAGGATCTTTTGGGACGCCCTCAAACACGGCACGCGTCTCTTTAATGAAGTCCTCTGCGGCCGCCCGCTTAACGACATCTGTCCGTGACCAAAGGGCTCCTTGTTGACAGCGGCGCTTTCCTGTTGCAGCCGCTCCTATTTCCAGCTTCGCTTTCATGAGGCTTCGGTTTTGAAATATTTCAATCTCGGCAACGTCTCATCACACGCGCTTCCTGGCTGCCGACCCGCAATGCGTATATATATCTATATATATAGATATATATATCAAGAGTTTTCTGTTTTGAGAAATGTATAAAAGCAGTGAGCAGCCTACCACTTTAGACAGCGTTGGCATGTGGATGGAAGAACCGCTGCAGCCTCATTGGCTACTAGTTTATGGGCTGATATGTTTATTTATTAAGCTAATTTTCATTTGACTTTGTTTTATTCTTCGTTTAAAACCCTCATCCGGTTATAAAAAGTGTCTATATGCAATTTTTTTGAGATTTTTTGTGTTGGTTAATTCTTTCAGACGCAGTATTTTAGGTTGTTTTAACCCTCCTGTGACCTTTAGGGTCAATCTGACCCCATTCAATGTTTAACGTCGATGTTCTTTGGGGTCAATTTGACCCCAGGCTGTTTGTCACTGTGTCAAACATATAAGAAATATCAACTTTATATATATTTAAAGGGCTGTTTAGGTAGTCAACAAACAAACATAAAGTACCTCACACTTAAACTTGGGAAACAATATTAATTCTAATAATTTTCTGGAGGTTTTAATTGCTGGGGTCAAATTGCCCCCGAGGGTAAAATAAGTTAGTAAATGTAAAGGTAACAGGAGGGTTAAACCACTAGTTACATCTTTAAAATCAGAATATACATCATTACTGTGTATGAATTTGTCAAATAGACCGAGCCTGTGCTTTATTAATCTCTTGCGTTTGTGTTTGCGTGTGCGTGCACATTTTATATTTGTTATATTGGACTATATAAAATAAACTGAATTGAATTGAATTAGAGAGAGGAAATGGTAAACAGTCTTAAGATGCACTTTTCCCTAAAGTCAGCTGTGGTTGAAGTATTCCTTCTTATTCACCGACAACATCGCATCCCGTGTAACTTTATCTCCTGGTCGGAGCGTCGGGGTCCTCTCTAAGGGGTGACGATTACCCTTAATGTGTATTCTAAATGCACGTGTAATTGCATTAGTGATCATTTTAGATACAGCGACTAAATAGCTCTTTTCACAAAGAGGATGTAATAAATATTGAAAGGCCGCGCCGAGGCTTTATCCACCATTTTACTTAATTGCTTCGGACCGCGCGACAATGGCGGGTTACTGGACTGTGGCGGACGAGCGTTTCGCCACCAGACAAACCGGCGATGTATCTATTATCCGAGCCGCGCGCGGGTCGGCGACCTACGCCGGAGCGCCGTCGCCGGAGACGTTTAGAGATCGTGTGCAATTTAATCTTCGCAAACAAAATAAAAAAAAGGGGAGAGGAAGAAGGAGGAGGACGGACGGACGGAGAAAAAAAAAGGCAGCGCGACAAAAGGCTGGAGCAGAAGAATGGCCGGCCGCCCTCGGACAGGCCCGTCCCCAAAGGATTCTGGGCATTTTCTTTCTCCAGCCACTCAAAGCCGTCGCCCGCTGCCTTGATTCCACTCACTCCTCTGACACTTGTATTAATGGCATTTTGGCCTCGGACTGTAGATGCTGAAAAGCGATTGTGCAGAAGCAGCTGTGTCTCTCTCTCTCTCTCTCTCTCTCTCTCATATACTTTACTAGTGTCTCTTTTACTGACTCCTCTATGCTTTCTTAGCCCTTCTCTGTCCTTCGCCGCTTCCACACACACACACACACGCGCACACACACACCTCTATTCTCCATCCATTCGTTCAGTCATTACTGGTCAGTGTCAGCACTTGAAAACTGTTGTGTTCGCCGAGCCGGTGTCATCACAAGTGGAATTAACCATTTTCCCCGTGCCTGATTGCAAGAAGCCCGACTCATTCCAGCACTCCTATACACTCCATCAAGATCCACTGACAGAGAGAGAGCCCACCGGCTTCTATTAAAAGCATGATATAACAGTAAATGTTTGGCAATCTGCGGGCGGGGGCGGGGGCGGGGTGGGGGGGTGGGGGGGGGTGGGGCTCTGCGACTCTTCGATCGAAAAAAAAGGCAAAAAAAACAAACAGAATATCGCTTCTTGCTATTGCCACTTTGGAGGATCAAAAATATTGATGTCATACGCGAGCAGAAATGAGTCGTGGGCTCCAGCGACCGTCTCCGGAGTCGTTCCTTGTGATAAGTTATGCCTCGGGAGAGAGGCTTTGATGTTAATCCCGGTAGGGAACCGTTAAATAACATGCAATCAGTCGTCCCCAGGTACCGGCGGGAGAGAGAGGTCAGATTCAGAGAGGCGTACGGCCAATAGGAGCGTCTACCAGATTTGTGTTGATCTGAAGGGATCACATGCAGAAACTACCCCCCGGCCCCCTGTTATGATGCAGCTTTCCATATAAGATGACAAATGTAATTCCTCGCAAGAAAAAAGAAAATCATAATCGCAGCGGGATTAAAATCTTAATATCTTGTATTTAGGACTCGGGTGGGTATAATCTCTTGTCTGATCTGCTTGGTGCATTTCTTGAGACGTTTGCAGTAGATCACGAGTAATACAATACAAATCTGCTTCTTTTTTTATTATTGTTATTAATTTCTTCCCAGGAGATTACAAGATTTGCAGAGATTTGATGGGAGCCTCCAGCCCCGTTGTCGGTGGCCTTGACATATAAAGTCAAATGGGGAACTTTAAATAACCATTACCACCCGGATCAGCTTTTTTTTCTTCTTCCTCGTCTTCCTCTTCAAGCGAGCGCTTTGGATTAAATGTAACGCTCATATAGTCCGACGCGAGAGGGAAGAAAAAAAAACAGGAATACAAGGGTCTCTCTCAGTTAATGTATCATCATCTGAGTGGGTTTGGATTGGAGTTATTAGAGTATTTCACTTCATTGCATGACCTCCTGTTCCTCCTCAGATCATGAATCCTATTCATTACCCAGTCCTTCTGGAGTGCCCGCCTTTATAATATTACTCAATTTATATTCTGAAGCGGGCTCCTGGGAGAGCGATCAGCGCTCCGAAACAGCGACCCCCCTATAACCCAATCACAATATTTAAAGGGCAGCAAAGAGCTTTTTAATGCGCGTCGTAGATAACCATTTAAAGTGGATTGCTTTGGTTTAATATGACCTTAACAGGCTGGCAGTCACATGTGAAGAATGAATAAGCTAATAGGAGAGGCGACAGGGAGAAAGAATGAAATCAAAAAGCAGAATATGAGAGATTTGTTTCAATGCGAGCCGGCCTCCTGACGGCTGCTGAGAGGAGCATGATAGAGAATCACAAGCGTGTGAATGAAACAGGACAGGCGATGAATGAAGCCACTGCTCGCGTTTCTCTCTCCCCCTTTTGCCAGAGTACGAACTGCTTTATCATGATAAAAGACAAGACAGGTATAAATGACACATTTACATTCTCCCATCAAAGAGAAACTTGACTCAATCCCGATGAAAGCAGCTGTGGATCTGGGGGTTTTCGCCATGTTATCTGCAGGGGGGGGGGGTTACAGGATGATGGAGTGGCAACATGCAATGTTTGTTTGGATACATCATGAGAGATATAACTGCTGGGGACCTGCGGTTGTATGTTGAAGCTTGCACCACATGTCAAGACATTTAATCTAATGTGTACGTCATAAATCACATTATTTGGTTTCGGCTGACAGGGAGAGGCGGAATCGGCTTTTTTCTTTGCTTGTGAAACATTGAAGGAGTTCAAGGTTTACAACATATATTGTTACATCTTTGTGCGGTGGTGGAAAGTCACTAAGTACATTTCCTAAATGACCTTTCGCCCTTTTCTTCTTTAAACTCCTTCCCCCATTTCAGAAGCAATTATTGTCATTTATACTCGTTGAATTTATTTAGCAGCTTTACATACGTTATTTTTCACATAAAACATATAATCAGTGTGTACAATGCCATGGATCGTTATGGATAAACTACAAAGCAGCATTACCAAACGCCACATTAAAGTCCCCAATGATCCAATAGTATATATCACAATGACACAGGCCATTCTATATAATGATTAGTTTAACCCTTTTGATACTGAGGCCCATGTACTTGTAATGGAGTATTTTAATAATGTGCCTCTTTTTCGAAGGCTAATGATCTGAAGACGTCGTCAGCGATGTCTTCCTACATTCATCCTGTGAACCTGCGGACAGAAAAATCCACATATTTGGCCCACTTCTTTTTTTTTTTTTTACGTTAGCATATTTCTTTAGAGCGCACACGGCTAGCCGTCAAAATAGCGTTAGCTAAACACGACTGTTTCCTGTGCCTGAAAAGTCCATTGTGACGCTCCACTGGGGTGACCAGACGTCCAGATTGTCAATGCCCTTGTCCTTCGTCCTTTTTGTAGTTGCACTGGGACTAAAGAGCCGCCTGAATATTTTGCGGGAACGCATGTTACCATATTTCGTGAGCACGGTGCTAGCCAGCAAAATAACGTTAGCTAAAGCCGACTTTCCTGTGCCTGAGAAGTCAGTTGTGATGCTCTACCACCTTAGATAAAACAAACATCAAGTAGTAGATGAATGTCGTCATAAAGAAGACACAACTTCACGTAAAGCTCAGCGGAGTAGCAGTAGGCTAACTGTTCCTCTGTAGCCTTTGATTCAAGAGGAATTTACCTAGCTTGATGTTGTTAAGTGACCATTAAATCGCATATCAAAATTAATTCTTGAAGATTCATTCATTTCACACAATAGTACAACTGAATGAGAAAGCTGCCGAAATGTCCTTAGTTTCTGAAAATATTTAATAATCTACTTTAAAAGGACGTAACATCAAGTTTTTTAAACTCTTATTGTACTCTTAGCCAAAGTTCAGGCCCATCTTTCTCACCCTAACTGTTTCTGTAGTGACAGAAAAATCCACATATTTGTCCCACTTCTTCTTTTTTTACCATGTTACTATATTTCTAGCAAAATAACGTTAGCTAAAGCCTTCGACTGTTTCCTGAACCTGAAAGGTCCATTTTGATACTCCACCACCTTAGATATTGAGTGTGTTACGCCACGAACATCAAGTAGTAGATGAATGTAATCAGAAAGGAGACACAACTTAAACATAACATAAAAAGTTGAACTTGGCATGGTAGCCGTAACTGTGTCTCTGCAGCCTTTAACTCGAGTGAAATGTACCTAGCTTGATGTTACGCGACCATTAAATTGCATATCCAAATGTATTTTTTTAAATATTCACATGGACGATGGTACAACTGAAAGCTGACGACATGTCTAATATTTAATAATCTACTTAACCCTCCTGTTACCTTCAAATGTACCAACATCTTTTACCCTTTTTGACCCCAGCAATTAAAACCTCCAGAAAATGATTAGAATTAATATTGTTTTCCAAGTTTAAGTGTCAGCTACTTTATGTTTGTTTGTTGACCACCTAAATATCCCTTTAAATAAATAAAAATGTTGATATTTAATATATATTTTAAACAGCCTGGGGTCAAATTGACCGATGCGTACTAGTTGTGTACAGGTAATTGAAAACATATAATTATGTGAATTTTATGTTTTCCCAGTTGTCCCTACTAGGAAAAGTCATGAAATATGAAACAAAAAACATGATTTCAATCATTTTTTTAGAGACGTTAAACATTGAATGGGGTCAAATTGACCCCAAAGGTAATAGGAGTGTTAAAAGGACGTAACATGAAGGTTTTACAGCTCTACCTGGATACAGTCTGGCTAAGAGCCGAACTTCAGGCCCATCCCTCCCTCTGTTTCTGTAGTTACTGCTCTCCGCCTGGGCAAGGCGGTGTTAATCTAGTGGCTCTTACCCGTCCCTTTCGAGCCAGATCCTCGTATGTCTGTGTTACTTCCTCCATGTTATTGTTGGCGCTCGGATGATATTTATCTGTGTGTGATCTCTGCACGGTGCGGACTCAGCATCGCTGTAGGCAGATGCAGATCATCTATATTTAGATGAACTCCGATGTCCTTGACATTAATCACAGTCCATAACCAAAGGCATCATTTCATCTTAAATCTGGCTGAACAAGAGCGTTTTCAGCCAAATGAAAGAGTGTCGTGCCCTCCGCCTCTTTCATTAGAATAAAGCACACGGAGCCTTTGAAACTGTCAGGCATCAACGTTGACAAGCAAAAGGAAAATTAAGCACGCATGTAATTTATTGATATCCGCCACTCGGGGGCGGCTGAACTTTTCTTATTCATCTGATGTGCTTCGTCATCGCGCGAGGAAGAGGACGCAGGGAGTCGCGAGACAATCCGAATGATTGAATGCGTTGTGCTAAGAAGGGAATTAAAGGCAAAATAAATAACCTTGGTTGATCGGACGAAAGAAAGGCGGCTTCATAAGAGCCGCTCGCACGCGCCTGATTGATATCTCGCCATGGATTGAATTGTCAGTCGCTGGTCAAAACTTGTGATTAAGAATTTACGGCTTAGTCAATTTTGTTGTCCTTTTCTTGAAGATTTTAATTAGCAAATGAACTGCTCTTAGGGACGATTGATTCATGCCCCCGAATAACCATTTCCCTTCAGTGTGAGTGAATGAGTGCTTGGGCACTGTGTGTATATGTAAGCATGTGCATGCTGCAGATGATATATAACGATCATCTGGAGAGAGAGAAAAGCCGTCCGAACGAGAAACAACCATTACATTAGTGTTTCAGAATGTGATCGAGAGGGAAGGGTCACTGTGTCTAACCGGTATTAAATTCTAATTGGACATATTATGTACTGGTAGCTTGTCAAAATACAGGCATTTGATTTAAGTGGTTGCATAATTTGCCTTCAGCTACGGTCAAAGTGCATTTTACGCCTTTCTAATGTGTTTCTTTAACAATGGGTAGTGCATGAATTACATTTATTTTTTTATTTTAGCCACACAGAGATAAATTACACATTGGAACAAAGAATATGTGCCATTCATCTTTGATTTCGAGTACAACATGAAGGTTTTAAATAGTTGTACTTCTAACTGCTCTTCAGTGAGCGTATTTGTGATGGAAACGAGGTAGAGAGATCATTTTTTCCCCCCCTTTTTTGCCCGTTTGGGAACATTGAATGTGCAACCCAGCTTTCCCAGATGCTGATTGTACATTGGATCAGTGCTTATAGGGATTGATACCCTCATGTGGGATCCCATCGGTTGCAGAACGGTCGGTATAAATCATCCGCTGGACGCTGATATACAAACTGCATGATAAATGCGAAGTGACCTGATGATGAAAACAATTATTTGGGCTTTTAACTTTTTTTTATCTCTGTGCAAAATGGAGCCATTTTGGCGACAGAAATGGTGACAAATAACAGTCAGAGGCTGTGAAACGCTGCCGTTCACACTTTCCCAGATTAACGTCATTTGTATCAGTTTAGCGCCCGGAGGGGCCAAACTGCATGATGAAGGAGATCTGAACTGGCCTTCGCTAAAACGGAGGAACGGGGCGTGTGTGTGTGTGTGTGTGGGGGGGGGGGGTTGGAGTAAGTGTGAATAAAGCATGAGAGAAAGTGTGTAGTGGCTACGAGGATGTGTTTGTCGCGTGGACTCGGGAGGGAGGGGACCATTTCAGGGTCAAAGGTTGGATCTAAAGCAACAGAAACAGGGGAGCGTTACATTTCCTGTGGCCACCCTTAAATAATGTCCGCAGGCCCCAAGTTATTAACCTCCTTAAAGCCCACAGAGCAGAGTCAGGCCTGGTCGCGGTCAGGGGACAGATAGCAGAGATAATAGAAGTGCACATGGAGGAACAATGCCCCGGTGTATCGAGGGGATTGGGTTGGGGGGGGGAGTAGTAGCAAGTGAGAGAACAGGACCAAATAAAAAGGAGAATAATCCTGCAGGCACAGATAATCAGCGGGGAGATGAAAGAGCGCAGGGCGAGAAATGCGCTCGAATTCTCCGCCTCACTTTTTGGATTTCTATTTGTAATAGAGTTTATGATGTGTTATTCCTGGCTGGGTTCGGTGGGAGACCGTGTGCTTCTCTGAGGGGTGTTGTGGAGGCTAAGGATGCTGGTTCACGGAGGGTTCACCCATTACCCGGGCCCTGCAGCCAGCTGGGGGGCTAACCAGGATGATCAGCGCAAGCCACAGCCTGCACAGGCCCCAATGATTTTCACATCAAGCCGCCTGATGTACAGCTCCACCGTCCACCAATCGCTCTCCCATATCGATCCCCCCTTAAATGAGCCTTCCCAGCTTTGTACCATGAGCAATAATTAAAAAAGCAGCACATTGATTTTAACTAATATTATGAGAGATCAGGATGTGCACATGCTTACAAAACAGCTGAGGCGCTGAGGCTAGCGTCGGAAAAAAAATCAAAGCGGGTGCGGACGGAGACGGGCGGGGCGGGGGTGGGGAGGGGGGGTTGATTACATTCGAGGTAACAAAAGGATGCAAACATACAAACATCGCTGCAAAAAGTGTTTCGAAATGCATATCGCGCTCGCCCAAGGCGTCGTGTTTTTTCGAGGCTCGGGGACTCTCCCAAAGTCCTCCATGCGGCGCGTGTCACGTTGAAATTGTTGTTGACGAGAAAATACAAGCTCCCGTGGGCCGAATGGGATTGGGATTTAGGGAGAATTATTCGAAAATTAAATGCATTCTTGAACTTGAACGTATCGTCATCAAAAAGGTGGATGCAAAAAGGGGGAAATCGGGTTGTTTCCCATCAACTTTTTCAAAAACTAATTAAAAAATCGCCCTGTTGTTCAGGTTTTTATGGGTAGATTTCTGCAGGATTTTTATTGCCCTCATCAGAGATGATGTTAGGGTTATTAATGCATTATTAATGCAATATTGATGCAGGTTCTGGTCATCGCCACCACCACGCCCTCGAAATGCTTTATGATGAATTATAGGGGGATTTTGTCAATTCATAAAGAAATATTACTTTCTTTCTGCTCACTAGTGCGTTGGACTCGTTACTGTCAATATATCTCATAACTGAATGAACTATGGTATGAAGATCTGCTGTTTTTAGTTTTTCTCACTCAAGAACCAAAGATTTGACTCCATTCCACCTTAATTCTTAATTCTTAATTCTTCCTGATGTGACTCACAGCTCTTCATCTCTTTCTTTTTCTCTCTCTCTCTGCTAAAGCAGTGAAAGAGCCGGGCACATATGTGTTGTCCCCATTAAGTATTCCCTGTCTTGAAATGTCCATCCTAAAAAAAACACAATGTTAAAAGCTCTGTGATTAATGTAAATGTGTTTGAGTTGACTCTACCTCTATTACTCAAAATGCTTTATGCAGAATAAGGTGGATTTTATCAATTCATAAAGAAACGTTAAATTTTTCCAGTTTACCTGAAATGCAGCCTCAGGGTAAAAGCTCTTGTGCTACTCCTCAATTCTAAACACTGTACGTTCACTTTCGTTCTTATTTCTTCTTTAATATCTCTTCTTCATCAGCTTGAAGATCTTACAGCGATGACGCAAAGATTTCCACAAAAGCATTCTAAAAATCGACTTCTAATGACCACATGTTAACGATGCTTTTAAGGCCTTTAAGACCCGCGCGTGGCGGGGGAAAAGTCCACTAACTGCGGTATAGTCCGACGGCGTTGCGTCGTCTCTCCATCCTCACCGAGCCTTTAAAAAGAAAAAGGAACCGAACGCGCGTTAAACGTCCTCCCTCCCGCCCGGCTGCCCTCTGTTTCACTGGGCTTCTGTGAATACCTCTAAAAAATGGAAATGAGCGTCTTATGACATTAAAGCCTCAAGTACGGCGACGCCGACATATGCTGTGACACTGCGGATGCTTTAATGTGATAAGTTAGTGTCGCACGCGGGAGGGCGCGGGACTCCCCGGCTGCTGCGGATAGCTGGAGGTTGATGGTAGCCCCCGGTGGACGCCGGGCGGTACTCGGGCCGCCGCGGCTCCATAACGTTGGCAGCGAGGGCCGTTAAAGGCTCCCGTAAAGTGACCGTGGCCGCGGCCCCCAGGCATCCCATAATCCTTAGCATATGGCCCGTGAGTGTCGACAGGCATGAAATTACATCAAGGGCATTTTTTGATAACTGTCGATACTCTCACAAAGACGGTCAGCCTCATTGACGCCAAAGTCAAGGGTGTGTGTGTGTGTGTGTGTGTGTGTGTGTGTGTGTGTGATGAGGGGGAGGGGGAGTTGTCTTGGCGTGATGACGGCCTACAATGTCAGGCAGACACGCCGGTGAGAAGTGATCCAAAGGGAGCCTGATCTTTATTGATATGAGTAAATTGATATTGATAAGGATTTGGATTGCTATGGATTGTGTTAAGCAGCAGTATAATAGAGAGGTCCTCAAAAAGGATTGCGGTCAGTCACTTTATTAGACGCGTTTTTCAACCCCCTCACTTTGAATTTCGTTTATTCTAATCCAATGCATTGGATTTAAAAAAAAAAAAATCCTCATTTTATTTTATTTTAAATCGGGACAAATTGGCATGCGTGTTGCCGACAAAGTCATCACCACTTAGTGTTCGTATGAAACAGTAACACTGTGAATGTCATGTATCTCCAAACAACTTTACCAGTTAATTCATTTAAGAAAGTATAGACATGCAGAAAAACTTCTTTTTTTTTTTAGACCCTCAACAACAACAACTTTGGATATTGATATAAAACTGGACGGCGACAAATATGGCGAAACAAAATGCTAAAGACATTCAAATGTATTCAAATACAGTTTGACTGCAGGTTAAAGGAATAACACGAAAGAAGAAGTTCCTTATTTCACATGCTGCAACTATGTGAACTATGTGTAATGACTGCAGAGGGGTAAAATATGATTTTAGTCAACGGTCATAATAAACATCAGGCTCACATCCTCAAAGTGACTGAAAGACAAGTGGTCCTGCAGGAATATGCATATATGCAATTATAGCATACTATACTGCCACCTAGTGATCATTGAATATGGGAATAGTATTGTGTGTCTCGTGCATATTATTCTGCAATGTGTGAACTCAAATATCTCTAACTTCTTCATCATATCTGAGGTTTAACATGTTTTTTGAAGTTACGTTAGAATTAACTTTTATCTAATCGCTCCACTGGTCGAAATAAAAAAAAAGATCATCAACACTTTTTACACAAATGATGACAAAATACAGTAAACAAAGACATTTGAGAAAAGCTACCCGTACATCTTTTTGTATTTGCTATTCGTCATAGATTTAATAATCGATACCCATGAGGCCACAGGCATTATGCAAATGAGGGGCAATGTATATGTCCTCAAAGCAGACTCCCACGGGAAAGATGTATTTGAATGGGAGACATCTATAATGATTCCTATCATGGCCTAAAGAGGATGGCCACATTTCGGCTAAAATAAATACAAAATATAATCTCATTATTGGCAGTAAAAGTAAGAAGGGACCTCGGTTCACGTTCTGGGAGACAGGCATCTCTCTTTCTACCCTTAATTTCTCTCATAAAAGGGTCTGGGCTGAAAAGCAGACTAACTGCTTCGTCTCAGACGGACACCAT
Organism: Liparis tanakae; assembly: GCA_036178185.1. NCBI lineage: Eukaryota > Metazoa > Chordata > Actinopteri > Perciformes > Liparidae > Liparis > Liparis tanakae. The sequence goes on from CM070092.1 coordinate 18,495,388, forward strand.
CAGTCTGTCTCTGACTAACAGCTGGAAACTTCTTCATTACGGGAGTTCTGTCCTTCTTTTCTTCCTGTTATCAACATATATCTTCCTGTATCGGAATATGGTGAATAAGATGGGATGTGCTTGCTGTATGTGAAGATGTCTGGAAAACATGTTGTATTTATGTTTATATTTGGACATATTCATCAACTGTTCCTCGTGCTTCCTCCTGGTCACATGACATCCACGTCTGTCCATCCTGGAGAGGGATCCTCCTCTGTTGCTCTCCTGGAGTTGTTTCTCCCCTTGAAAAGTATTTTTCTATTTTTTGGGAGTTGTTCCTGATCCAATGTGAGGTCAAAGGTCAGGGATGTCCCATGTATGTGTATACAGATTGTAAAGCCCACTAAGGAAAATTCATAATTTAGTATATTTGGCTATACAAAATAAACTGAATTGAATTAAATGCTATTTTTGCAGCAAGATTATTATAATAATAATAATAATTAATAATATTATTATTATTATTAATTTTATTTTTAACACAAAAAATGGTCTCCTCTTGGTGTCCAAGCTCTTTTATTTAATTAATTAATTATTTAATAAAAAAAGATTGAACAAATTTAATATATTCACCGCTGCTCCTCCTGAAAAAGGAAAAATGACAAACTTATCCTAACACGATGCATCCACACGTGTTTCTGCTTTTGAATTCAAGGAAGAGGAAATACATCAGCTAACACACACACACACACGCACACACACACACACCAGGCTTATTATCTGTGTGCTTTGCGGCGCGTACCAAACACCGATGTCCTACGGGGGTCACAGCTCCTGAGTGAATGAACAAGCGGCGACGTCACCGGGACGGCTCATTATTCTGTGAATGAGCTCCTTCCTGCTCGGCCATCCTGGAGCACTTTGAGTAAGGAAAATAAACAAGAGACCTTCCTGTGACGCCGCGCTCGGGTACGGTTCTCCTCAAGAAAAGTTCACGCGACAAATCATAAACACGCCGAGGTCACCTTTTTGGCCCAAAATGTGTTTTTTAATTATTTTTTAAAACCTTCTGTTTTAGATGGAAATTGTGACTGGAGTGTTTAAAGTTTGAAGTGTGCGTGACACACTCAGCAGCGGCTACAACTACTTCCTGATCCAATCATATACATACATAGATACATAGATACAGGTCAATAAAACATAATGTGTTTTTTAATAAGAAAATGTAACCTTCTGTTTTGACTGAAATGATAACTAAACACAAAAAAAATACAGATATTTAGATACAGGTCAATAAAATCAGAGGAATGCTGAGGGGACATTTTTGGTACATAATGTGATTTAGAATTTAAAAAATGTAACCTTCTGTTTTGACTGAAATGACACTGAAAATATATAGATATTTAGATACAGGTCAATAAAACTTCACGTGACAAATCATAAGGATGACGAGGTCACCTTTTTGACCCATAATGTGTTTTTTAATTATTTTTTTAAACTTTCTGTTCAGAAGGAAATTGAGTGTTTAAAGTGTTTAAAGTTTGAAGTGTGTGTAACACACTCAGCAGCGCGACGACAACTACTTCCTGCTCCAATCATATACATACAGATATTTAGATACAGTTCAATAAAACATCATATGACAAATCATAAGAACGCCGAGGTCAAAAAAAATGTAACCTTCTGTTTTGACTGAAATGGTGACTAAACACTAAAAAGATATAGATATTTAGATACAGGTCAATAAAACTTCACGTGACAAATCATAAGAACGCCTAAGTCAACTTTTTGTCCCATGATGTGTTTTTTATTATTTTTTCAAACCTTCTTTTTTGGTGAAAATTGTGACTTAACACTAAAAAGAGCATTTAAAGTTTGAAGCGTGCGTGATGCACTCAGAAGCACGGCTACAACTACTTCCTGCTTCAATTATATACCTACACGTATTTAAATACAGTTCAATAAAACATCATGTGACAAATCATAAGGATGACGAGGTCACCTTTTTGGCACATAATGTGATTTTTTATTAAAAAAAGTAACCTTCTGTTTCGACTGAAATGGTGAATAAACACTAACAAATATATAGATATTTAGATACAGGTCAATAAAACTTCACTTGACAAATCATAAGGATGACGAGGTGACATTTTTGGTCCATGATGTGTTTTTTAATTATTTTTTAAACCTTCTTTTTTAGTGAAAATTGTGACGTAACACTAAAAAGAGCATCGTATACATCCACATATTTAGATACAGGTCAATAAAACATCACGTGACAAATCATAAGAACGCCGAGGTCAACTTTTTGGCCGATAATGTGTTTTTTATAAAACATTTTAAACCTCCTTATTGATAAAAGTTGTGACTAAACACTAAAATAACGTTTAAAGTTCGAAGCTGATGTCCAGATCCAGCGTGACGCGCGGCTACGACCGCTTCCTGCTCCAATTAGCTTCCATTAGCAGCTGCTATAGCATCCCCTGTTACACTGTTGACACACATTTCTACACCCTCACCCGTTCATTCACTCACACGCACACACACACACACACACACACACGTTTCTTCCTCACCCACACACACACGCGCTCTTCAGCGCACAGCCTGTACTTTACAGATATCAGCTGTTATCCCCGTCTAGCATCAGTCCCCAGGCACTATGCTAACAGCCTCCTCTACAAGCCAATTTACAAGGATTCTGGTCATGTTTACATTAGCCCTCTCTCAGTGCATGAAAAGAGCAGGGCCACGCCGCGGAATAGAAATGAGCAAATATGAATAATTCAATCCTCCTCCTGGCCATTAGCATGTTTTCCCTTGAACAAAAGTGATAATAGGTTATCATCTGTGAAATGGAAATTTCATAACGGAGACGGTGTGAGGAGAGAGAGAGAAAGGGAGAGAGAGAGAGTGTCTCCGGTTACACCAGAGGAAATTAATTTCACAGCACATCTGCTCCACAAAGCCGCGGCCCTCCAACGCTAAGTATGAGAAAATGTAGTCGTTCGGCTCCGCTAGCTTTCTAATTAGATTAGCACGCTTATTTGAAGGCGGGAATCTTTAGTCTAGTCAAAGGAATTAGTGTTCCCCATTACAGATACCTAATATTTATAATAATGAAATGACAGCCAATTAGGGAGGGTTAAAAATGCATTACTTTAGATTATTATATTAGCCAGATGGTACACTGAGCGGTCCGCGTTGTGCCGTGCATCTGGATGAGCCGATCCGGCGGGAACGCCATGAGGTAATAGGACGGGCAGTTTAGTCCTCACCTTTCCGTCTCGCTGACTTCATGAAGCCGCTTTAGCTTGAGGAGCAATCAAAAGTTTAATGAAAAAATAAAAGCCTTTCTTTTCTTGGAGGGAAAAAGATAAACCCTGAAACAAATCAATCTGGAAATTGAAAACTTGTGGCGTGGGGATAAGGAAGTGACGGCCGTGTCAACAGTTATGATTTGGATGGCTATCGTCATAAGGAGGCCGACGACGGCGTCCAGGGAGTGAAACCTTGAAGGGACTTGAAGGACTTTTGTCCCTTTTATTTTCCTTCCCCTCTTTCATCTATTTCTATCATTTATTTTTGTTTTTTTTTGTTTCGTTTTGTTGTTTACTGGCGGACAGCTGTAAACGATAAGAGATTGAGGGCCATAATCTGAAATGGGGATCAGCAATCCCTCTGATGCGTGGCTATGAGACTGAAAGCAGGAGACTTCAGAGGCTGCTGAGGAGAGGAGGAGGAGGAGGAGGAGGAGGAGGAGGAGGAGGAGGAGGAGGAGGAGGAGGAGGAGGTATAGGACCTTCGGACCATTGCTTTCCCCTGTTGGCTATCTGCTCCTGGGCACCTGCTGCTGGCATGTCACTGCAGACCAAGCAGGCGGTTTAATCCCAAGAAATGAATATTCGCAAATTCACAATTTATTCCAATGCAGGAAGTGGAGTGGCCTTTGTTTACCGAGGCTGGACATGAGGGCGTGGAGGTCAGCGTGTCACGGCCATGCCAACAATCTGCAATCAAGATGATCTGTTTACCTTTTTGTTCACTGTAACCATGATCCTTCCTCACTTGAAACCCTCGTCATCTCCTCCCTGCTGACACAAACAGCGACCCGCCTGGTGTGAATGTGGTTTAAGGATAAATGTTCAACACATCCTGTTTCACACCTTTAGTCGGACTTCAGTCCAACACATTAACACACATGTTGGCCCATCTTGCACTGTTGGCACCGCTTGCACTGTTGACTCCGTTTGCACCGTTGACGATATTTTTACTGTTGACGCTGTTTGCATTGTTGACGCTGTTTGCACCATTGACGCCGTTTGCACCATTGACACTGTTTGCACATTCATGCTGTTTGCACTATTGACGCTGTTTGCACCATTGACACTGTTTGCACATTCATGCTGTTTGCACTGTTGACGCTGTTTGCACCATTGACGCCGTTTGCACCATTGACACTGTTTGCACATTCATGCTGTTTGCACTATTGACGCTGTTTGCACCATTGACACTGTTTGCACCATTCATGCTATTTGCACTGTTGACATTGTTTGCACCATTGACGCTGTTTGAATTGTTGACGCTGTTTGCACGATTGGTGCTGTTTGCACTGTTGACTCTGTTTGCACCATTGACACTGTTTGCACCATTGACGCTGTTTGCACTGTTGACACTGTTTGCACTGTTTATGTTGGTTGCACTGTTAGCTACGACCCAAGCTGAGAGCCGCGGGGAGCGAATATAAATGCCCTGACTTATGTGAGGAGAAGCTTCAACCAGATGACAATCTAAAGGAGTTTTTAGTCTGCCTAGATATGTGTATTTGCTTTAACTACATCATAACCTAAACTTTGCCATACTTTTTACAGATAGTATAGAAGGTTACATTTTAAAATATTTTGGCACTATATCTAACGTGCATAATCTGCAGAATCCTCAAATATTGATCTCCTTTCCTAGTGGGTTGGATTAAGACCCCCAAATGCGTCAGTTCTTTAAATATATGCAACATTGGTGAGCTTTTTATCATTTATTTATGATCCACGGGTTTTGTTTGGTCTCTGCACTTCTGCAGTTTCCTATACTCCACTCCCGCTGCACAGACCTTGTCAAGGTTAAACTCCGGCAGTTGACACATTGTTTTCCATTGCAATTCCCCGCTACTCTTCCATCTTGCTCCAGTCTCTTACAGATTAAGGCAGTAGTGTTATAAGACAGAATTAAGCCCACAGTGTCCTAAAGATATTGCCCAATTCGCTGCTCTTAATTTTGCAATTCCATCACCCCGGTGCGGCAAAGCCCCGCTTCTCCATCAAAACCATTAAGGGCATTGAAGCCTGGAGTATCATCAACAATGACAGGTAAATATTTAGGCTGTCTCACTGGAGCAAATAAGCCACCCAAGGTCAAATGGCTGCGTTAGTCCATTCCAGCTTAGCTACATTGGTCTTAAGGTCTCAGCAGAAACGATGTACACAGATCCCGAGCAGAAGCACAGCAGAAGACTGTTTTTGCATCAGCTTGCAATGGAAAATGTCAACTCTTCACGATGGACGCGAGATAATGTAACATTTAGAATATTAAGATAAAGAAAATATCTACAAATGTACTCCGCATCACCACTTCATATCCTTCGCAGCATCGAAAAACAGACACAGGGGACCAAACAAGTGCATCTGAGAGAGAGGAGAAAGGTCACGTTAGCTTATTTGCTGCTCCAGAAATCATCACATCTTCAACACCAACTGACTTCCAAAAATGTGTCATTTATCATACAATCTGTCATACTGAAGCAATGCTTTGCCTGGAGAAGAGAAGAAGGGGGAAAAAATGAAATAAAAAAATCATAATTGGAGTTTTTATCTATTTCATTATTTTCCTCCCACAACCTCTGTCAACAAAATCGAAAATGCCTTTTTTGAGACGCGAGGAGGAAGTGCGGCTCTGGGCCGAGCCGCGGTGGCCTCGGAGAGATAGGCCGCGCTGGATAAGGAGTAAGTGAGTCCTTTGCTTCTGTGTCAACAAGAGACTTTATGGCTGTGAAGTAATAAATCATAAAACATCAAAAAACTACTCTGTTCCTAAACATTTATAGATAAGGGAGTTAGGAATCAAATCAATTTAAGTTTCTGTACACAAGGTCCCAGTGTGGCCCACAAACAGTTTGAGTATCACAACCATCAGTAAATGGATTAGTGTGGGGAGAGATGAGGGGGCGTCACCCTGCTGCTGGGGTGACTGACAGAACTCATACGCGGTCCACGTGTCCCTGAGGACATCATAATAAAACATTTAAAAGGACTGTAGTATCGTCACATATCTTAAATCACCCGGCATTGCATTTTTTATTTTTTTTGGGAGGGGTAAATAACGTAAACCACTTAAGGATTTCTGGACCATTTCAATAAAATTGATTTTTTTCGTTTTTTTATCGTCAAGTTTAAAAAAAAAAACGATTATGAGAGCACTCGACTGTAAAGATAAAGCAATAAGGGCGATAAAATCCGCAACACATAAAAACATGTTGGGAGCATTAAAACGATTAATTCATGTGTAATGACAACGGGACAGTGGGAAACAGAGGGACGGCGGAATATGGCAGCCGTTACTCAATCATTATTATTGCTACCAAATAGTGTACTTTGTCAGTATATGGCATCCAGTTACCCCCGAGATATTCATTCCCAAAGCATAAAAAGGCGTTTATACGAGAAAGGAAAAAACTCTCCAGCGATCGTTATCTCCAGCTGCCTGACTGCTTCTTCTTTTTTAATACTATTTTCCCTAAAGGAAGTCATAAGAATTCTCAAAGTGTCTATTAAATGTTGGAGATGGTGTTCGTCGGAAACTTTTCTTCATCATTTAAATTAATTTATGTGCTATACAGTACTTAAGATTATTGGGAGAAAAAAAAACACTTTGTTTTATCAGAAGCATATAAAAAGCTTTATGAAATAAATAAAAGAGAAGAAAGAATGAGGAACGCTGGCAATCTGGGATCTCTCCCACGCTGGCTGTGGTTTATCTTGTTACTAAAGATAAAGTCAGGGAACTTTTTTAAAGAAAATAATGAATGAATATCTTCTTTTTATATATTTAATTTACTCTGTATGCTTTTATGTTCTCTGTCTATGAAATGGATGTTTTTAAGTTATATTTTCTCCCTTATTTTATTAGCTTTCTCCGTACATTGCGTATGTAATCTTGTGTTTTTAGGTTTTCTTTTATGACTTTTTGCCTCTCTGGACTAAAGATGAAAAAAAGCTTCTTATAAAATGTTGTTATTAATGTGCTCTGTCCCTTATTAAATAAACCAAAGTAAGTTTTTCAGTAAAAACTGACTTAGGAGTTGTTCCTGATCCGATGTGAGGTCAAAGGTCAGGGATGTCGTATGTGTACAGATTGTACAGCCGTTTGAGGCAATTTGTGACATTGGGCTATACAAAATAAACAGAATTGAATGGAGCACCTCTAAAACGATCTGAAATGTCCGAGATCCAAAACCAACGGGAGGCGAGTCCGTCTCCATCCTCAATTGGTTTAGGCCGATCGCTCCAGACCTTTTCCCTAATCCTCCGTACATCATCTCTGAATCCAGAATTGAATTCATATTTAAAAACTGGGACCCAGACGGAGCCTCCTCGGCTGCAGCCGTCTCCGGGCTCGCCGTCCACCGCCGTTCCCGCCGTTATCCCGACGCCGCGCAGGCCGCGCATGTTGATGATGCTCCGGCCTGCTCGTATCACGAGGTAGAGCGAGAGAGGAGAGAGTGAGTGGGAGGAGAGGAGGGAGGGAAACACAGGAGAAAAGAGGAGATAAAGAGGGACTGTACGCAGAGACTCTCCAGAGAGTGGAGGTATAATGAAGTGCTGGATGGGTTTAATACGGAGGACAGAAGGGGCCGCCGCCGTTAATATCTCTCAACCCCGTTCCTTAAGCAAATCAAGTTATCTGGCACCGCCTGAGTGGAAGAGGTGCGCCAGAGAACAGCTGGATTTAGATGTTTCAAGTGAATACCCAGATAGATGAAACGCAGACACGGGGGGATCCGAATCTGCTTGTAAGTCTGCTTGTTTCTGGGCTGGGAGGAGAGAGATACAACTGGACCAAATTCTACATGACACACATCGTATGCACTGACGTTTTGATTCCAGATTAAGTGTTGACCAGTTTATTTCTGGATTAAAGGGTTATCAGTTTAGTTTTAAAGATTTTTGAGGAGGTTGTGAGTTTAAAATCTCCACCCCGACCAAGCATATTTGTGAAGTCTTTTACATTTTAAAAGTGTTAGTGCAGTTTGTTACAACATATTCTGCATAAATTATATTTGCAATGCTGGAATTTGACCAGTCGTGGAGTATTACTACAATACAGCTCCTGAATACCTTCTCAAAACATAATTAATTAATAATAAATGGAGGAGACTGTGGGTCAGTGGTTTGTCTTTCATTTAGGGGGTTGGCGGTTGTCAGAGAAATGAAATGTAATAAAATACAGGAATATAGATAGTCATTCACATTTAAGGTTCCCTAATGTTCTGAGGACAATAATTAATCTAGTTCCCATATTCATCATCTGGATGATTTTACACTCATCTCAAAAGTCCTGAAAACGTGATAATAAAGAAAAAGTACTACTTGTACTACTTTTGGGTGTTGTTGTCTGATGAACACCCCAACAATGCGTCTGCAAAAGAAGAAGAAGAAGAAGAAAACTCTCATTTCTTTGCCCTTGCCTCAAGCGCCACAAGACATTACTTAAATAACGGCTGAAGGTGCAAACGCCACTGACGGTGTCCCCCTCCGTTCAATTTGAAACGCATCAAATCCTCTCTAATTCCACTTTTCAGGCTCTCAAATTGCCCTGCGCTCTGAAACGTGACCAGAAAAAAAAGGCTTCAACTTTGTTTCCAGACTTTTCTCTCTCCGTTCTCTTTTCTATTAATGTCAACTTTGTGTTCGTCTGAGAGGACGAGATAAGAGAGGGGATGAGTCCATTTTCTTTTTTTGATGTAAATGTCCTTCGCCGAGGAGATAGAAGACTTGGGGATTCTCAGCGCAGGCCAATTTTAGGAAGTGAAAGCTGACCCCTTCAGGGACTTCCACATGGCACATGTCTCTCAAACGGGGGAATCTCTCCGGACATTGTTCTTCAGGCGGGACCACCGTGGACCACCTGGACCGAGTCCAACAGCCCATGTGTTTCTAGCAGACTTTAACACCTAGATAACTTGAAATAAAGTCACAGTGTAATAATAGAGGGTGAGGGTTATAGGGTTAGCTTCTGTCTTTGTTGTATTTGGGGGGTTCATCAATTGGGATACAGACAACAATACCCAAAATACAAGTTTTTCTTTATTTTCACATCTTCAGCACTTTTGAGATGATTGTACAATCATCTGGATGATGATGATGATGATGATGATGATGATGATGATGATGATGATGATGATGATGATGATGATGATGATGATGATGATGATGATGAAGATGATGATGGGGACTATGTTAAGTATTGTACTCAGAACATTAGGGAACGTCACCTTAAATGTGAATAAAAAAGGAAATATACTTCATAACATGAACAACTACAACGGGCACTCGGTAGAGTGCATACCTTCGCGGCAAGTACCTTTTCATGACCTTGACCTTGACCTTTGACCCGATCGATCCCAAAATCTAATCAAATGGTCCCCGGATAAAAATCAATCATCCCACCAAATTTCATGTGATTCGGTTTAATACTTTTTGAGTTACTTGAATAAAACACATATAAATAAATACATGAAAGTGATGCATTCTATTGCCTTTACGAACTTCCGGGTCACGTAACGGTTTACCCGAAGCAACGAGCCACATTTGCATTGTTCATTTTCTCAAATAGTGTTAATCACTCTGCTCCAAATAATTGTTTTCTTCATATCTGGAGAAAAAGAAAGCAAATGGAAAGTAGAATAAGCCCTTATATATTATATTGCCTATACGAACTTCCGGGTCACGTAACGGTTTAACCGAAGCAACGAGTCAAAATCTGCATTGTTAATTTTCTCAAATTGTGTTAATCACTCTGTTCCAAAGCCTTTTTTTCTTCATATCTTGAGAAAAAGAAAACAAATACACGTCATAACATGAACAAAATTAGAAAGTGATGCATTATATTGCTTGTACGAACTTCCGGGCCACGTAACGGTTAACCCGAAGCAACGAGCCACATTTGCATTGTTAATTCTCTCAAATTGTGTTAATCACTCTGCTCCAAATACTTTTTTTCTCCTTCCCGCATTCCCTGAAGGACTTACGCATCCTCTCCTAAATATTCAAGATTGTATTTAAGAAACCTCTCATGATTGATTTCACATAAACGGTTGAATATAAAGACAGGGGTCACACGGCTCTTCCCTCACGGTGACCCCCGACAGATTTACACATATTGTACTTCTTGTGCCTCTGAAGCTCTTTGTGACTGCAGAGTGACACGGAGAGAAGAGGGTAAGTATCAGGGAGGTAAAGAAAAAAGAAAAGAGAAACCAGTGGGATGTTGTAACTCAAGCCTGAAAGGGTCAATGTATAGATCCGGCGGTCTGGAGCTCATAGCGGATCAGATAAGTTTCAATCAGCCGAACGCTCGCTCTAAGCTCTTTGGAAAAGATGAAAACAGAAGGACAGAAAAGACCCTCAGAAGCTGTCTGGAAGTATGCCTGTATTACAAAGCAAGGACATTTAAATGTGTCATTATTACAACGCTGAATTATTCATTTACAATTATAGGCGGCTCCATTTTTTTTGACATTGATTTCTTCCACTGGGCCCATTTTAAGCCAAATGGGTAACACTTTATAATAACTGCACGCTATGAAGCATACATTAAGCATGCGTAAACACTTAATTCATCATTTACACAGTTTATAAATGATTGATTAATGAAGTATTAGATAATGCGTGCAGTATTATATAATGCTATAGTATCATTTTAACAGCATCTCATGACATTCCTGTTTACACTGGTATTTGGTTAATTTAAATATTCTATGACCTGCTTTTCATCTTCTCTGTATATTTATATTATTTCACCATCTTTTACAGTTTATTCTACTTTTTGCCCTTTTAACTGTTGTAATGTTTTGTCCCCTGTTATTAACAAATTGTTATAATTGACTAATGTTACTGCACATTTGTGACACTTTGTCTGTGTTAAGTGCAAAATAAATGAACTTTACTAACTTATTACTTACTTACGGAGCAAATATGACAAACAAAAATAAACGTTAATACTATGTTTATATTACATAATACTTAATTTACAAATGCTGAAAATATAAAGTGTGGAACAGCGCTTTGCAAATGATGAATTAAGCGTTTCCTCGTCCTTAACGAATGCTTCACAGAGTGCAGTTATTATAATGTATTACCGCCAGATGTAATGCAAAAACCGCAGCCCCAAAATAGTCGAAGACACGCCCCCTTTTCAGAATATCAAGGCCCCGTCCGTCTCTATTTCCCTACCTTTAGCTCATCTCATCGATCTATTACAAACCTCCCCGCTTGGACCGACGTCATTTTTTCTCCCCCTCCAATGTCGCCGTCACGTGACCCGCAGGAGAATCGACCGCCTTCCTCCTGGAGATCAATGGAGGCCGCAACAAAAACTGTAATTACTCACAAAGCCACAAATTCCTTGGCGATAACAGCTTATTTCCTTCATTATTAAGAGAAACACACACACACACACCCACACACGCTTCAGAAAGTAGCATGTGATCATATAATTCCTTATTGTTGTATAAGACTTTTTTTTTGAGTTTCTGAAAATGTCAAATAATGCATAGGCAACAAAAATTAAAGTATAACTGTACCTGTCGTGATGAAGGTGAGCTCCTCGATTCACCTTATCTTCATCATCCACGTGAGACTCGGGGAAAAAAAAGACAAAAAATCTATTTTTAGCCCCGAAAAGAAAATCAATTTTGAGCCACGGCGGGAAAAAACATGAATTATTTTTTCCACCGCGAGAAAATAAGGTGAGCAATAAAAAAGAAAATATCATGATACAAAAAAAAAAGGGGGTGAGAAAGGATAACAAACAAGTGGGCGAGATTTGCTGCCTTTCAGCAACCCTCTTAAGTGGTAATGGGATAACCCCGGACACGTCAAACTGCCCCTCACATTCGACCCCTGGGTGAGACAGGAAGGGCCTGCTTTGTTTGTAGCAATTGGGTCCTGTGTGCAGGGCCGTAATGAAGTGACCTGAAATAATGGAAAGCCCTGGGCCCCGCGCGGATGATTTTTCCCGGGATAAGAGCGGGGGATCCTGATTCGGAGTCACAGTTCATTTCATTTTTCGCCTCTGATGAGATCTCCTCCGTTATCTGATAAAATTGAACAGCCATTACCGGCAGAGGGGCTCAGGCCGGCCAAGCGGTAAAGCGCTGCCGACTGCTCCTAACAGAAATCCTATACACTCCCACTTTGTCAGCAGTTTTGAATTCATCGTTTTTTTTTTTTTTTGCGCCGCCGGTTTCGGCCAGATGAGAGGAATAATCTCGCTACCCGACGGAAGATTGACACTTCATTTCAGAAATCAATATTTACAATTTACTTCTTTCAAAGTTCATTCTGGGAGAAGAGCCCATATTATCCTTTACCAAAATAAGCTGATCATATCTCTCTCTCCCTCTCTCTACCTCTCTCTCTCTCTCTCTCTGGGTGCTGGAATGGCTTTCCCCCCTCCCTAAAATGTGAATTTTTTTCACACAAAAAAAAATCAATGTCTCCATTGTGGGCTTTAATCTGCCCTTTGATGACAGTAAATCTTGTTTCTTTCTTTTTATAAGCAAGCGGCCGTGGGCAGCTGACACCGTTTCCTCCCAGAACAAAGCCCCCCTCGCCCCGCGCGGACGCCGCTAGATACATGGAGACCTAATGTGGCCGGACACGCCACCGACGGGTCATTAATCAGACGCCGTGACAGCCACTTCTTCCCAATCCAGCCCCCGACTTCAGCCCCTAGACAAGCCCACTCAACTCCTCACCCACAGGAGGCCACGCACGCCGCGAAGAGACAGAGGGAGAAGTGGATTGAATGGGCATCGGGAAGACAGGATGGAAAGGGATGAGGAGGGATGCTACAAAGCCGCGGCATAAAGGGACTCAGGCATGATGGGGAGCACTTCCAGATAAAAGATGTAGGAATCAGCGAAGAGTTGACGCCTGAGATAAACTCCAGTGTGATACCCGGGAGGGGGGGATGGGGGGATGGGGGGGGGGGGGATTATTTTTGAAAGATCATTGTGGATGGATTATACTCTGATGTGTAACACACAGATCCACTGCAGCGTGAAACCCTCTCTCTCGGTTCTGAACCAGCATCTCAGCAGACTCCTCCGGTCCCAAGACTCTCATGGCTTTGGCTTTAGGGATCAGACAGACTGGGATTGCTCCTTTACGCAAAAGGTAAAGTTAATAAATACATCAATGTAGTACATGTACTTCATTGGTATTTAAAATATAAAATAAATGGCATCCGACATGAAATCGGCCGAATAACCGATTCAGCTACTTGACTATCGGGTTGATGTATACAATATTGAAATCGGTACATCTCTAATTGTTCCTCACAATGCAAGAAAACATGCAGAGCATATAACATTACACACATTAAACAGAAAAGTACACTGCAAATTAAGAAAATAAAAAAAAAAAAATAAACAAGTACAAAATTAAAAGTAACTAGATAATTCTCCCCACCCAAAGAGAATATATATATATATATATATATATATATATATATATATATATATATATATATATATATATATATATTCTCTTTTTTATTTTTTTATGAATAAATAAAAATAAAAGGTTGGTGCATAGGATGATGACACAATGACACAGTGCCTAATTCAGAGCTCCAGATATGTATACCACTATGGTACCGTTAGTGTTGTGTCCATGTATTCCTAATAAGGCTGCCAGATATTCAAAAATAACTTATATCTCTTTCTAAGACTATAAGTATTTTTTTCAAGAGGGATACACCTGTTTATTTCCACATCCCATCTGTCCATAAGAGTACATCTCCAATGTTTAACAAGATGTAAGACAGTCAATGTATAAGTAAATACGGAACAGCTCAGGCTGAGGGGGACGCCCATGGCCTTCAACTATCGGACGCATCATAAAATGTCCTAATATATACATATAGTACATTGATATAGAACATTGATCTGTGTCTGTGTTCAGAACCGACGTGGTTTTGATTGAACTCATTAGGACACGCTCTCTAATGGAGAACTTCTGAAAAGCCAATTCCAGAGGTCCAATCTTCTGTTGCATGATGGGACGGGAGGTCACCGGGGAGAAGAGGAGTCACCGGATCAGCCAACCGTCCTCCGTCTGGAGAGCGTTGCACTCCTGAGATAAAGATGTAGCTAATGCACTCCTCCTAAAACCTGTCTGTGGAACATCTCTCTCTCTCTCTCTCTCTCTCTCTCTATCTCTCCTCTCTCTCTCTCTCTCCGCATCATGACTGTGGTCGCTTCATCAGAAATAAATAAACTGCCAACCTCCTAAGTGAAAATGTTTTTTCCGACTATACCTTAATTAAAACTGATTAGCAGTTCAGTAGAACTTGAATGATATTACTAATGGTATTACTCAAGGTATTACTCAAAGTATTACTGATGGTATTACTTGTGGTATTACTCAAGCTATTACTCAAGGTATTACTGATGGTATTACTTGTGGTATTACTTATGATATTACTCATGCTATTACTTGTGGTATTACTCATGGTATTACTTGTGGTATTACTTATGGTATTACTCATGCTATTACTCATGGTATTACTTAAAGTATTACTTATGGTATTACTCATGGTATTACATATGGTATTACTCATGGTATTACTTATGGTATTACATATGTTATTACTCATGGTATTACTCATGGTAGTACTCATGGTAGTACTCATGGTAGTACTCATGGTAGTACTCATGTATTACTTCTGGTTCTTGTAGAAATGTTACTTTCTTGATTCTTGTTGTTCTGAGTTTGTTCTCGTTGTTGAACTCACTGATTGTAAATCACTTTAGATAAAAGTGTGAGTTAAATGACATTTGATGTCATGTGATGTCATGATATGTAACAAAATGCTGCAACCAATGATCCACATTTTTATTTGGGAATCTCGTGCAAACGTTGGGTTTGTTTTTGTTTTCCAGGCCTGTGTCTGTGTGTGTGTGTGTGTGTGTGAGTGAGTGAGTGTGTGTGTGTGTGTGTGTGTGTGTGTGTGTGTGCGTGTGTCTGTGAGGCGATAAGAACACACATTAACACAGATCATCACAGCTAAACCCTCAGAGGTACAACGTGATGCGGTTAAAGGAGAAATAACCAATCACAACTTTGGCTTCACTGAAAACCATAACATGATTTGCAGCTACGTTATTTGTGCGTTATCCAATCCTCATTGTTCTTCGGGATTGAAGTGATGTTCCAAATCATCTTATAGGCACAGCTAATGTGGTTTCAATTGATCACGGGTTTGAAGGAGAACCATTTTCTCATCGTCTGTCAGGTGCCTGAGGAGGATAGCGTCCAGCAAACGTATATATGGTCCAGAAAACTGAATATGTGAACATGAATATATACAGAATATATATCTTTATATATAGATATACATACAAGGACCATGGAGAAAACGCTGTTCCTCCCATCTACAGCTAGCGCCCCTCTCCCGGAGCCATGCGTGCTCCATTAAAAAGCCCACTTCCCCATAAGCCCCAGTGGATAACATAAAATACTGCACTTCTCCGTATTGACTGAGTAAAATGAAATAATCTATGATGCATGAACAAGCTCTAAATGAAATAATAATGTCCTTAGCGGTGAAAAACGGATTGATGGTACAGTAATTGAGCAGATTTATTTCCACCCGCTGGAGAGGGAGGCGGCGGGAATAGTCTGCTGAAAACTGCCCTGCTATTTTATTTAATCTCATATCGGAGGAATTATTGGCTGGTAATCTATTGTTAAACATCATTTAGGGTGATGGATTGAGAGCGTCAAGCTTTTCCCCCCACGTAATCAATTCATATCTCATTAGCACGTATTATTTATGATTCCCATAATGTCCCTGCGGGGACAGGGCCGGTTGGGGGGGGGGGGGGGGCGGCCCCACTGGAGGTCTCAGCTGTTGCTGAAATGAAGTGTGACATACTGTAGCGTATGACCTAATAACTGCATGAATAAAAATGCTTTTCTTTTTATTTGCACCGTATCGATTCACTTCTGGCCTTTTCCAGAAAGGAAACGTGGAGATTATCACCGCCACGAGGCGAGGGCGCTGAAAGGTGTGCATTGTGTGCACAAACATAATCATCATATATCTGATTGATTTAGGTAACACACACACACACACATGGGTGTGTGAACTCATAAGTAGAACGTCCATGTAAATCTGTGCACGGGAATACGGGATATTTTCAATAAAAGCAAAAAGCTGTGAGCTGGTTTTCAGAGAAGATGATGAATACCTCTCGGGGTATTCAATTATCTTTCTTTAAATGTCCTTAAATCTAATTTATTCTATCAGCTTTGTCCTCCAGAGCTCCATTGTTGCCCAAGAAACTACAAACACTCAACGTGAGCATCCTTATCCTTGTAGTCCTTTCACATTCACTATGCTGCCCGATATGTTTCAACCCGCTGCTGGAAACCCTCCAAAAACACACGTTTCATTTCCTCTTGTTTTATTTCCATTTTTAGGAAAGTAAACAAGACACTTTTGACCCCTTTTTTTGAAAGATTTATATCGAGTCTTGGAACAAATGATGTTGGGACTGAGGATTCACACACTTGTAGTTTGAGTCTTTTCATGCCATGTTGACTGTTTAAAGTAACGTCTCAGCAGCGGAATATGGAATCCCAGCATGCAACATTCCTGCATGATAACTATGCATATATATATATCCAAAATGATCCGTGTTGCCGTGTCCAACACACGACACGGAACATGCGCCGACTTCCTCACAAAAGCTTCGGCGTGATATCGGCACACAAAGCCTTCGGCTCGGCTCTGTACCCGCGCTGATGAAATGACAAAAAAATCCCAGATTAAATCTGCCGCTAAGCTGGCGATGCGTCGTTCACGTACTCTGGGAAGAAGAAGAAGAAGAAGACACTAAGGAGATGACAAACTGTTCTTCCAGAATCAGGAGGAATGGATTGTCTTTTGTGGAATCTGTGCTTCTGGAAATGAGAATCAGACGTTCTGACGGTGAGAAACGCAGAATGATTCTTCTCTTTTCTTTTTTTTCTTCTTTCCCCTGAACAGGCTTGAGAGGGTCTTAGGTTTTTTTGTTGAGATCTGTGATCAATACCCTGGACAGGAGCCCTGCTGAGCTGCAGGAGCTTTTCCTTCTATTCACTGAGCCAGCACAGAAAAGGAAAAGTGTCATATTGTGATCTTTATCCAGTAATCGTCCTGACACACAGTCAAGTGATATATATGTCCCGCTCGTGTGCTCCCGGCCTGCAGGACTGTCCGGCAGTGGTGTGTGTGTGTGTTTGTGTGTGTGTGTGAGTGTGTGTGTGTGTGTGTTTGTGTGCGTGTGTGTGTGTGTGTGTGTGTGTGTGCAGCGCGGCTACAACGCCTCTCTGCCGAGCCCCAAACAGAAAGAATACCAGTTAAGAAAAAACAAAACCAGAGGAGAATGGCGAGCGAGACAGAGAGAGAGGGGGGGGGGGGGGGGGGGGGGGGGGAAAAAAAAGCAATTACACACAAGTTGCGTTCAATTGGACGCCGTTGCGACAAAACAGTTCTCTTATTGGAGGGACACTGGGAATAAGTTTCTGGATCGGTCACTGGTTATGTTTTTTTTTCCCACAGAAGCGGATGTGGATGCAGCGCGTGGCCCAAAGTCATCCACGTGGGCCAAAGACGTCAATGTGGGCCCTGAAGTCGTCAATGTGGGCCCTGAAGTCGTCAATGTGGGCCCTGAAGTCGTCAATGTGGGCCACAAAGTCGTCAATGTGGGCCACAAAGTCGTCAATGTGGGCCCTGAAGTCGTCAATGTGGGCCACAAAGTCGTCAATGTGGGCCACAAAGTCGTCAATGTGGGCCACAAAGTCGTCAATGTGGGCCCTGAAGTCGTCAATGTGGGCCACAAAGTCGTCAATGTGGGCCACAAAGTCGTCAATGTGGGCCCTGAAGTCGTCAATGTGGGCCACAAAGTCGTCAATGTGGGCCACAAAGTCGTCAATGTGGGCCCTGAAGTCGTCAATGTGGGCCCTGAAGTCGTCAATGTGGGCCACAAAGTCGTCAATGTGGGCCCTGAAGTCGTCAATGTGGGCCACAAAGTCGTCAATGTGGGCCACAAAGTCGTCAATGTGGGCCCTGAAGTCGTCAATGTGGGCCCTGAAGTCGTCAATGTGGGCCACAAAGTCGTCAATGTGGGCCACAAAGTCGTCAATGTGGGCCACAAAGTCGTCAATGTGGGCCCTGAAGTCGTCAATGTGGGCCACAAAGTCGTCAATGTGGGCCCTGAAGTCGTCAATGTGGGCCACAAAGTCGTCAATGTGGGCCCTGAAGTCGTCAATGTGGGCCTGTGGGCCCTGAAGTCGTCAATGTGGGCCACAAAGTCGTCAATGTGGGCCCTGAAGTCGTCAATGTGGGCCACAAAGTCGTCAATGTGGGCCCTGAAGTCGTCAATGTGGGCCACAAAGTCGTCAATGTGGGCCCTGAAGTCGTCAATGTGGGCCACAAAGTCGTCAATGTGGGCCCTGAAGTCGTCAATGTGGGCCCTTAAGTCGTCAATGTGGGCCACAAAGTCGTCAATGTGGGCCCTGAAGTCGTCAATGTGGGCCCTTAAGTCGTCAATGTGGGCCCTGAAGTCGTCAATGTGGGCCCTGAAGTCGTCAATGTGGGCCCTTAAGTCGTCAATGTGGGCCCTGAAGTCGTCAATGTGGCCCAAAGACGGGTTGGACTCGGGCTCACACATACACCCCTCGGCGGACCAGCTGCGTTGGACACACACACACACACACACACACACACACACACGGAGGGAGAGCGTCTTCCCGCCCCGCCCATGACGCCTGGCGTCTCCATGTCTTCACACAGCCAGAAGTTATTCTGCAGCTACATTAACGCTCTTTAATTTTTGCATTTGGCCTTTTTTTTTCTCCGAGACTTAATTCCCCGTCAAATGATTCTACATCATAATCGACATTCCCTGCTGACCTATAACCCACTGATTGTGTTTACAGAGACATGAATACCTCTATTCATGAGGATTATCGTGGAGGAATTGGGTTATTCACATCCCCTCAAGCACTACGAGCACTTACAGTAACCTGGGTTCTGATTACTGAGATTCCTACAAAAATAAACCAGAGATTAGAGCGACAGGGAATATTAAACACATCCTTCCTTACTGCCACCTCACCCACAACGTAACTGCCTCGTCTTACAGTTTCCCTCTCCTCGTCATCCTCAGCTCTCCGGATCAGCGACACCTGTCCTCTCCGAGCAGCGAACAGGAACAAAAAACTGTTTTTAATCGTGTGATCCAGTGGCACTCCAGTCAAGGGGCCATAACAACGCCTGATAAGCAATGCCGTATAAAAAAGAATAATGCGAGGGGACGGGTGTGGCTGACAGCTGAGTGTACTGAAAATAAATAATAAAGATCCCCGTCAAAGAAAGCTGTTTGTCAAAAGGCTTTCCTCGGATAAATGCCACATGTTCTGGAGATAAATAGCAATTCATCCAAATCAAAAAGCTGAATACACACACTCCACTTAATCGCCTCTTCAGGATGAGAATCAGCTTTATAGTATAGATTTATGAGTCTTTGAACACCAGAAATGTCTTTTTTTTATGGGTGATCAGCGACGTCACTTCGGTCCATAAAAGAGGAGGATAAAAAATGTAAAAATTTAGTTGAATATGAAAAGATATCCCCCTAAAAGAGGCTTTGTTTACACGCACATGTGAGAATGAGTATTCACACGATGGCCGACGCAGGTCATGTTCGGAGGAAGGCGATGACGTCATCGTCGACCAATGACGTGCGGCGAAGCGGCCGACCAATCGCGCGGTTTTGTTTCCTCCTCTCGTCCCTCCTCTCGCCCCCCAAAACTAAGAGGACATGTTGTCTTTCTTTTTAGGACAAGAAGTCTTCCTTTTGTGTAGCTCCGCCCACAAACAGCCTCTTCTGGGAATGCAAACCGATGGAGGCCGACGGCTCGCTGGTTGACCCGGTGGATCACGATGGTTTCCAGTACGACTACAGTAGTAAAGTCTAGTGGGATTAATTGCTTTCTATATTTACTGACTAGAAAATCATGACTAATGTGTAGAAATCTGATATTTCAGGTGAAAATAGGGTAAAAAAAAGCATGTATTAATTCATGAATTCACTCCACAACCATCATAGAAACAGTTGGGTTGTCAGGCGGCTCCATTAAGAGGCGGTGCTGGCTTTACCTGCAGAAGGATATAAAAAAATAGCCTCTGTGTCACATATTTGTGATGTATTTGTACGAATAGACGATTTTTTTTATTTTTTATATCGTCACCTTCCTAAAATAAGAATTAATTTGTCCAGGATTACAGAAAACACAAAATAACTTCACCACATATTGATATATGTATGATATTGTGAATTTATGATATATTACAGGAGTAGAATCACATGTGTTCACCTGAGGAGGTCGGTCATTTTACCAGAGGTGGCCAGTATCATGAGGAGATGATTTAGTCAAAAAATAAATGACTGAAGCCATTATTTTTAGGAAGGTGACGATATATGGAGTGAAAATTCTGTGTCGTCTGTGTGAAGCGCCTCAAGGATGAGAGCGGGGGTATCCGTGAGGTACATGAAGGCGTCACGAACACCTCCTCTTATACAAACCTGACATCTGCTGGGCAACTACAGTACACATGGATTAATAATCGCAAAGCATGAGCAATAACTTCAACTTTAAGATAAATGCTATACAGCAAATAATCAAATTACAGCATTTATTAAAAAGAAATACGTAAAACATTGGATGTGCAGCGTGTTTTATCTCATCCCACCGCATAGTGCATATATGAAGAATACATTGTAATGTTTAATAAGTTGTTGTGATGTAAAGAACCTGAATGTATGTACTCCAGATTTATAATATATGAAACTATATGTGGGACGTTGCGTCGTATTGTTTCAGTCCATGTTGCTTTTCCCGTGCTGCAGCATTTGAGAGCCACCTGCTAAGTTATTCATAAAGCCCCATTACACCTTATGCATTTTTAATTGGTTAGACATAGCCTTTATGTCACGATATGGAGGCTTGTAATGAATATTTACTGTCCAATTATTAATGTCCGGGACGATTAATAACAACCTGGAAGGCTGGCACATTAAATTTCGCCCCATTCTCGGGATAAAGGTTGCATTATAAATTGATAGGTACATTTAATTATCATATTATTGAGGAGCATTTTTTAATCATCGAGCTTATTCTTTATTCTTTGACCTTCGGGGTTTCTTTTTTAAGTCGCGGGGTATTGTCTCGCGGTCATCAGTCAAACTGCCGGGGAGGAATCAGTTTGGTCTGCTCTAAAAAAAAAGAAAATAACAACAAAGAGATCAAGTGACTCGCTCCATTTGTCCCCCAATGGTTGCTGAGCAGAGCCTCATTGATCCGGACCACATGTCCTCACCTTGGCTGTCAGAGATGTTCATCACCCCTTTCTCCAATATTTGCTCGCCGTCCCATCATTCACGCAGACGTACAGTGTGTTTAAAAAAAAAAAAAATGCACCTTCAGCAACTCCACGAATGCAAGCTTTTACTTTTGAGAAAGATGGAGGAGAGGGAGGGGGGGAGGGGGGGGTGTATGCATTAAGGCAAAGTTTGAATCTGAAGTACCCAGTATTTGTTTTAATTAGTTTTTTTTATTATTATTCTTATTTTATTCTTATCCTGCAGTATTCAGCAATGTTTTGTGAATGAAACATTTAGCAATCAAATTAATTGATTTTTGTTCTTCTTTTTTTTCTTTAAAGCGCATTGCCTAATCTCTGTTGTCACTGATCACCCACGGTAACCGAAACCCACGCCGGGTTACAGCTCACAGGAGCCGCCCGGTCCGCCGGCTACTTCTAGCATTTCTTTAATCACTTTTACGGCTGTAATACCCGGCTGGTGTGTCGACACCAGACAAGTGATACGACGGAGAGGCCGGACAGTAAAACACACACACACACACACACACACACACACACACACACATCGGACACTCACTCCCAACTACTCCTATCATGTGGAAAATCTATGACACGTTAAACAAAGTTAATGTCAAGTTGAGTTAAACTTTGCACCAAAAAAAAAGAAGAAGAAAAGAAAAAAGATATCCATCTTTTTACTGGATTGTATGTTTGAACTTCTCGTCTCCTTAACTGTGAGGAGGAATTGACATCAATCGCTTTTATTTCATGGAAACCATTTTTTTTTTTTTGCCTGAGCGTCGCCGATTGAATTTCCAGCTGGATGTCCTCTACTCCACGAGACACCTGTCTCTTATCTCCCGCTTATCTGTGAGGAATCGAAGCGTGCGGACTCTTGAATTACCTCTCCGTACAATGTCATCCGTTTGTCCCCCAAGTTGAGCGTAACGCGACCTTGAAATCAGAGCCAAAAAAAAATAAATAAATGAAACCCTAATCAGAAAAATAAATAAATCCTCCTCTCCTTTTTTTGGACGGGCGTCGGAGAGGAAGGATGACCCGGCCTTTTAGATTTGGATTTTTCTTTCCAAATAAAACCACATGATGCATTCGGACGATTACAAAACGTCCGTCGAGGCCTTCGCCGATGCGCCGCGCCGGGTCGGGTCTCCGGGTCGGGTCTCCGGGTCTTGGATTTCCTGCGGTTCTGCCGATACACTCTGAGGGCAGGTTATTTATTTTGGCCGGCTGCCATGTCTGAGAAGAGCATGTTTGTGTGAGTGTGTGTCTGGAGTCGCGGAGACAAGGTCAGAAAGACTCACCGAGCGGCGATGTCATCTCAACACGCCACACACACACACACACACACGGCTCAGGACGGGTTGCGTGTGTTACGTACGTTACGGTCGTGTGGAAGGAAAGAGACGAATGATACATTTAACATGTGAAGTTATGAACAACTTAAACTTGTGTTGACCTCAGAGAGCGTCTTGAAAAGAAACAACGTAAAAATGACTAACTGTGTTTTTAATACTGTTTTGTGAATGTATTGATACATCTTTATGTTTTAGATCATTCAACACTGTATACTATTCAAATAAATTAGAAGGATTTCCCAAATAAAAATGGCGTTTACGTGCGCTTGTCGACTTGTCTGTGTGTGTGTGTGTGTCTGTATATGTCTCTGAGGGGGTGGGGGTCTGTCTGTGTGTGTGTGTGGGGGGGTATATGTGTGTGTATGTGTGTGTGTGTGTGTATATACGTGTGTGTGCGTGCTTGTTTGTGTATGTGTGTCTGTCTTTGTAGGGGGGTGTCTGTGTGTGTGTATGTGTGTATGTCTGTGTGTGTCTGTGTTTGTTTGTGTGTGTCTGTGTGTCTCTGTGTGTTGGTGTGTGTCTGTGTGTATGTGTTTGTGTGTGGCTGTTTGTGTGTGTCTGCGTGCATGTCTATGTGCATGTGTGTGTGTCGGTGTGTCTTTGTGTTTGTTTGTGTGTGTCTGTTCGTGTGTGTCTGTCTGTGTGTGTGTCTGTGTGTCTGTGTGTGTTGTTGTGTGTCTGTGTGTATGTGTGTGTGTTTGTGTGGCTGTGTGTTTGTGTGTGGCTGTTTGTGTGTGTCTGCGTGCATGTCTATGTGTATGTGTGTGTGTGTGTCTGTGTGTTTGTCTGTGTCTTTGCGTGTGTCAATGCACTTGCTCCAAGAGGCTTGTGTTCAGCCACTTGTGGAGCAGCGTGGCGCGGCGTGGAGGCGCCGAGGAGATAAAAGAGAATTAAAAGTGAACGTGATTAAGATGAAGTCGTGGAGTTGCTGCTCTGAAGCCGCGCCGCGGGGCCCTCGGGTCGGGGGACACTTCTGCTTCCGTTGGCCAGTGGACGAGCAGATATGGATGTGCAGCCGTGCGCGACGCCCTCTTCCACCCCGAGGGGTCCGTCCACGACCAGAGTGACAGCAGTGATGATGTCATCAAAACGGGCCGCGGCCCGGCGATGGGCCCGGTGCTCGGCTGTGGGGCTGTTGTCCATTTAGTAAGCAGCGAAGCGTGGCGGCTCCACTACAGGCAGTGCATGATGGGGGATGGACGTGTGAAAAAACTAAACAACGTGCATGCTTCACCATGAATAATAAACACAAACGGCGTCCTGTACCTCCTGGCGGGCGATGCGCGGCGAGTCTTGTGTTTTTCTTATTACACTCCGTTGGGTTTTTCCCTCATTGAATTTTAATCTTGAAGAAAGAAAAAAGACTTCTTCAAAAACAAGTCAAAAGGAAATAACCAAACAAGCACCTTCCTCAGGGATAAAGAAAACAAGTCTGGGAACTTTATTTATTAGTATTTATTTGACTGATTGTCAAAGCTGCGGGAGTGATTTATTATTTTTATACGATGGATGAAAGAAACAATAATTATTTTTTGCTCATTCATTACGCTGAGATATATGCAGGTCGGCAATTAAATCAACACACAGACAGATAAACGCTTTTTATTTTAATTAATTACCTCATTAAGAAATAAATATTGGAGAAGCCAATATTCCAGGCAATAAACCACTATGTTTTAACATGACGTCACTCAAACAACACAGCATCGCGGTTCAATTCCCCAGCGTGGTCCCGGTGCCATCAAGTCACAATGCTGACACCTAGTGGGGAACTGTGAGTATTACATGTGCTCCATTAATTAATTAGCAGGTCTGAAGGCTTCAATTTGTGTATTTTGTGTATTTTGAGACAAGTCTGTTATGTCATGCAATATTATTTGTACATTATGTAACTATTGTACATCGTTAATGATATATTTCAACGGATAAACGAGTGTCCAGCTACAGGACTCCATGCAGGGAACTCTACGCATATAAAGAGTAAGAAAGATAAACCTTTCACGCCATGAAACCTATTTATATGTTAAATAATTCCCTTTTGACCGGCTCCCTGTTGGCAGTCAGAACAAAGGTTACGCCTGATGTGAATATCGCTCCTCCTTGTCTTCCCAGACAATTAGAGAGTCACAGGCGAGTCCTGAAGTGTGGGGCTCGAGGGGCCCGCTGCGACGGAAACGTGCATGTCCTGATTTAGCCCTATCCACTCAGCAGTGGTGTGCTCTGCCTGTTTACCATGTCCCACATGGCATCAGTTTACCCACAGAACGAAAAGATATGAGTTCAACCTGCAGAGGTCACCACAACACAGTGTATAGCATCTCCAGAGCGGCGCCTTCCAGCTCCCAATGCATACTCCTGAGTCCTAATGGACTGGAAGACACAGGTTACTGCTCTATATGATATGACATGATATTCCTTTATTCGTCCCACAGTGAGGACATTTCAAAAAGTCGACGGCGGTTTCTTTAACCAACCATGACACAGCATTTATTTCATCTTTCGAGCCATCAAACGTTGACTGGCAACTTTCTCCAGCTGTTGATATGATGCATTTCATCCTCCAGGCGTAGATCTTCGCGTATTTAATGATTTGCAATGGAATAAATGGTGCTAAAATGGAAATTCGGAGCAGCGATGTGAAGATGCAACCTGACATCGCTGTCCCTCTATATCTCGTAATATAAACTCCTCCGTTGTCGGTGCACTTAGCCAGTCTTACTGTTGTTCAATATTCAATTCCATTCATTTTATTACAAATAACCCAATATCACAAATTACGAATTTGCCTCGGTTGGCTTTACAATCTGTACACATACGACCTCCCTGACCTTTGACCTCACATCGTAAACAGGAAAAACTCGCAAAAAATAAATGTGATTTTATAAGATATTAAGAGACTTATTAGAGCAGCCTGATAATAAGGAGTTGACTTAAGAGACTTATAGAGCAGCCTGATAATAAGGAGTTGACTTGAGATACTTATAGAACAGCCTGATAATAAAGAGTTGACTTGAGATACTTATAGAACAGCCTGATAATAAGGAGTTGACTTGAGATACTTATAGAACAGCCTGATAATAAGGAGTTGACTTAAGAGACTTAGTAGAGCAGCCTGATAATAAGGAGTTGACTTGAGATACTTATAGAACAGCCTGATAATAAGGAGTTGACTTAAGAGACTTAGTAGAGCAGCCTGATAATAAAGAGTTGACTTGAGATACTTATAGAACAGCCTGATAATAAGGAGTTGACTTAAGAGACTTATAGAGCAGCCTGATAATAAGGAGTTGCAGTAATCTAGTCTAGAAGTAATTAACGCATGAACCAGTTTTTCTGCATCTTTTTGAGACAAGATGTGTCTGATTTTTAAAATATTACGTAGATGAAACAATGCAGTCCTTGAAAGTCACAATCAAAGTTAACGCAGAGATTTCTTACAGTGGTGTTGGATGCCAAGGCGATGCCGTCTACCACATTACCAGATAATTGATCTCTGAGGTGTCCAGGATATAATAACTTCAGTTTTGTTAGAGTTTAACTTCAAGAAGTTGCAGGTTATCCATGTTTTTATGTCTTTAAGACATGCTTGGAGTTTTACGAGCTGGTTGGTCTCCTCTGCTTTGATCAATAGATATAATTCAGTATCATCTGCATAACGATGAAAGTTTATGGGGTGTTTGAATATTGTATTCAGACCTTGGAAACCAGATCTAGCTCCATGATAGAGGGTGGTGTCTGAGTCTGTGGACTGAGGAGTGGGGCTGCAGAGAGACACATAAATGCACTGCAGACTGACAGTCTTAGGCAGGCACCCTGATTAGACCTAATCAACTCTGAACCACGCTTATCAGGTAGTGTAACGCTGCCCTGTCTCCATGACAACGAGCATCCGTGAGAAAGAAGAGAGGATTTCAATTAAGATTGGCCTAATTCTACTCTAAATGGTTTCAATGGAGCCGACTGCTGGAGAGATGCTAAATGAATAGTGTCAAAGAGTTGCATAACCGTTTTGTTTTTCTGTTGACTTAACGTGCAGATAGTTTATAGTCATAAGTAAATGGATTTTGGCGAGAGGGAACGAGGAAAAGCCAGAAGATCAGCAGCCATCACGGTTCACACTCAAGGGACCATGAACCTCATGTAGGGAAATTGTAACGGCAATTCACCGAATAGTTTTGTGTGGCTAACCATTCAAAAGAGGCAACGTGTCTCTCACAGCAGTGGGGGATGGGTGGACTCTTCCCTTTTTAAATTCTGCTGGTACGTCCAATGGTCACATGACATATGGATACAATCCTATTTTGCAGGAGATTTGCCTCGCCTTTGCTTTCTCTGCCCTCCCGGTGTTAGATGTCCTCATTTATTCAGAAAAGCGAGAAATGATAGCGCACAAATCATCAAACTCTTTGATTTATGTATAATATCCAGAGGGAAGAATGCGACCTGCTTTACTTTATAGCTTTAATCCTCAAAGGTAAAATATAATATAGTTATAATATAATTATAATATAATATATAATATATATAATATATTATAATATATTATATACAATATATATATATAATATATTATATACAATATATATAATATATATTGTAATATATAATATAATATATATTATAATACATATTATACTATATTATATTATATATATTATAATATATAATATAATAATAATATGGTATTGGTATAATTAGTGATTATTAAATGATTTGTATTTACATTTGGGATATTGACACATACATATACACTGTAGCCTGTGATTCACTCCTCTAGACACTCTAAACATCACAAGTGCGGTGATATAATATTACTTATATTACTATATTATCATTGTATGGTCATGTTATTATATGCTCATTCAAGTATTCTATTATATATATCACATTATTGTATTGTTACGGTATTGTGTATGTGTGTGTGGGGGGGGGGGGTGAGTGTGTTGCTGTGCATATGCTACAATGTCATGCAATGATTAATACAGTTATCTTACCCAAGGACCTTTGGGTTTTCAAAAGAACAAAAGTTATTATACTTAACTATTTATAACGTTGACCTTTATTCCTAATGAAACACGGTGAGCTGCTCTGTTGAAATAGAGAGGTGTTATTTTAATGTGTTTTGGGAAGGTAGACAATCAGAGTTATGGCTCTTCTCTAACCCGATTATGATTATCAACCCACTTAAAATGTTTGACCATGGTGAGGTCAACAGAGGAACACGCTCTGCAAAAACTGAAGAAAGAGCAAAACCTTGAATTACAGTATAAACGGTATATGAGACGTTAATGGAGATTAGTTGTAGCTCAAGGTGGAATCAGCACAGGGGACCAACCACCTCGCCCGGATTCTGTCACAACAAGCTGGATGCCATTAGTGGCACTTCTTTCTTGTTTATGTTTAGGGATGATAGAAAGCACTGCAACACAGATCATCACTAAGATGTCTAACATATTGCTTGTGGACTCATATTCACAAACGGTCTTTGCCCATCCCCTCAGTCATCATCGCTACCCTTCCAGATATGAACTTTCCATCAGCCAGGCGAGGGAAATTAGTCTCCATGATGTTCCATGTGGACAGGAAGAAATAAAGCTGATGACATTTCCCCTCCTGCTCCAATTGGATATTTCCCAAATCTGCGGTGCAGTAGCTCATTACAAAATCCCGGTTGAGAAGATGGATAGCCTACATAGCATCACCGCCACTAGAATTATTGCCCATCCTTTTTCTCAAATCAACATGTTGAGCTGATGAAGCTGTGCAGTGAGTGTCAGAAACAACAGAAAGGCCTAACCCACCCAACACTAAACATCTCTTGTTCTGCCTCTTTTGTGATATACGTGCCTAAAAGGAGGATAATTTTCGTGTATCTGGCAACCCTGAGATTGGTCGACCAATTACTGTTCTCTCTACAGTCAGAGCTCGCGCAAGAAGGTGGAACAAGGGAGATACCGTTTCCAAAACTTGTAAGGGGTAAATACTAGTTTGTGAAATACCTAGAGAAACACAAATATCCGACGAAGCAAAATCCTGACGTTTTTGGAATCCCTGCCGGACGCTTTTTTTAGGTCTCAAAGAGAGGACATGTCCGGGGGAAAGAGGACGTCTGGTCACCCTAGTCTTGCACATCACTGCAGAGCAGACTGACATGGATTCTGTGCGCAAACAGTTATTATTCCGCTAACTGTGCATGTGTGCATTAAACTTTTTTAAATCGTTGCCACCTCCACCTCCACCGTTACGTAATCGCATCACTCTCCCTCATTTGTTCTCGGCCTGAACTCCCGATTTACATACATGACTAAAAGGTTTTAAAAACAAGCTTCAGAGTTCATCATTTGTCTCCGAATATCTTAAGTAATGGAGCGATTGAATGCCAAGATAAAAGCTATTGCTGACAATTGGATTGATAACATTTTATTAATGGGTGAGATTGTCCGTTATCATTAGCATCCTGGCCCTTTCCACATAAATCCAAGCCCTTTTCCGAGGCATGAGCGTTGAGCTATTGTCAAAGTGATGAAAGCCTCGGCTGGCTATCGCTTAAGTCGAGGCAGAGCGATGGGCTGCTCCTCCACTCGTGCTCTCAAAGTCCATTTTGTTCCATTTTTGAACGGCTGCAGAGGAAATGAACTGTGGCTTTCAACACACTTTAAACCACATATTCTGCTGATAGGCATTTATTTTGAAAATTGCTGTGAAAATTGCCATCAGAACAGTACGCGTGTGAGTGGATGGGACTTTCTCTTTTCCAACTTCGTGACACGTTTGGGATCATGGGTATTAAATCGGCTTTTTACTTGACAAATGTCTCAATTTACTCAAACGTAATCATTTGGAGCGTCGACAAATCACCGCGGAGCAGTCCTCGTGCGCTCTCCTTGTGCGCTCTCCTTCAGTTCTAAACGAAATTGGACCATTTAACCATCTCTTCAGATACACATCTTCTCAATTGCTGAGTGGAACGATTGAGTCGTCTCTCCAAGCTCGAATATCTCTTATGCAAAGATCCAATGGATTTACAAAATGTGAGCAAAGGCTCCCGTTCACTTTTACATCTCACCAAAGTCATTAAATGAAAGCATTGCAGCCTTAAACAATGTGGTAAAGTCACACAGGTGTGTTTGGAGGATTGATATGTGTGTCCATGGCTTACTGTAGCTGTAGACTTAGTGTCCGTTAGCCTGGGGAGATTATTTGAGCTCCCCTCACAGCTCGTCCTGCCTTTTACCTCCCCTTTCATATTGCAAACTCCTTTGAATAATTGGCAGCTTGGTGAATATTGGTCCAATATATTCACTCTCTTTTAGCTCTACCAATCCTTCAGGGAAATGCCTAACTCTCTGGTCGCTAAATACTCCGTTCACTAGCTAGTCACTATCTAGCGTCTCTCCGCTAGATGGGGGTCCATGCAGACAGACACTAGCTAGTCACATGCAATATTAATTATTCATAAATGTATGTCTGTTTTCGTTTTGAAAATGTTGTACGGCGACCTTGAGTGCCTTGAGAGGTGCCTTATAAAATAAATATATTATTATTATTTTATTATTATTATTATCTTATTATTATTTTATTATTATTATTATTATTATTAATATGATATTATTATTATTGTTATTATTATTAATATTATTATTATTATTATTATTATTATGTCATATTCTTTGAATGTGTTGTAGCTCTGCACTTTGGTTGACAGTCACATCCCTTTCATTGATTGTTCATCTTTTTATCCTGTTGCATGTTGATTAAAATACTTTTATCCTCTCCAGGTTGTTATTTATTTCTGCTACTGTCATGTTGCTTGATTTTTCTATTATGTACAGTAATTACACATTTGTCTTTTCTCATACTATATAGTTCATGTTTCGTCAATCAGATTTTTCTTAGTGGAGTTGAAGTGGTACATTTAGATCTTAAATACAATCGTGCGTATGCTGCTGAGACGGGTACATGATGTTCACGTCTCACAGTATTTGAATGCCGCTCTCAAGCTAAAATATATAGTTCATAATAATAGATATTCTGATAACAGCAGTATTCAACCTTGTTCACGTGCACGTTGGTAGTCGGGCGCACACCTGCTGATTAGTAAAAGAGTAACCATAAAAATATATGATATGTGGAGCATTGACCTTTAATGTGCAGATGCTTATCTATGCTGTATCTGCGATGACCTCACACAGTGCTGGAGGCCGATGAGCACAATGGCCCAAAAAAATAGGCGCTCATCCTGAAGCCGCGGTAATTTATTATCTGCTAACTAGGTCAATGAGATCGTTTGTTTTCATTATGACATAATATACCAGGCGGAGATGTGTTGGTCATGGTACCACGATTTGGGAGATAGGAGATAGATCCTAATCACATCAATCTGTGAGCAGATGTTGGATAAGTATATGAGGAGTTTGGTTACTTGTGGAGCAGTGTCAAATTAAACTGTGTGTGTTCCTCTCCCTGTACTCAAAGAGAACCGAGAAGCACGTTTTCTTTTTTCTTTTCTACGCGTGGAGGGCAAATATAAAATAGTGCGTCTTGGCCACTGGAAAAAGTCAAGGAGTCCTCCCACTGGAAAGTGGATGTTTTGGATGAGAGACCATAACATGTCAAAGTCTTTGTACATGTCAGCTGAGCCAACCATGTTTTTTACAACCATGTTGCATCTTGTCTTGACTCCCCCACGACGAACTCTTCGTACAATCTGAATGAAGCGACAGCGGATGTTGTTGGCCACTAGGGGGCAGCGGAAGCAAGTTGTGAACACAACATTGACGTGCTTTGGTGACCTTTTATATTGTAAACTCCTTTGCAAATATCGTTGGATCATTGGCAACCTGATGAATGAAGGTTGTAATATGCACTCTCTTGTAGCTCTACCAATCCTTGAAGGAAATGGCTCGCTCTCTGGTTCCTGTGTGTGTGTGTGTGTGTGTGTGTGTGTGTGTGTGTGTGTGTGTGTGTGTGTGTGTGTGTGTGTGTGTGTGTGTGTGCGTGCGTGTGTGTGTGTGTGTGTGTGTGCGTGTGTGTGGTGTATGTGTTTGTTATTAGAACTAGAATGGTGATTTCTTTGCTGGTTCCCTGACCTAAGGTAAAAGGTATTGATTACAATATGTTTGTTGAGTTCTCAAGAATGGTGATTTATTTGCTCGCCTCCTGACCAAGGTATAGATTAAAGGTATTGATAAAGAGGTATTGATTAAAATATGTTTGATGAGTTCTCAAGAATTGTGATTTCTTTGCTGTCCCCCTGACCTAAAGTATTGATTAAAGGTATTGCTAAAAAGGTATTGATTGAAATATGTTTGTTGAGTTCTCAGGTAAATGGAAGGTGCACATTAAAACGTGTATTTGTTGTTGTTTGTATGAACCTTTCAAACCTATCCTCAAAAATTAACATGGCGTGTATATATATATATATATATATATATATATATATATATATATATATATATATATATATATATAATGTACTAACACATCTTACTACTGGTAATGCTTGTGTATGTATATTGCACCTCAATAACATCAATAACACATCCGACTACCTGTAATACATAATGTACCTCAATAACACATCTTACAATCTGTAATATATAATGTACCAAAATAACACATCTTATCTGTAATATATAATGTAGCTTAATAACACATCTTACTTACTACCTGTAATATTTAATTTAGCTCAATAACACATCGTACTACCTCTAATATTGAATGTACCTCAATAACACATCGTACTACCTGTAATATTCATGTATACATAAAGTCTAGTTGAATCCTCCCATAGCAGCAGTTGATCGTTGAGTGTATTGTCTCCATTCATTTCATGCCGCATTCCCGGTGGTCACGTGACCAGCTCGCTGTCTAATCACGTCGTTCCAACGGTGTGACGCGCAGACGCAGGAGATTCAAAGTGAGCAGTAACGTTTCTGTTGAGATACTCGCACCACAACTTTTCGCCTGCAGCTGAGGCTCGTGGGAAACTTCTAGAAGTTATACCTATACATATATTTATATGTGCATTTATATGTATTGATGGTTCCACACGAGTAAAGTGGGCATTCAGGATCGGAATGGACGGTAAAGTCATTGGACCGGGTCCGTACAGAGCGACCAAGCTGGTGAGTCTGTTTCGAACGTAACTTTGACTGTGTAACGCAACAATGTATCAATAAATGTATGGCGTTCTTTTTAGCGTTCGAATAAGTCCTCCGGCAATGTAACGCTATATTCGACCAGGCCAACACCGTAACGTACTTTACGTAACATTAATTACGTGAATTCACGTATGTTAGAGTTGTTTTAAGTTATTCGAGTCGGGAATTCAAACCTTTTGTCCCTAAAAGTGCGTTTCTAAGAGACGAGTCAACAAGAGCAACTTGTGAGTTAAACTATGTCTGCCCTGAAGTGGGTCACTCACCATGGTAACGCAAACACCCGCAACGTGAACCTGGCGTAACGTTACGTGTATTTATTCAGTCGCGACTACGTTTAAATTCCTCCATTTACACGAATACTGCAAGGTGTTTACGTTATAACCTACACATGTGACGTCACAACGTCCAAAGTGGCGTTCAGGGCCGCAGCGTTCACCTGCACGTCTGATTTGAATAATAGTAATGTGTTAATTCAGCCACCGGCGGTATTTAAAGCTTTTCTTTTGAGTCTTTTATAATTTACTTTCACAGCAGACATTTTGACATGTTGACCCAGGTGTTAACCCAATAATGTGAACGCCAGCTGTGTCACAGTGAAAGCGCTCTGTTGGCATAATAGCAGGACCCTGCAGCCAAGGCAGCCAAATGGATTTCAGCCATCATCCAGTTTATTATGTGCACCTGTTCCTTTTCGTAATGTGACATATCAGATTATAAAAAAAACATACATAAAAGGTTGTATGCTCCGTGTCAAGAGAAGCTACTGAACATAATCATGGAAGATGATATGCAGAGTCCACTAGTGCACTTGAAAAAAAATGTATTTATCTTTTTCTGTGATGGATTTCTTTGTAGTTTGAGCTACTACACGATGCATGTCCCATTTAGGCTCATGTCTTTCTAAAACTACAGTTTATTAAGGTGTATTATATACAAACAAACTTACAAGTACATTATAATTGCATCATTTATGGTATCAAAACTCCCAAAGCCATTTATTTTCCTCCCAGAGAAGAAACTGAAAAACCATAACATACCAGCTGCTGCCCCAAAAAGACAAATGAGGTGCAGCAGCAGCACGAAGAGCCGCCTCCCTTTTCTGTATCTTGTTGTGATGAAATAACACTGTACCTTTTTTATCCCATTAGGCTTGAGGCAAAACTTTTTGGCTTTTACTTCTGATAATTTTTTTCCCCACGCATAAAGCTCTATTCATAATTCCGAGCAGAGTGGGCATCATTTGCTTCTCTACTCTCCTGGGATGTAAT
Source organism: Liparis tanakae (assembly GCA_036178185.1). Lineage (NCBI taxonomy): Eukaryota > Metazoa > Chordata > Actinopteri > Perciformes > Liparidae > Liparis > Liparis tanakae. The sequence goes on from CM070092.1 coordinate 18,529,888, forward strand.
GGCCCTGTGTCGCCAAATTCTATCTGTTTTCTTTTCTTACATTTATCTTTTGTTTTCCTGCCCATTTGGGAGAGCTGATAATAAATAACCTCTGCACCATCCACAACACTAAAAGGGGGACGTAATGTTCCATTTGTAGTCATACATGACAACTTTTTGGTGACGATAGGACCGTGGCTTGGATTCTGTGTGTGTGATGTTTTAGTTATTTTTGTATCCCTCTTAAGAGAGACAGTGGTGACTGTTTCACCACTAGTCTATACAATGGAGAACATGCAGACAGCGTCTGAAATACACCGGGGCAAAGGGCAACACTGCCCCTAAGAAATATGATTGTGCCCCTGAGGAGAGATGCAACAAATGCCCCATCATTTCGAATATAATTCTGATAATGTAATAGCGTTTTTTGGGGGGGTTCTTTGTTTTGTTCGTTCTATCTATATTGCCTATACTGCACACACACAAACATCGATAAATATAACTTTTATAAGTTATAATTGTTAATGAATATGATTGTCTGATTTTTTTTTATTTTTTTTTTAGTCTTTTAGTCCGTAGACTACTGCCTAAAAGTCTTATTATTGCCATTTTGATGACAATTGCTCCTATACTGTAGGCATAAATAAGCATATTTATTATTTTTGAACAAAGTCTCAAAAAATGCCCCCAATTTCTTTTTAAATGCCCCTGGATTTCAGTCAGTGGGGGCAAAAACTGTACCCTAAAAAATATGTAAATATCCTACCATGCATGCACACTATTTTTATAATTTTCTTTTTCCCCATAGGGCTGATAATTTGTGTCTTTATATGCATCGTTATTTCACAGCAACCAGAACAATGTTCCAAACTGCCTTTAATATCACTGAAAATAGCACCTTGTTGATGTCATGAACAGCTGCTATGTGGGCTCAATCAGAGCTGTGGCTTCGGAAGTGATTCATTATTCTTTATCATGATGTATCACATATTAAATCGCCTTAATTTGCTGTGCGTGACGACCGCTCCCCAGCATCCGCAGCAGCCGATCGTCTCCCATCGTCACGTACGTTTCCCCTTTTTCTTCTTTTTTCCCGCAGTGGAATGAAACCATTAAACTGTTCCGCGGAGGCATGCCGCTGAGGAGGCACTGGGCGCACTTCCGCTACCACGAGTGCAGCTTCACGGGCTCCGAGGCCGTGGACTACCTGCACGAGCTGCTGAGGCGCAACTACAACTTTGGGCCCGAGGTGACGCGCTACCAGACCCTGCAGCTGCTCCGGAAGTTCCTCAAGGCCCACGTCGTGGAAGACGTCAAGGGACGCCACGGGACGGAGGACTTTGAGGACGGCGGGCACCTGTACAGGTCGGACTCTGTTCATCGTGAACGCGGCTCGGGGTCCGTTTCCCTCGGCTGAGATAGAGATAGAGAAGGAGCGTGTGATCCAAGAGGGAGATGGAATTTCAAACAGCCGATTGCTCATACGACGCTATATAACATGTGCAGATCTGTCTGTGGGGTGAAACAGTGGAATATCTTAACTGATGACATCAAAGAAAGTAAAAATCTGGTGATATTCAAGAACATTTTTAACCGCAGGGTTCGTACGGTCATGGAAAACCTGGAAAAGTCATGGAATTTTAAAATGGTAATTTCCAGGCCTGGAAAAGTCATGGAAAAAACTTAAATCATAAAAGTTTGGGAAAAGTCATGGAAATGTGTTATAGTCACAAGTTCATTTACGTCGAGTTTGAAATAATTAGTATGTTTTTTAAAGAAAGATGCTCAAAATATAAGCTGGCGTACGCTCTCAATACACAACATGTTCTACATTTTTCATTTGATTTCAGTTTTGTCATGGAAATTTGGTTTAAAGTCATGGAAAAGTCATGGAAAAGTCCTGGAAATCCATTGGTCAAAATGTGTAAGAAGCCTGTAACCCTCCTGTTACCTTCAAATGTAGAACATCTTTTACCCTTGGGGCCAATTAAAACCTCCGGAAAATTATTAGAATTAATATTATTTCCCAAGTTTAAGTGTCAGGTATTTTCAGTTTGTTAAATAAAGTTTATATTTATAATTTAATAAAGTTGATATTTCTTATATGTTTTACATGTTTGAACAACAGCCAAAGAAGACCAATGTGTACAAGTTGTGTTCAGGACAGTGAAAACATATCATCGTGTGAATTTGATGTTTTTCCAGTTGTCCCCAATAAATTAGGAAAAGTCTTGAAATAAAAAGCAAAAAAAATTATGTCAATCATTTATTTAGAGACGTTAAACATTGAATGGGGTCAAAAATTGACCCCAAAGGTCACAGGAGGGTTAAAGACATGACTGTAGATGTATAGACGTAAGAGCATTGATAATAAGTAACGGTTAACGGGGACAAGTTCTTGAAATTCTGGTTTGTTTGTTTTGTTCTATGTATATGTATGTGTATGTATATGTGTGTGTGTGTGTGTGTGTGCGTGTGCGTGTGTGTGTATAGGTGTATGTATGTGTTTGTGTATAAGTGTGTGTGTATAGGTGTATGTATGTATGTGTGTGTATGTGTTTGTGTATATGTGTCTGTACGTGTTTGTGTAGATGTTTGTGTAGATGTGTGTGTGTGTGTATACGTGTATGTGTGTGTGTGTATGTATATATGTGTGTGTGTGTGTGTGTGTGTGTATATTTGTATATATATATGTATATATGGTTCTTTGAAATAAGTTTTTTTGAGAAATCCTAGGTTAGGGCGCTTATAAGCTAGATAGCTTCAGCCTCGACCCTTTCGGTCAGCCACTTTCTTCTTTTATTGAATTCTGAGTTTTTTCTAAGTTTTGCTGATCAAATTAAACTAAACTAAACCCAAACCTTCTCCCCAGGTTCCCCGCCTCGTCCCCGCTCAAGTCCTTCCCCCCGAGGCCTCTGCTGAGAGACGGCGATGACCTTCCTCGACTCATCCGCTGGGACGACTATGAAGAGTTGCCCCAGAGGGAAAACACCGCCCCCCTGAAGTCATCCGTCATGGTGAGACGAGACGCAGGCGTGTGCAAACCTAGCAGAGAGCGAGATGAGATATTTTAAGAATCCACACGGTTTTAATTACTACTGTGATGCATAATTATGCACCGCAGGTTAGTTTAGTTTGTATAATGCGATACAAGAGGCTCAAAATACTCCCCTGCCTTTAGTTTGCGATCAAAACTGCTATTTTGTTGCACTCTGTGTTGGAAAGCAATACATTGGATGTTGTTATTATATTATATATATTTATCCCACCGCATTTATACAAACATATAGGGGAACAACAACTGTGGAAAGACCCCCAGTTCTAGCAGGGTTGGTACGGTCATGGAAAACCTGGAAAAGTCATGGAAAAAATTAAATCATAAAAGTTTGGGAAAAATCATGGAAATTGTTATAATCACATGTTCATTTAGATAAGATAAGATATTCATGTATTATTCCCACAGTGGGGACATTTCAGGATCAAAGCAGTGGGTGTACATTAGAGCATTAATACAAATAAAGATAAAAACACAATACTAATTACTAAAATACATAATACTACTACTAAAATACTAATACTAAAATTACTAAATACTAATACTAAATTCAGGGTTCGTACGGTCATGGAAAACCTGGAAAAGTCATGGAATTTTAAAATGGTAATTTCCAGGCCTGGAAAAGTCATGGAAAAAACTTAAATCATAAAAGTTTGGGAAAAGTCATGGAAATGTGTCATATTCACATGTCCATTTACACCAAGTTTGAAATAATTAATAGTTTTTTTAAAGAAAAACGCTCAAAATATAAGCCGGCGTACGCTCTTAATATGCAACATTTTCTACATTTTTCATGTTTATACCGAGATTTAATTTTGTTCATGGAAATCTGGTTAAAAGTCTTGGGAAAGTCATGGAAATCCATTGGTCAAAATGTGTAAGAACCCTGTAAATTACTAAATACTAAAATACTAAATACTACAAGAGGAAAACCAAGTAAAGTGCTAAGTAAAGTAAAGTAAAGGGCTGAATTTACGCCAAGTTTGAAATTATTAATGTGTTTTTTAAAGAAAGACGCTCAAAATAAAAGCCGGCGTACGCTCTCAATACGCACAATTTTCCAAACTGTTCATGTTTATACCGAGATTTCAGTTTGGTCATGGACATTTGGTTTAAAGTCCTGGGGAAATCATGGAAAAGTCCTGGAAATCCACTGGTCAAAATGTGTAAGAACCCAGTTCTAGTGTAATGCGTCACGGTGGAAAGTCCATTGTGAACCTCCCCGTTGAGTAAATATCAACACAACAACAACGACGACAAATTTCCCCCCGGCGGGGTTTCTTCCATCGCCGTGTATTCTTCGGCTTTGATGTCACAGAAGGATTTCTATGTGTCTGCTGGCTGAATTCTTCCGTCCGTTCCTCTGTCAGGCCTCCGATCTGTGGAACAAGAGGCACAGCGTTGCCCTGGGCGACGTGCACGAGTGCAAGCTCATCCGGAGGAAGGAGATCACGCCGAAGCAAGTGGACCACATCTGGAAATCCATGACCGTCGCCCAGTATGTAGCCGGAACCTCTTTCCACGCGACGTTCTGCCAGGCGGTTCCACCGCGTTCCTCCGGGTTGTTTGTCGTGTAAAGTGCGTAGCCAGGCGGTACTTCAGCGTCTTCGACATGTGAAGCAAAGTACGCCGACGTTACAATTGACTTCTTGTGTTTAATGCAAACAAGAATAACCATTTCCTTGCTCTGACGGTCAGATTTTAAAAATAGATTTTAAATTGTTTTATATTTAAGATCAGGGAAGGGCTCATAATGGGAAAAGTAAAATGAAAGGGGGAGAAAAAGTCAATTAAAACACGCGGATGTTTCCCAATAATCCCCCAAGAATGGATTAAATTAAATAATAAAAAATAAAATAAATAAGCAAAACCCCATAACATATAAATGGAAAATAAGAGTAAATAAGTTAAAAACCTGTGAACATCAATACACTTTAAAATAAATAATTAAATAGATAAATGAAGGATAGCATTCAAATATAAAAGCAATTAGGTGCTTTAAAAAATCGTAATTACATAGTTTAAGAGACACAGACAGATGGTTAGGGGCTGTATGCTGGATTATTTGGCCGAGAGTAGTCGCGTCATCCGCTATTCATCTTCTATTTTCCATACGTTGATTTTGCTAACATGTGACATACCACGCCGTCGTGTGCCGACCTGTTATTGAAGAGCACCCCAGGGCGACGCCTGATGCTCGGCGCCCTCTGTTTCAGCCTCCAGCGGGTGCTCGGCCTGCCGTCCCTGGACGGCGTCCTGGACGCGGCGCGCGTCCACGGCAACCACATCGTCCACAACGTGTTCGGCGTGAACCAGACGGGCGTCGTGGTGCTGGAGAACAAAGCCGGTAAGACGCCTCCATGAGGAGGACAATGAGGAGGACAATGAGGAGGACAATGAGGAGAAGCGTGTGGTTGTGTGGCGTCTCACACGTCTCTCTCTCTCTCTCTCTCTCTCTCTCTCTCTCTCTCTCTCCCCCCCCCCCTCCAGAGGACATGCCTTACTGGGTGGCGTCGGCCATGAAATGCCTCGCCAATTGTGAGTATTCATCTTTAAGGTCACTTATAAAAAATAAACAAAATGCTTCCCCGTCTGCTGAGGTCTGCAGTGAGGTCCAAGAAGCGGAAGGTGAACGTCTCACCTTCAGATGATTGATGAAGACGAGGGTCTGTGAGATGAACGCCTCACTTCGTTTACACGCTTCCTTTTATGAGGGAGTGGGTGTCATCTTCTCCAGATGGCTCACTTTGGGTTTACGTGTGTGTGTGTGTGTGTGTGTGTGTGTGTGTGTGTGTGTGTGTGTTTAGGGGGTTAGGGTGTGTGTGTGTTTTAGGGAGTTAGGGTGAGTGTGTGTGTGTATTTAGGGGGTTAGGGTGTGTGTGTGTGTTTAGGGGGTTAGGGTGTGTGTGTGCGTGTGTTTTAAGGGAGTAGGGTGTGTGTGTGTGTGTGTGTTTAGAGAGTTAGGGTGAGTATGTGTGTGTGTGTTTTAGGGGGTTAGTGTGTGTGTGTGTGTGTGTGTGTGTGTGTATGTTTAGAGAGTTAGGGTGAGTATGTGTGTGTGTGTGTGTGTTTTAGGGGGTTAGGGTGAGTATGTGTGTGTTTAGGGGGTTAGGGGTGTATGTGTGTGTCTGTGTGCGTGTGTGTGTGCGTGTGTGTGTGGTTAGGGGGTTAGGGTGAGTGTGTGTGTGTGTGTGTGTGTTTAGAGAGTTAGGGTGAGTGTGTGTTTAGGGGGTTAGGGTGAGTGTGTGCATGTGTGTGTGTTTTAGAGAGTTAGGGTGAGTATGTGTGTGTGTGTTTAGGGGGTTAGGTGTGTGTGTGTGCTACCATCTAAAGCCCCGTTGTGGGTGCTTTGTGTGCGTTGCGTGTGTTCCACATGTGATTGTCTAAGCGCTACATTCCCCCTCAGGGCCCAACGGCTCCGAGGGCAGACAGCCCGTGTACCCGGGCTTCGAGAGAGACGTCCTGAGAACCGTGGCCGACTATTTCCAGAGGCTCAAAGAACCCCTGCTGACTTTCCATCTCTATGAAGTCTTCGTCAACATCCTCAGTGAGTGCCTCGCCGCGCGGATCAAAGGCGAGACGCCGCCGCAGACCGATGGTGCTGCATCCGGCCGGTTTGAGTCTTCCCCGAGGATGAAGACTCTCCTCCTCCTCCTCCTCCTCCTCCTCCTCCTCCTCCTCTGCAGGTCTGCTGCACCAGCAGCAGGAAGCCACCGAGGCTCTCCAGGTCAGCTGCCTCCTGCTGCCGCCGGCCAACCGGAGGCGCCTGCAGCTGCTGATGCGTCTCATGGCGCGGGTCAGCCACAACCCCCAGCTGCCTCCGCTCAGCGACGCCATCGCCACCCGCACACTGGTACACACACACAGACACACACACATACACACACATACACACACACATACACACAGACAGACACACACACACACGCACACACATACACACAGACAGACACACACATACACACACGCACACAGACACACATACACACAGACACACACACATACACAGACAGACACACACACATACACACAGACAGACACACACACATACACACAGACAGATACACACACATACACACAGACAGACACACACACATACACGCACACACACAGACACACACACATACACACACACGAACACACACACAGACACACACGCAGACACACACACATACACACAGACAGACACACACGCACACAGACACACACTCGCACACAGACACGCACACACACAGACACACACGCACACGCCCCACGCTCATTGGCTGCATATCTGTTGTACTATCTAAGCCAGACTATAGGATCATGTCTTGTGTCTTGTGTCCTATGTCCTCTGTCCTGTGTCCTCTGTCCCGTGTCCTCTGTCCTGTGTCCTATGTCCTCTGTCCCGTGTCCTATGTCCTGTGTCCTGTGTCCCGTGTCCTCTGGCCTCTGGCCTCTGTCCCGTGTCCCGTGTCCTGTGTCCTCTGTCCTGTGTCCTATGTCCTCTGTCCTGTGTCCCGTGTCCTCTGGCCTCTGTCCTGTGTCCTCTGTCCCGTGTCCTCTGTCCTGTGTCCTGTGTCCTATGTCCTCTGTCCTGTGTCCTCTGTCCTGTGTCCCGTGTCCTCTGTCCTCTGTCCTGTGTCCCGTGTCCTCTGGCCTGTGTCCTGTGTCCCGTGTCCTCTGTCCTGTGTCCTCTGTCCTGTGTCCCGTGTCCTATGTCCTCTGTCCTGTGTCCTCTGTCCTGTGTCCCGTGTCCTCTGGCCTCTGTCCTCTGTCCTGTGTCCCGTGTCCTCTGGCCTCTGTCCTGTGTCCTCTGTCCTGTGTCCCGTGTCCTCTGGCCTGTGTCCTGTGTCCTCTGTCCTGTGTCCCGTGTCCTCTGGCCTCTGTCCCGTGTCCTCTGTCCCGTGTCCTCTGTCCCGTGTCCTGTGTCCCGTGTCCTCTGGCCTGTGTCCTGTGTCCCGTGTCCTCTGGCCCGTGTCCTCTGTCCTCTGTCCTGTGTCCCGTGTCCTCTGGCCCGTGTCCTGTGTCCTCTGTCCTGTGTCCCGTGTCCTCTGGCCTCTGTCCCGTGTCCTCTGTCCCGTGTCCTGTGTCCTGTGTCCCGTGTCCTCTGTCCTGTGTCCTGTGTCCCGTGTCCTCTGGCCTCTGTCCCGTGTCCTCTGTCCCGTGTCCTGTGTCCCGTGTCCTCTGGCCTGTGTCCTGTGTCCCGTGTCCTCTGGCCCGTGTCCTCTGTCCTCTGTCCTGTGTCCCGTGTCCTCTGTCCCGTGTCCTGTGTCCCGTGTCCTCTGGCCTGTGTCCTGTGTCCCGTGTCCTCTGGCCCGTGTCCCGTGTCCTCTGTCCTGTGTCCTGTGTCCCGTGTCCTCTGGCCTCTGTCCCGTGTCCTCTGTCCCGTGTCCTGTGTCCTGTGTCCCGTGTCCTCTGGCCTGTGTCCTGTGTCCCGTGTCCTCTGGCCCGTGTCCTGTGTCCTGTGTCCCGTGTCCTCTGGCCTGTGTCCTGTGTCCCGTGTCCTCTGGCCCGTGTCCTCTGTCCTCTGTCCTGTGTCCCGTGTCCTCTGGCCCGTGTCCCGTGTCCTCTGTCCTGTGTCCCGTGTCCTCTGGCCTCTGCAGATGGTGCAGATGTTCTCTCACTGCGTGCTGGGCTCCCTGGAGGAGATGGACCTGGACGAGCTGCTGGCCACCAAGCTGGTGGTGTTCATGGTGGAGCACCAGCACGCCGTCTTCCAGGTGCCCCCCCGGCTGCGTGGCCAGGTCGAGGACCACCTGTCCCACCTCAAGAGGGTTCAGGTGGGTGCCGTGTAGAGATGCACCGTCTGACCTCGCCGTTACAGTTTCCTCTTTTGGAAATATTGTTTTATGAACATTTACTAATACATGTCGTACTCATCAGGATACTGGAGGAATCAAATATACCTGAGAATCATTTTCAGTACGCCTACCTCTAACTAAACTTTTTTTTTACTTTTCCGACATTTATGTTTTATGTCTCGCCCTGAAGATCTAATAAAATATAAAGTTGCTTTCGACACTCGGTACTTTATGACTCATAACAATAACACTCATATTAGCGTCTATAAAATGCGTCGTGGTATTGTTTACAGATAGTTGAGCATTACTTTTTTAGGATTTTTAGGGCATCACACACACATACATACACAGGGTGCCATCACATGGTCAGAATTATGAAACTAATAAAATGGTACAACAAATAAAATTGACTGAAACTAAATAGCTTCTAGAATGTACCGCTGGATATCCGACCTGTTGTCACCACTGTTTATTGAACCTGTGATTTAACTGTACTGTGTGCGTGTGTGTGTGTGTGTGTGTGTGTGTGTCCACCGCGACCGGTCTGTTGCGTCTCTTATCATTTATGAAGACGACGTGCGACATCCATTCCATCATCTTCTTCCCACCCGTTTGGGAAGTGGTGCCGTCACTGGGAAGTTTTTTATATTTATCAAAGCCGCGTCTACGTCTAAAAGCAGCCAGCTGTCGGTTTAGCGTTCCATCCGGACAAAGAATACCCCATTTCAGTTTCTTCTGCAGTGCTCTGCGGTGAGGGGAGGACCAGCTGTATTTTCTACCTCTACTGCCGCTGAAATATCGTCTTCCTATGCCGAGTTAACATCCGTTGCTACGGGAGACGCGTCCTCAGATTTGATGCCTTCACATGTTTTTTTATTTCTCTGTTGGTCCCGCCGGCTTCAAGAGGAACCCTGAGCCCTCGCGGTCTCTTTCATGTGCTGAGGGGCTCTTCCCCTCTATGTTGGCCTCTCTGCACCACCAGGTTCATATTGATGTGCACGCGCGTGTGTTTCTTCTTTTGTCCGTCGCATGAGAATACGATGACAGTCTGTGGTCTCCATCCAGATGATTGGCTGTTGTCTTTTAGCCCGACGGAAGATGCACAAGCCCAACATCATGTGAAGAGGACCGGAAACATCATTTCTTCCCCATCTATCGCTGTGAATGAGATTTAAAACGTTAAACAACCCTAATATGTCACGCGTCTCATATTCATCATGTTGATTATCCACGGTCGACAGATCTGGGTAATACAATGAATCCTTAAGAAATGTACAATAATTCCAGGTTATGTCACAGCATTTGTCTTTTCATCACTTTTTCCAAAACCTTTGGAAATGAATTTTATAACCATTTCAAGGTTTTCTATGTAAGTACGAAAACCTTGAGCATTTGGCAGTTCCTATATATACATTTTATCCAGCTGATAATAGATTATGCAAAAGCAAAATTAATTCGCTGTACGTGTTCAGTAGTCTTCTATTTGACCATTTTCTTCAGGGTTCGTACAGTCATGGAAAACCTGGAAAAGGTTATTTTCATGCCTGGAAAAGTCCGTAAAAATATTTTTTGATCTCAAAAGTTTTGGAAAAGTCCTGAAAATGTGTAACGCTCATTTACGCAGTTTTATTAAAAAGAATAAAAATGTCTATAAATATTTATACTTTTAATCAAACCATTGTCTCATTTAAAGTTTCTCATGTGTACACCGAGATTTCACAAAATCTTTGGTCACGGAAATGTTCTTTAAGTCCTGCACACCCATTGGTCCACATGTGCATGACCCCTGGAGGCTTCAGTATGATGGAGCATTTGACTTTTCTATAATCTTTATTCGGCATATCCTCGTGTTTTTTCTAATCCCGTACGTTCCTCTTCGTCTTCCTCCAGATCAAATACGCGGGTTCGGAGACGGACTTCAGTGCGTCTCCGGCGTTCTGTAAGCAGATCAGCCGCGTGACGTGCGAGGAGCGCACGGTCATCGGAACCCAGACGCCGCTGCAGGCGCTGCTGGAAGGCCTGATCGCCGACCGCGAGCTGCCCGCCAAGGACAAGAGGAAGCGCCTCAAACAGGTTGGCGGCCGGGAGGGGGAGGGGCCTATTTCAAGTCCTGATGGTCGATATGTCAAACCGCTCTCGAGCGATGTCCTGTCACATTTACTGAGCGGCCGTTTGTGTGTTTATGAAAGAGGTTTGAATGTTCAACGGCTTTTATTTTAGTTTGTTTTGTTGAGTAGAGAGCCTTTATTTTATTATGTTTAGGTAAATATAGAAAGCTTTTATTTTAGTATGTTTAGGTGAATAAAGAGCTTTTATTTTATTATGTTTAGGTGAATAAAGAGCTTGTATGTTTAGGTGAATAGAGAGCTTTTATTTTATTATTTTTAGGTGAGTAGAGAGCTTTTATTTTATTATTTGTAGGCGAGTAGAGAGCTTTTATTTTAATATTTTTAGGCAATTATAGAGCTTTTATTTTATTATTTTTAGGCGAGTAGAGAGCTTTTATTTTATTATTTTTCGATGAGTAGTGCTCTTTTATTTTATCATATTTAGGTGAGTAGAGAGCTTTTATTTAATTATATTTAGGTGAGTAGAGAGCTTTTATTTAATTATTTTTAGGCGAGTAGAGAGGTTTTATTTAATTATTTTTAGGTGAGTAGAGAGCTTTTATTTAATTATTTTTAGGTGAGTAGAGAGCTTTTATTTAATTATTTTTAGGTGAGTAGAGAGCTTTTATTTAATTATTTTTAGGTGAGTAGAGAGCTTTTATTTAATTATTTTTAGGTGAGTAGAGGTTTTATTTAATTATTTTTAGGTGAGTAGAGAGCTTTTATTTAATTATTTTTAGGTGAGTAGAGAGCTTTTATTTAATTATTTTTAGGTGAGTAGAGAGCTTTTATTTTATTATTTTTAGGTGAGTAGAGAGCTTTTATTTAATTATTTTTAGGCGAGTAGAGAGCTTTTATTTTATTATTTTTAGGTGAGTAGAGAGCTGTCGTCTTCGGCGCCCACTTCCTGTCCAGTAACGCCTCTCCTCAGTTCCAGAGGTCGTACCCAGACGTCTACCTGCGGCGGCTCCCCACCCAGGAGAGCCGGGCGGCCGTCGTGCCGGAGAAAAGCCCGCGGCCCAAAGCCCACCTCATGTTCTTCAAGAAGCCCCTCCAGGCCTTCCAGCCCTTCCAGAGGAGCTGGAGCTTCAGGGCGTGACCGGGAGACCCAGAGCAACCGGGCTGAAGAACACTGCTCCACGACCTCTAATAATACTAGTTATTAATAATAATAATAATACAACATTCCCTCTGTCACGCAGAGCAAACTACGTGTGGGCGGCGGTACTGACTCTTTTTAACAAATGCATTTAAATGACAAAGTCTATGATGGAGCTAACGCCATAAGAACCTCAGATGGGTCTTAGAATGAGCTCTAATATTTGTGTGTTGGTACATTTTACTACTGATCACCTGTGTGCTCGAGATGCGGCGCTCTCCCCGTAACTGAATTGAATTTACTGCGTTTCAAAAGTATTAATATGCCAGGTGCTAACCTTATGGGTCGTGACACGTGCACTCTGAAACCACTTAATCTATAGTTTTGCACTATAACAAAAAAAATATAGATTTTAAAAAGAGATGACGTCATTTCAGGCGATATTTTAAATTGTTGTGCGTTTACCTTTTGATCACAAGGTCGTTAATATGCTGTATCCAGGCAACCGGGCCTGATCCCAGGACACGCGTGTGTCTTTTCTGCCACGTAAAGCGGTTACGTGGCGTCTGTTTGCTGCGAGGGGAAGAGAACATGTCAGGGTTCGTACGGTCATGGAAAACCTGGAAAAGTCATGGAATTTTGAAATGGTCATTTACAGGCTTGGAAAAGTCATGGAAATTTGTTGTATTTACATGTTCATTTACGCCAAGTTGAAAATAATTTTGAAAGAAAGACGCTCAAAATCCAAGCCGGCGTACGCTCTTATACTATTGGCGCAATTATTATTTTTTCCCGTTGCAAGTGAACGCACCTTAACTGGAAAGTTCGCTGGCCGTAGCAACAGTAGCTCAGGAAGCGGTCGGGATTATGTCATTTGTTTGATTTAAGGTGTATTGCATGCTTTGTAATTCTCATTGCTTGAATACTACATTTTCAAAAATGTTCATGTATACACCGAGAGTTTAGTTTGGTCATGGAAATTTGGTTTAAAGTCCTGGAAATTGGTCAACATGTGTAAGAACCCTGACATGTGTACATGTGTGTTACTGAACCGACGTCTTCAGGACGTGGTTGAATATCGTCGATGTGTAAATGTATCTTTAAAACGTGCACTACTGCGTCTGAAATATTGACCTGCTGAATATTAAACTCCGAACGGGGGGAAGAAGAGGCAAACATTTCACTGGATACACAACGTCCCCCCCCCCCCCTCCCACTGGACGGGTCTCTGAAACTATGATGTCATCTGTTACCTGTTCTGTATTTCAGCTCTTAAGTGTTAAATATTCATCTTTTGCTGTTTGTCAAGGACCTGCTGTCGGGTTGTTTTTCACTTAAATCTTCGACATCATTTCTGTTGAATAAGTGATAATAATAAGTGTTTTTTTTCTATGAATTTTCTTGAACAAATGTAATGATGCTGGAATAACTGTTACACTTGAATGCTGCTCTGCGCTGGAAGAACTAACGGGATCGCAGTGAGTCCATGTTGGATGTTCCCCATAAACATGCTGGTTTGTGTAACTGGAACCGGAGTGGCTTCGTTTTCTTCCTCCGGGTCTAGCGGCAGTTTGATATGATTTATCATTATTTCATGAGTCTCGTTCTGATGGATCCATGAACCCGAGCTGAAGGCTGAAGACAGCCTGGAGAACACGGGATCCAGACTGGACGGCTTTAAGGGGGGGGGGGGGGGGGGGGGGTTGGTTTGATTGTCCGTGCAGCGTACTTACCCATCATTATGAATATAGAAGTGCAGCAGGACACTAAATACCACTGTTGTACAAGATTCATAAATTGTATTCATTTATTCCTCAATTTCTTTTTTATTATCATTATCATTATTCAGCAATATTACTTTATTTTCTTCAAGTACAAGAGTGAGATGGTCATCAAGGGCCCTT
>CM070092.1:18548815-18651315 GCA_036178185.1 Liparis tanakae
AAAAGACCCACGAGGGCACCACCCCCGTAAAACACACAAAGCACTGGAAAGCTCGACAAACAGAAAATAAATTTAAAGTGAATCCCTCAAGAAAACCTCCACCGACTGTTTGCTTTCACATATTTTTCATTATGGAAGAGAAAATATCTCTCGCTCTTTTTTATGTCAGTACTAAAAACTGAAAAGATGTCTTGAAAGTTGTCTCTTCAGGATACAACCCCGCAAATTACAGTGTGAATATTTAGTTGTATATAACAAATACCAAATAGTACATTCTTCTTACTTTTCATCATGCATTTTAACATCGACATATCTATATACTGTATTTCTTATTAATAGTATATTGGGGGTGATGGACCACCATGACACGAGGAGTAATGCCACATTTGACATTCATGTATTCACCAGATTTATCGTGTGTCCATCTTACCTGAGTGTATCTCTATAATTATATATAATTTGTAGTTGTTTGTGTCTCTTAGTGGTTGTTTGTGTCTCTTTGTAGTCCTAATGTGTCTCTTTGTAGTCCTATTGTGTCTCCTAGTGGTTTTTTATGTCTCTTTGTAGTCCTATTGTGTCTCTTAGTAGTGTCTGGTGATATTTTGTAGATGAAGACCAGGCGGTGGCTCTTTCAGTAATCCATCCCTAAATTAGAGTTGTACCTTTTCTAAAGTAAATAATGTCACTGTAATTTGTGGGCATGGATCTAAAGAGATGTTTCTCGAAGGATATGCTTTTGTTCGTGGGCTCTTGAAGGAAACAACACTCAGGAATGACCCGCGTCCAACAGACGTGTCCCTATCATTCCCTCAGCACACGCCCTGAGCCCCGCGTGGGCGTGGCCGAGCATCGCCATCTCTACAGCCGGCGAGACATTCGCAAAGTCATTCAGCGCATCGGAAACTTCGACTTTCAGATCCTCGCCGACAAGGAGGATGAAAAAGAATTGTCTGATTGCAGAGACGAGTTCCTGCTCTCCGGTTGAAGTCGATGTTAATCAGCCGTGTCAGCTGCAGCGGACTCAGCCTCGCCTCGCCGCCTCGCTCCGGAGACGTTCGTTAAATACTGAGTGAGCTCCAGAGTTAAAGCTCTCCGATGGGCGCGTTGTTTTTTGTTGTCATGTTGAGGTAAAGCTGCTGTGTAGAGAGTCTTGGCACATCACATACATATCGCATAATAACATCAGGTTTTTTAACTTTTTTTTTCGTGGTTATACAGATGACGACCAGTCGACCTTCGACCTTCATATGACCTTCAGCCCGGCTCGGACGCACAGCACCGCACGATATGGAAACTGTTGACGTGACACGGCAGCCAACGGGAATATCAACTTCATAATATTAACAAAGAAATTTAAAATACAGGCTTTAATCGTACTGGGTTACAATAACAATGATAGTTTTTTTTTCTTCGTATCCACAGCGGCGGTATTAGTTTCGATACTCGGAACCACTCCGACTTTCACTTTCCTCTAAACACTTCCAGACACACACAAACACACCTGAAATGAATTCATAGAAATGGGATTCTTCTTGTGTCCAGGGCCCGGTTTCTCAAAAAAAAAGAAGACCCCCAAAAAAATGGACCCCACTCTACCAGAACTACATTTTAGTGAGAGGGAGAATATGGAAGTGTTCTGTAATCAAGGAGGCACTTTCAAAAGCTGCTTTTCCCGCGTCAGAAAAGCCTCGAGGGCTGCGTTTCCGTGATGGAGAAGAGGTTTCCACGGCAACAATCATTGACACCTGCTGACATGGAAAACACGGCTCCTGTGTCGTGGTCTCCTGACACGGTTGTTGAGTGGACAACAGCCACATGGTATGATCCGCAACTCCGAGGACATCGCCAGTCCTTTTTCTTAATTTTTTTTTGCCCGAGGGAAACCGCGAAGGGCGTGATGAAGGAGTCTGCTGTGGCTCTTGATGAGCGTTTAAAAAAAAAGAAGTTTCAATTCGTCAGAATGTCCTTGTAACTGTTGGATTCCTCCAGGATTTCTCCAGAAGCAGTTTGATGCTGATTCACGTCTGACTCCGAGTGAGCTCTGCGGTCCGTCGTCGTGGAGCCCGCCTCCAGCTCTGGAAAGTGTCACAACACGGATGAATTGTCTGAATTTACATTTCCGAAAATTTTCGGGGAGGCGCGTGTCGACTCCAACGCTGCGTTCACAGCCAAGTACATTTCGTGCAAAGTCGATGCACGGACGCGATGAAAGGGAATTTTTCGCCAGGCGGAATGACGCAAATAGCGGCAAGCGAAAAAAATTGTCCGACGTTGAGTCGCGAAAGCCAATCACCGTAGAGACGCTCGTTGGTAAATCTGACTGCTAGTAGCTATCTAGTTATCCAGACGTAGTCGGTGAAAGTCTCCGAGCTGTGTGAGCCTATGGGTGATGTCGTGTATAAATACATCTAAATATATATATATATGATGTTAATGTTATGAACCCGAACACGAGGGCGTTAGATGTTCAGATGTTTGTGGGACGTCCTCAACAAGTATGAAGCAGAACTAGTGGTTAGTTCTTCATGGTGGATGAATGATAACTGTTTCCACGGAGATAAGCCCCGCCCCCTCTAAGGCGAAACAGTAGAATAAAGCGGATCAACCACAAATAGTCGGGTAGAGGATATTCTCAACGCTTTTGGGGTGAACGCAGCATCAGGAGGCGAGCTGCCTCCGGCCCTCGCGTCAAGGCATCCGAGCTAACTGGTCCCAGACCAGCGACGGAGCGTCACTGGGATTAGTTTGTGTCGTCGTTACACAATCGCTCTCTCGCTCGCTCCTACAAAAAGAAAGTAATCCCAGTTCTGTAAATGGTGACTCGACACTGTTCTTCAGACGGAGAAGACTAATAAAACACAGTTTTCCTCCAGCGGGGGATGAAGCTGTCACTCGGTGATGCAATAACAGTCCCCCGATGGAGGTTTGTTTATCGTCTGAAACAGCATCGTATTTCTTTCCCTCATGTATCGGCTAAATATTTAGTCTTCTGACAGGTGTCTACAGTCAAAATGAGTTTGTGAGAGAGGATCCTTTCTTCCTGAGCTTCAGACTCAACAGGTTTCATAAGATGAGAGCAGGAGGCCGAAGCCTCTCGACCTCCTCTGTGGTCCAGGGGTAATGAGCAGCGCTCATGTGGAACCGGATGGCTGCAGCAATATCCAAGCAACCACACCCACCTTCAATAAAGAACACACACACACACACACACACACCCTGTGACGTTACATTGCGAGTCGGTGGGACGGGGGGGGGGCGCCCCTCCCCCCTCAGACGTTGGTGCAGTTGGTGGAGGGCGGCGTGTCCGCCTTGCTGCGGATCTCCCGGATGCCGTTGAGCGGGGAGTCTCTGGCGCCGATCTGGCATTTGAACACCTGCTTGTACGCCTTCCGGAAGTTCTCCGACAGGAAGGCGTAGATCACCGGGTTGACGGAGGAGTTGCTGTAGGCCAGGCAGTGGGCGGCCACCCGCAGCACGAAGGACGCCTGGTTCAGCGGGAAGGTGCCGAACTCCACCCACAGGTGCACCACGTGATGGGGGAGCCAGGAGAGGCAGAACACCACCACCACCACCAGGACGGTCTGGGCCGTCTGGGGGAGGAGGAGGAGGAGGTGGAGGAGAGATTTAGAGAGAGAGAACATTAAGATTCAAAGCACATTCGGGTTAAAGGAATACATGTCTGGTTTCATCTTTGTTCTCATTTATCTGGTGCTGCAACACTAAATTGTTGCCTTTGTTTCACCTGCAGTAAATGACAAATGTTATTTCCACTGAATAACTTTGGGATCACTGTGTTTTATTACAAAGGGAGATTATATGCAGATAAATGAAACAAATAAAACATTGACATTAACCTGCGTACTCTGAGCTACTGATGTCATCGTTTTATTATGAAGTCAATTCTATCATTAAAATAAGTTGGGCATCATGCCAGTGGATATATATATATATATATATATATATATATATATATATATATATATATATATATATATATATGCTCATATATTCCTATCCTAAACTAGTATATTAAAATAATAAATCAAAAGATTAATATAAAATAAAGAATAATAAAAAGTATAATATATATATATATATATATATATATATGTATTTTCTTAATTGTTTCTATTTTCTTTATTGTGTTTCTTTATTCTATATTATTGTTCCTATTTATTTGATTATAATAATTTAGGAATATATAAGCATGTTTTGCTTCTACCTATACCTTTTCAGTCTTTCTGTTTTGTATATTATGTAGAATTTTATTGTATAGCAATGATTGACTGAATAAATTACACAGCAACAACAGGTGCTAACATT
Source organism: Liparis tanakae (assembly GCA_036178185.1). Lineage (NCBI taxonomy): Eukaryota > Metazoa > Chordata > Actinopteri > Perciformes > Liparidae > Liparis > Liparis tanakae. The sequence continues at coordinate 18,553,139 of CM070092.1, forward strand.
ATTCCGTAAAGCTGCATTATTGGTTTAGTTTTGGTGCATTTATCGACGCTTCCATGGCAAAGGCGTCCGCAGAAGTTGCCAGTTGTGTATCTGTCAATGTGGGGAATAGAGGCCTTCAGCCATCAGCTGTGTTTACCCACTCCTCAGAAACATAAGCTCTTAAACGACGCACTATGTTCCCCAATCGTGACTTTTGCTCGTCCATCTGCCATGTGGCGCTGGGTAATTATCGTTTTTGGAGTCTTTCCACGGAGAAAACAAAAACAAAAAAACAGCTGCCTGCTGCCACCCCAAGACGAGATGAGAAACCAGAACAATGTGTACGGGGAGACGGGAAGATGCAACATTTAAGTGATTGACTCGGTGATAATCGCCTATGGGTTTGTTACTATGAGCCCCATTCCCACCGTCATGGGATCCAGCTTGTGATTGATGAATACTAGCTCTATTTTCATCATTATGTGGACCCACAACTGCATTAAAGTGACTAGCACCACCCCCCCCCCCCCCCCCCCCCCCCACAAACACACATCACATTATCCTTTTGACATTGCCGCCTGTAGCTGTCGACTCCTCGCCCTCGCATCAGAAGGATGCACACGCTGGAGATAATGAGGCGGATAAGTGGGATGAAAGAAGTTCGCGAGCGTCTCACCGCCGCCTCACACACACGTACGGCGCACACGGAGCTTTCCATCCATTAGACGTGTTCGACCTTTGCCTACATAGGTTAGACACCGACTCGAGAGCATTTATATAATACGATTCTTACTGAATAGAAAAGAACTCCGTGAGGGGAATACACTGCGTAAAGTCAATTAACAGGCAGAAGAGGAGCGCAGAAATGCGTCTGTAGATAAGACGCACAAATAAAATGCAATTAAGCATGAACCAGAGATATCACATAACACATGGAGAGTTAATGCGACAATTATGGCAACCCGGCGTGGCGGTGTGTGATATTTCTTCGGGCTGGTCCTGTGTTGTCGTAAAGAAAGTAATTACACGCTGTCTGATTTTCCTCCGCCGCATTCAAAGGTTGGAAATGCACGAATTCGAGGAAACGGAGGAGCCGCTCATTAATTAGGAAACGCCGCTTCCTCTGCATTCTTGTTTATGGGAAGTTAGACGTGACAAACGCAGTGTTGGATGTGTGAAGAGACACGATGAGCAGCGGACGCTCCGGACTGGAATCATAAACATGGCGTCGAATAATTCAGGGATTTTTACTTTACTTTATTCTGCACTTTACTGTGTTTTCCCCTTGTATATTTAGTATTAGTATTAGTATTTTGTTTTTTGTTTTTTAGTATTTAGTTTTGTGTTTTATAATTATTTGTATTGATGCTCTGAGGTGCACCGCAGCTGGGATTTTGAAATGTTCCCACTGTGAGACGAATAAAGGTATATATCTATATACTATATCTATATCTATATATATATATATATATATATATATATATATGTTCTTCCCATAATCCCACTGCTTTTCCCTTTAGCACAGAACAACACACATATTCACATGGTTTGACAACCTCCTTATCCTCTTATTGACGTTTTTTAAACTTTTTGATTCTTCAATATTTCCCAACTTTATGTAACATCTGAACTAGAATGACCTTTAAACTCTTGGCCAATAACAAATAAGGCGAAAGACGTGAAATACGCACTTTCTAGAGTTGAGTCGGTTCATGAAAACAACATTGTCCTTGAGCAACAATGGCCGTCGATGAATCCGAGAGGAACATCGACCGGTCCCCCCCCCCCCCTCTGTAACTCGCAGTTCATTTGTTGTTTAAAATGTGATATTATTTATGATATGTTTGTATTGCATCAGAGTGGCGGAGAAGATAGTTTACTTGCTCCTCCCAGGGAGAGACCTGCTTGACGACTTCTGGCAACACCAATTAGCAGCTATTAGCAGCAATTAGCGGTTGCTTGGCAACAAGTGAAGCTCTCTGTCCATCGCTGCATCACCTTGTGACTATAGTCCCTCGCCCATTAGTCAATCCGTCTGATCTCGTATCACTCGATGGCGTCTTTGAGACGGATGTTCCTCTGTAGTTGAGTTCAATGACAGTTTAATGGTACGCTAACACATGAAGCTAAATGGGTTCGTTTAAATATATATATACTTCGATGTATTTAAAATATGCTTAAAATGTCAATAGTACATTTCAAATATACTATATAATATATAAAATGTATACTAAAGTCACACTTTTATCTATTTTAAAAATGTATACTTTTAACACACTTTAAAATAATTGTACTGTAGTATACTTTCAAGACATATATTATAAAAAATATATACTTTAAGTGTAAGTTATGTACAATTACTTAATTGACATGTTTTTATGTATATTTCAAAATGTATGCTCTAAAATTGCATTGGAACAATGTATTTAAAGCACATTTGATTTGATTTGTTTAAATATACTACTTTTTTAAATGAGTAAGTAAACGTATCCATGCTATTATTTATATTATTATTATTCAGTATTTATATCTTCTGTATATTTAAAATTATTTAATATTGTTAGATTTTAATTTATATAATATTGTCATTGTATTTTGTACTTTATTTGTATCTTTTATTTTTATATATATATATATATATATATATATATTAATTGTATAAAAATGAATCAATTTGCCGCTGTGGCCCGTTTGGTACAGATTATGTCGTTTGAGTTAATAATCATCATAAAACATCATCATAAACATTCATAAGGAATCCTTTGTGTCCGTCTAACGCACCACCCTTCGAATAAAGTTGGACCTGAATTCTCTCTCCCCTCCCAGCCTCTCATATCTTGTTTGTCACGTTGCGCATCAGAAGAGCCCCGAGAGCGATGTGTCTGCAGCGGGAACAATCGTGTTGACGCGTGTCTGAATAGTGAAGGAAGCGTGAGGTAGTTTTTTTCTCATTTATACCGAAAAGCACAAAAGCTTCTTTGAAGGTGTAGAATAGAAAGCCGACGGTCTGACTGCGGCCCAGAAGGTGTGCTCTGTTGGCTCTGCTCTGCTCTAGTGGCTCTGGCGGTGAGCGTGGGGACACGGCGTGATTGAAGAGCACAGGGTTGTGTTGATGTCATGGACCCCGCTGAGCCCCCCCGGCCCGCCACCACACAGGAGGGACTGGCTGCCGGATTATAGGTGGAGGCAGATAATCCACACGTCCTCCAGGAGGTGATGGAGAGCGGGGCGCTGCATATCGGACTGTAATCCACCGTGTGGCTGGAGGCGCCGTGTGAATGCTGATGTTTTCTCCGTCTGTGTGAATGCAGATGTTTTCTCCGTGGCGGCTGGACGTGTAAAAATGCAAAACAGGTTTGCATTAATGGCTGGTGTCAATGGTGTGTGTGTGTGTGTGTGTGTGTGTGTGTGTGTGTGTGTGTGTGTGTGTGTGTGTGGTTAGGGGGTTAGGGTGTGTGTTTAGGGTTAGGGTGTGTGTCTGTGTTCAGGCTTAGGGTGTGTGTCTGTGTTTAGGGTTAGGGTCTGTGTGTGTGTGTGTGTGTGTGTGTGTGTGTGTGTGTGTTTCGCGTTAGGGGTGTGTGTTTAGGGTTAGGTTGTGTTTTTTTAGGGTTAGGGTGTGTCTGTTTAGGGTTAGGGTGTGTTTCGGGTTAGAGTGTGTGTGCGTGTGTGTGTGTGTTTCGGGTTAGGGTGTGTTTAGGGTTAGTGTGTGTGTGTGTGTGTGTTTCGGGTTAGGGTGTGTTTAGGGTTAGTGTGTGTGTGTGTGTGTGTGTGTGTTTAGGGTTTGTGGTGTGTGTGTGTGCTCATCTTTAGCTCTATGTTCTTCTTTCAGAGCCAGCGAGGCTCCTCCTCTTTAGCCCCGCCCACACAGCCCCGAGGTCACCTGTCCTTTCTCTTCCTACCAGCTGCCAGGCGACGCTCCGGCCCGCGGCACGCTGTGTGTGATTGCTGCCGATGGCGATAAGAAGTTTGCCCTCGACGTGTTTCACAACGCGCTGGGAAGTCGCCTCTCTCTTCCAGCTGTCCCTGACATTATGTTCCGCGGGCCGAGTGGCGAGCTGATGATTAAACGCTCTTCCCACACAAGGACACCCAGGGGTCCGCCGATATTTATTTATCAAAGCATCGCAAACGACGACCCCGACCTCATAATAATTACGTGAGAACGCTAAACTCTTGATTCCAAACCGCCACAATGTTTTCTTTAAGACGACCTCGTTTGGGTTTTAATGCTTCCCCTAGTTGTCGACCAGCTCTGCTCATTGTCGGGGACGTCGAGCAACATTTGTGGCTTTAATTAAACTAATCCTCCTCGCCATGTCATCTATTTAAGATGCAACCGGTTCTATTCGGCTCACGCGATTGGTCGATAGCAGCAGCCTTCGGCGTGCAGACCGTGAAGCTCATTAACCCGGCGTCGCTGGTTTGTTTCATCCGCCCCGAAAACTGAAGGGGAGCGGTCCTTAAGATGATATCGCTAGGCAACCGGGAGGAGACTTCAGGAAGTCACAGCAGAGGAATACTTCTTCACATAACCGCACGCCTTGTTTTGTTTTTTACACTTCATGTTTCCGGTTATTATCCATCACCTATTTCTCCAGAAGTGTGCCGGGATCCTGGGGAAAGGGGCGGAGCTACTCCGGGGCGTAAATCACACGTTGCATCACAGCGAGGTGATTATTGGGGCGTGACGTCACCGGGTCGGCCGAGATACGATCCTGATTCGATTCAATTCAGATCGATGTGAGAAAAATGTTCTTCCAGGCAATAAGAAACATGAGAAAGAAAAGAAATCTATTTTTTTTAATAAAAAGAAAGAAATAGATCTCCTGATCGTAATAAATTACAACATTTCTTAAATTTCTTAAATTACAACATTTCTTTTTTCTTTTGCACACTGTCTATATATATATATATATATATATATATATATATATATATATTATTTTATTTTACATTGCTGTATTTACATATATGTTGTATATATACATATATATTTTATTTTATTTAGTATTTTATATTTCACTTTGCATACTATACTTTATGCACAGTCACTTTCTTTCTTTCTTATATCTATATTTGATTGTGTTTAGTTTGTTGGTGCTACTATGTCAACAAATTTCCCTTTGGGGATTAATAAAGTATATTTCTATTCTATTCTTCTATTTCTCATGCTGCTGTTTGAATGTTGTTTCTAAGAGATGGCACTGTGGACCGATGTGTGTTCCCTTCACGTGGTTTGTATTGATCCGTATCGATGAGTCATCGCTCCCCTGCTGGTCGCCGGTCACGGGGCGCTTCGTTTTCATATGGATTCAACAAACGAGACGTAACGTCTGACCCCGTGAGCTCGAGAGGCGAACGTCTGTCTGGATGCTGTTAGATGAACTTAATGGAAGACATTTACGTGGCACTTGTATCCAAAGCCCTGGACAAGCTGTGTCACATTCACACACCGATACGCGGATATCTTAATCTTAATTCACCATGCGGAGCACGGGCCGGACCATCTGGGGGGGGGGGGGGGGGGGGGGTAATGTCGTGTTTAAATCTCTGGTCTGGGGAATATAAAAATGCATGAGTTCCTCACATTATCCATTATAATTGCCTTAGAACACACTTTTCTTTCCACTATTTGTCTCTGAAAATGTCAAAAACAAACTAATTGAATATTTTAAAAGGTTACGAATATTTTTTTTTTTTACGTCCGGGAAATTGGGGATTACATGGGTTAACAGAGCGGAACAATGTAAACAAATAAAACCGATCCGATCTACTTGACTCCTACTTGTGTGCGTCTCATGTTGCGCAATCAGCAAACACACTTTTAATTAAGGAGGGGGGGGCGCTGTGTGCGCAGCGATAGCGACCTGCAGTAAAACGGGGGTTAGCTCCCAAGTTAGCCGCTAACGAATTTCAGGCGCTTTAGGTGAGTCCTCACACACACACACACACACACACACACACACTTTGAGGCAGAGCCTACTAGCTTTTCTGACAGAGACCCGTTGGATTGAAGTTGATGATGCCTTACAGCTGAGTGTGTGTGTGTGTGTGTGTGTGTGTGTGTGTGTGTGTGTGTGTGTGTGTGTGTGTGTGTGTGTGTGTGTGTGTGTGACATGAGTCGTAGTTCTTACACCAGCTGACCCACCCGGTGACTGTGTGTGTGTGTTACTGGTCGTCACTGACACCGTCAGGGGGATTCGCTCCGCGCCCTCAGGGGCACCAGGGTATGAAATTCCTGTCATCGACAGTCGGTATAAAGCGTGTGTGTGTGTGCGTGTGTGTGCGTGTGTGTGTGTGTGTGTGTGTGTGAGGGGGGGATACGGTGTGCAGATCAAAATCACATTCATCCCCTCACTGTCGGCACTCCTTGGTTTCTTAGCACAGGGCTGCTGTCACACGCTGTGCAGGCAAGCAGACAGACAGAGAGAGGGAGAGACAGGCAGACAGGCAGACAGACAGGCAGACAGACAGACAGACAGACAGGCAGAGAGATAATCAAGTGGCGACAGCAGATAACTGTCGGGGGAAAGCTGAATAATCAGGAATCCAGCCGTAATAAGAGGCTGATGGGGTGTGATGCTCGTTTGGAGACTCCTTGCTGTGCCGGTGCAGCGTTTACATCACGGTTCATTACGTTAATATTCATCATCACAAGGAGCATAAAGAGAGACGTTAATATATATCCATCATCAAAAGAAGCATAAAGAGAGACGTTGATATCCATCATCACAGGGAGCATAAAGAGAGTGGGAGGGGATGCTGCAGCATCAGCCCCTCGCTGCAGGGTACCGTGCACGGGGCCGCGGGTCAGTGTGTAGCTGGGATGAGCGTCACCCCCCCCCCCCCCTCCCGCTGTATGAAACACATTGATCCAGAAGAGAGATGCGTATTTCTGTAAAAAACTTCCAACGTCTTTAAAAACCAATAAAGGAGATTTATTGTCACGTCGCTCCTCATCACCGCTGGAAATGTTATAATCATCGCAGGAGGTCATTGTTGGATTTTTAATTCAAGTGATCAGGTGGTCCCTAATATGTTTGTTTTTTTACAGATGAACTTAAATATGGTCAACAGGTAACAGATCATCAAAACACAAAAAACAAATTATCGTGTGTGTGGGGGGCTGAAGACCCCCTAAAAGAGTCCTAACGTCGCCCCTGCAGTGTTTATTCAGTGTTTGTTCCCCCCCCTCCTGATTACAGTCAGCCCAGTCCCCCCCCCACACACACACACACACACATCTCTCTTACGTACCTTTTTCTTTGACGCCTCGGACTTTTTGGACATATTTCTTAGTTTTTTGTGCAAGTGATTTAGAACCTGAAAGCAAAGGAAATAGAGGTAAGACATCTTTTGGGGTGTTTTTTTTTTTTTTTTGGGGGGGGGGGGTGTTCAAACACACATGTCCTCTGTCATCCCCGTGACCCGCGCGGAGGAGCGTCCCGTACCTTTGCGTAACAGAAGGAGATCAGCAGCAGAGGCAGCACGTAGCCGAACACGAAGGTGCACACCACGTAGATCTTCTTCTGGTTCGGGGGCCACACTTCCCAGCAGTACGTGTGGTTCTCTCCTCCGTGGAAGATGTTCTGGTAGTACATGACCGGCGCCGCCATGGCCAGAGAGAGTATCCAAATCACCACCACCCCGATCAGCGCGTGCTTCGCCACCCGGATGGAAGAGGACTTTCTGGAGTGCACGATGGCCACGTACCGGTCCACGGACATGGCCGACAGGGTGAAGATGCTCACCAGCATGGACACGGTGAAGAAGTAGTGGATGAATTTGCAAATGAACGCGCCCAGGACCCACGTCGGCAGCATGTACACGGTGGACTGGAACGGGATGCAGAAGAGCAGGTAGGACAGGTCCGCGATGCTCAGGTTGAGGATGAATATGTTGGTGGTGCTGCGCGGTTTGCCCGGCTTGCTGCGGGCCAGCACGGTGATCACCATGGAGTTGCCCAGCACCCCGAGAGAGAAGATGAGCCCGAAAACCAGCAGCGTGATGAAATTATCCGTGCCGATGCCGAACAAAAGTTTCTCGTCCTCCTCCTGCGCTCTGCTGAGGTTCCACGGCTCCTCCAGGGGCCACGCGGACTCCGACAAGTTCATGATTCAATGATTGTGACACACACACACACACACACACTCACACACACGGTAATGACCTATGAGAGGTTCGCGCCCCGCTGCTGCTCCATGGCGCGTCTCTCCATGAGCCCTTTCTTTGCTTCTATATCTCAAAGTGTCGCTTTATTCTTTCACCTCACATTCGTAACAGGTGTACTAAACAAAAACAAACCAAAAAAAGCTATCCTTTCCTCTCTGCCAATGCATCTGGGGGGTGGAGGGGGGTGGAGGGGGGTGGTGTCTCTCTCGCGCGCTGCTGCGCGTCTTGGAGCTCTTCTCCTGGTGCGCACCGACCGCGCTGGATCCACTCTGGAGTCTGGAGCCGATTTCCTTTTGCGCGAGGACTTTTTACACCCCCCTCCCCCTCCTCCTCCCCCACATTATAGAAAGGGGGCTGGATTGTGTGACGCGCGTCAGCGGCCGGTGCAGCCTCCACCACCTCCCGGGAAATGCTGCTGGAAAAGAGAGGTGAGTCCAGAGGTTCTGATTTCCACTCGCGTGCAATTTGGATGCCAGAGGCCAATGTGATTTTCGAAGTCAGACTTAATTAGTTCTGACACTGAGTGTCTCGGGTGAAAAGATGTTCCTGTGATTATTCCACTGGATTGCCAAAAAGCTGCTATGCAGCACACACGAATCCCGTTCGGCAGTCTGGCTTCTTGCCTTATTTGGAGATTCTTTGTCTTTTGTCATGGAGGAACATTATAAGCCTTCTAAAACAATTATCATTATGAAGCGCTTTCCCCAGCTGCTAGATGGTTTCCACATGGATGCATCGAGTTAGAAACCAAATATGAAATGAAATCTTGAGTGATTCTGAAATGAGAAAGAAAAGAAAAAAGAAAAGAGAGAGCACGCTGAACAGATTCCACAGATAAGCAAAGGGTCGGGTTGAGGTCCCATCTTTTAAATATGTTCCAGGACTTGATGAACCTTTCTAGTGTGTAAACAATTGGCCTTTTGATGGAAATCCATCTCCTCCAGGGTCCACTGATAACACATGATGGACACAGTGTAACAATAATATTCATCTGCAGCTTCAACAATAAGCTGGCCATGTGCAGCTATCTCATGGGATCAATCAGGAGTCCTATGGTGTTACATCATTATTGTGTATACTATAGATTGATCTTCCATGCATTTATCTATCCATCTTTTTTATTGAACCGTTTAACCTTTTAGTCTGTAAGTTGTGGAGGTGAAAATTGTCCATCACAGTTTCTCTGATTTCCAGTTTTCAGATTTCCAGCTCAAAATCCTCACAGCTGAGAAGCCTGTGTGACATTTAGTTGGAGAATAGTTGGACATGACTCATCGATTAATATGCGTGTGGCCTGCGTCAGCGCTGGAAGAAGTACTCAAAATGTTTACTTACTAAAAATACAGATAATAAAGTTATGCAATCAAAATCCTACTAAAAAGGAAATCACTTTAAATGACGCATATATGTGTGAATTATTTGAATGAGAAGGAGCTCAAACTAATTATTTCATATGTATCTTGGGAGCTTTTCTTGATAAAATAAATCTTTATATTTTTTATAATAATATTATAATAGCCAGAAATGAAAGCTCTCAAATAGATGTAGTGGAGTAAAATGCTGAAAAAAAGCTGAATCATTATATAAGTCTGGATGGATGGGAGTTTCTAAAGGTTGTCCTGCAGACTACTGGAGTAAATGTTTAGTTCCTTTCCAGCGCAGAGGAATAATTATGTTCTTTTGTTTCTAAAAACATCTCTGATGTGAATAATTTCTCTGAGGCGTCCAACCAGCAGCTCATCAGACTCAAACAGTTTTCACTCTGGCTCCATCTTGGGGGCCAATGATGTCGTGTCTGAAGTGACGATGAGAAGATGAGACGGGAAGATATGGAGACACCTTTATTCTCTAGTCTTCTGATCATGACTGAGTGATTGAAATACATTGTGAATAGAATATTGACATTCTTACATCTTAATTCAATATGGGGAACTTGTTATGATCAGGGAGAGAGGATGTCATTTACATGTTACATTATATATCATTTAGCGGGCGCTTTCATCCAAAGTGATTTACAATAAGTGAATTCAACCACGACTTTAAACTCAGAGCAACAAGAATCAAGAAAGTAACATTTCTTCAACAAAAAAACCCTAGTAATACCATAAATAATATTCTAAGTAATATTATATATACTCCTTTAGAGAAATGTAGGTGTTCTTTTTCTCTTTTTTAGCTCAGCTTTTGGTCCCCACCCTCTGAAGTGTTGGTTCTCCACCTGTGTTTTAGTGATGTATGAGTACCCCATCCTAGAACCTCTTGTGTAGTGCACAGTCAGCTAGAGGCTCACCTCCATCCTCAGTCAGCTGGAGACTCACCTCCATCCTCAGTCAGCTAAAGGCTCATCTCCATCCTCAGTCAGCTGGAGGCTCACCTCCATCCTCAGTCAGCTGGAGGCTCACCTCCATCCTCAGTCAGCTGGAGGCTCACCTCCATCCTCAGTCAGCTGGAGGCTCATCTCCATCCTCAGTCAGCTGGAGGCTCACCTCCATCCTCAGTCAGCTGGAGGCTCATCTCCATCCTCAGTCAGCTGGAGGCTCACCTCCATCCTCAGTCAGCTGGAGGCTCATCTCCAGCCTCAGTCCCTCTGCAGGTCCCAATTACGGCATCGGTGCAGCGACAGCCCGGCGCTGAACAAACCAGACGGCGCGACAAGACACGCCACGCACAGTTACCGAGAGACGTGCAGCACGCTCGAGTTGTGGCTTTCCCAGAGAACGCTGACGCCTCCCCCCCCCCCCCCCCCCTCGAGGAGCCAGGCATCCAAAGGTCACCGGAGCGCTGACAGTTAATCAAAACCGTAAACGCTGTGGACCAGAATGTTAAACCACCGGCTGGAGATAGAGCTCCATTAGAGGGGGGGGGGGGGCTGCAGGTCCAGGTGGATATTCTGTGGAGCTTCTTTAAAGTGTGACTAAAGAAAAGGAAGCATTATATAAATAAAATATATTACTATTATTATTACTATTATTATTATTATTATTATTATTATTATTATTATTATTATTATTATTATTATTATGTATGCCACAATGAGAGACCCTGTTTTCCCATCGTCATGGGATTCATTACAGTTACTAGAGACAAAACGGTTTGGAATATAAAATCACAAATATATAGATAAATATAGATATAAATATACATATACATATATATATACATATATATATATATATATATTATTATTATATATATATATATATATATATATATATATATATATATATATACATATACATATACATACATATACATATACTGTTGTATAGTATCAGTCAATATTTAAAAACAAAAGCCAAATGATTGTTTTCAATGCCACAGATAAATCCTTTGCAGGGCGATTCTTTGATAATCGTCTGTAGCAACCATGAGGTCTTCGGTTCAAGCCCCGCCTGCCCTATTAGTTGCATGTTGAAGTGTCCTTGAGCAAGGCACTAGACCCCCTGCTGCTTCACAGCAGCCCGCTGCTTAGGGATAGGTTAAATGCAGAGGACACATTTCACATCTGTAATATCACAATAAAATTCGGTTTTCATTTTTTCCAAATAAAAATGATCTGGAGAACAAACCGCTATACCTTTCTATGACATTTTCATGGTTTGATGTCATGTTGTTTTCCTCGTATCTCGCGGCGGCGTGCCGGTTGCATCTCCTTCGTGGAGGCTGATTGCTTCCACGCCAGAAAAGCAACGCTTCGTCCTCGCCGTCCGTCGCCGCCTTCCTATCCCTCCGCTGGCGTCCCGTGGGGTCGGGGTTTCTATCCCGTCTGACGGCCCTCTGCGCCTCACGGGAAATGAAACCGCCGCGGTTTCACCGAGCCACGCCGACGGCGAAGGAGTGGAACGAGTCGGCGAGGACGGGCGTCGCTCCGCGGGGCTTCTGGCGCTCGTCAGACTTCCAGGGCCCCGCCGGCGCCTCGAGGCAAACGCCATCCATCCATCTGGGCGTGATTAGATTGAACCTCTTGATGGTCGGTATAATTCTTATTCAAAGGTCAGACGCACAATAACATCCGATGCATAAAAGGTTATTTATTTTAACAGTAAAAGGGCAGAAAATCTTCTGGATACATCGATTTTTTTTTCTTCTCCCAATTGTCTTTGGGCCGTGTTTCTGATTGGTTCTCCAGTAAATGAGGGAGGAGCATCTACTTTTGTTATTTATGTGCTTCTATTTGTGGTGCGCTCCATTGTATTTAATAACAATAATGCATTTTATTTATATAAGGCTTTTTAAGATACTTTACATGGTACTTTTGAACTCGTAGACACATCTACGGGGAGCAATTCAGGGTTCTGGAATTGAACCACCAACCTCCTGATTGGAAGACCTGCTAACGACTGACCCACACTGACCCCAATATTTAAAAAACTAAATAACTTTGCACTTAAGGGAACAGCTTTGGGATGTAGGCTTTATTGCAGAGCCTTAGAGGGGTAAAACTTTGATGAAACTTTTACATTAGTATGTTAAATGTGAAATATCACAGCCTCCCAGCTCCTCTAAAGGTCACTGATTAAAATGCCATGCAGAATTTCATCAATTCATGCAGAAAAAATAAAGAAAGAAAAAGTGTTAAATTGACAATTGGCTGCTTTTCTTCAGTTTTTCCTTCATTATTTCCTTCTCTTTTAGTGTTATTCCACCCGGGAAATCAAACTATCCTCTTTAAAGAAGCTGTGGTTTTGTATCAGACTTCCACAACGTTCCTCACAAGAGATTCAATAATCAAAAGGACGGTCATATAATTGAGGACATTTCCTCCACTAGATGGAGCTATTTTATGTCAACTTATGACCTAGCTGTAATAGGAATCCTGTGTTAGCTCAATGGGTATTTTGGGTGTTCCCGCCCTTCCCCCCCCCCCCCCCCCACACACACACACACACCTCTCTGTGTGTGTTTGGTGGGTCATCAGTCAGAACCAAGACCAGCCAATGGGATGGCTCAAAGTCACGTGTGATCCCATTGGGGAGAGATGCCCATGCTGAAAAAATAAAAAATAAATCAGCTGACAGGGCGGGACAAATAGTTACATCGACTGTACGCAACTTCATTTATAAATACATTTTAAGTATAAATTAGAAAAATAAAACAACAAACCCTACTGTAGTTCAATCAGGTGCTGCTATAGTCCAATTGTAAAAATGCAAGTCTGATTATGACCGTCTTTATATTTGGTGAAAGATTAAAATGCTATGCAGAATTTCGTCAATCCGTGCAAAAGAAAAATGACATTAACAATTGCCGTTTTTTCTTCACTCTTACTTTCTTTCCTTCTTTTTCAGTGTTATTCCCCAAATAAGATAAAAAGCAAAAGATGTAATGGCAAATGTAGTTTTCTGGCTTGTTTTTCCTGCTCATTAGAGCTGCTGCCGCTGTGCGGCGAGGATCTCCGAACGCTTCATTTGCCCGTTAACTCACAATAAAAAAGACGGTCAACTGTAAACATGAGGCCACATTTACAGCTTCTATTGACAGAAACAAATATTTCGGCCCCTCCGTTTTTTTTAAAATAATGTTGTACACACAAGGTCGTTTTCAAAAAATTCTGTTTATATGAACCCGCATAAATACGCCGTCCGCATACGTCCCATAGAACGCTCACATGGCGTGAAGCATCTTTAGTCGCACACTGTGACGTTTGACCACCTAAAACTCGTTTGACCTCGTTCACACGCAAACACACAAACAGAGTTTCTAGAAATTATCATTTTCCGTGATAAAACCTCAGTTTTTGTGTAAATGAAAGGCCAAAACGCATGAAAATATACACTACCGTTCAAAAGTTTGGGGTCACCCAACAAGACAATTTCGTGTTTTCCACTTTTATTTATCCAATGAATTGCAAAATGAATAGAAAATATAGTAAATACATTGACAAGGTTAGAAATAATGATTTTTATTTTAAATATGAATTGTGTTCTTCAAACTCAAAAGGAAGGCCAGTTGAAAAGCTTCTCTGACCAGCATAACTGTTTTCAGCTGTGCTAACATGACAAAAGGGTTTTCTAAAATTCTGCCCCTCCGTTAGTCTTCTAAGGCGATAACACAATGTGCCGTTAGAACACTGGAGATGGGCCTCTATACAACCGTGTAGATATATATATTTTTTAAACAGGTGTTTCCACCTAGAATAGTCATTTACCACGTTAATAATGTATAGTGTGCATTTCTTAATATTTTAATGTTATCTTCATTCAAAAAACATGCTTTTCTTTGAAAAATAAAGACATTTCTAAGTGACCCCAAACTTTTGAATGTTAGTGTGTGTTTTCCCATCGTGTAATCGGTGTCTCAGTGTCATCTTTGTCAAATAAAGGCTGTCGTTGTGGCGTAGAACGCTCACAGTAGTAACGTCTCATCACTTCCTCGTCCGTTTCTTTTCGACAGGAATTATAACCCAGATCCTTTTGTGTTATCATCTTTTTCCTCTTCCCCAGAAGAGCTAAACGGTTATATTATTGAGATCCGTTATATCCAAACCGTACAGCCGTCGCTATCAGCCTCACCAGGGAAATACTGAGTGAGATGAGAGTCTCCGTGTGATTGATTTGTATTTATGGCGTTGTCTGCCGGCGGTGAGCGGCGGCTGCGTGAGATGTTATCTCCGCTTTACTTTTTTTTCCTCTTTTCCCACTTTACTTGATTAAACCTCCAAAAAGGTGAAACCGGGCGACGTTGAATATCCACCCGGGTACCCGGAGGTCATTGGACACGATGTGTGGAGATTAAGTGGCGCCGCCCACCGAGCGTCCCGAAGCGCCCTCTGGGTGGAGGGGCTCACGACACAAAGAGTTTCTCAGTCAACCCTGAAGATTAGGGATGAGCGTCAGCATCAGTGATGGGAGCGACCGTCCATCTTCAACTAAATGCTGAAATCTCTCGCTTCTTATGCATCCGGAGGTCCTGGCTCTCAGTACTTTGCTGATTGTACGCCTCCTGTCACATCGGAGCAACTTCTCAGTTCTGTATTCACTGCCATGTAACTTTGTTTAGCTCTGATTCATTTCCAACGATGCACTTACATACAACCACGAGATATTCACACTGTACATTCGCAGCAATGCATAGTGCACTTTATACACTATTTATACACTATCTGTGCAATATTGTCATTTGTGTGCCTTACTCTTGTGAAATAATACCATATTTTGTGACGTATTTGTAAACTGTGACATATTTGTATTTATTTATTTCTTACCTTGTAATTTTGTTTAGTTGGAGACCCCAGCAATATAAGCTTTTCATTGTATAAATAACTTTGTTTATGTTTGGGGTCACCCAACAAGACAATTTTGTGTTTTCCATGAAAACTCACTTTTATTTATCCAATGAATTGCAAAATTAATAGAAAATATAGTAAATACATTGACAAGGTTAGAAATTATGATTTTTATTTTAAATATGAATTGTGTTCTTCAGACTTCAAGCTCAAAAGGAAGGCCAGTTGAAAAGCTTCTCTGACCAGCATAACTGTTTTCAGCTGTGCTAACATAACAAAAGGGTTTTCTAAAATTCTGCCCCTCCGCTAGTCTTCTAAGGCGATAACACAATGCGCCATTAGAACACTGGAGATGGGCCTCTATACAACCGTGTAGATATGACATTTTTTTTTAACAGGTGTTTCCACCTAGAATAGTCATTTACCACGTTAATAATGTATAGAGTGTATTTCTTAATATTTTAATGTTATCTTCATTCAAAAAACATGCTTTTCTTTGAAAAATAAAGACATTTCTAAGTGACCCCAAACTTTTGAATGTTAGTGTGTGTTTTCCCATCGTGTAATCGGTGTCTCAGTGTCATCTTTGTCAAATAAAGGCTGTCGTTGTGGCGTAGAACGCTCACAGTAGTAACGTCTCATCACTTCCTCGTCCGTTTCTTTTCGACAGGAATTATAACCCAGATCCTTTTGTGTTATCATCTTTTTCCTCTTCCCCAGAAGAGCTAAACGGTTATATTATTGAGATCCGTTATATCCAAACGTACAGCCGTCGCTATCAGCCTCACCAGGGAAATACTGAGTGAGATAAGAGTATCCATGTGATTGATTTGGATTTATGGCGTTGTCTGCGGCGGTGGCGCGGCTGCGTGAGATGTTATCTCCGCTTTACTTTTTTTTCCTCTTTTCCCACTTTACTTGATTAAACCTCCAAAAAGGTGAAACCGGGCGACGTTGAATATCCACCCGGGTACCCGGAGGTCATTGGACACGATGTGTGGAGATTAAGTGGCGCCGCCCACCGAGCGTCCCGAAGCGCCCTCTGGGTGGAGGGGCTCACGACACAAAGAGTTTCTCAGTCAACCCTGAAGATTAGGGATGAGCGTCAGCATCAGTGATGGGAGCGACCGTCCATCTTCAACTAAATGCTGAAATCTCTCGCTTCTTATGCATCCGGAGGTCCTGGCTCTCAGTACTTTGCTGATTGTACGCCTCCTGTCACATCGGAGCAACTTCTCAGTTCTGTATTCACTGCCATGTAACTTTGTTTAGCTCTGATTCATTTCCAACGATGCACTTACATACAACCACGAGATATTCACACTGTACATTCGCAGCAATGCATAGTGCACTTTATACACTATTTATACACTATCTGTGCAATATTGTCATTTGTGTGCCTTACTCTTGTGAAATAATACCATATTTTGTGACGTATTTGTAAACTGTGACATATTTGTATTTATTTATTTCTTACCTTGTAATTTTGTTTAGTTGGAGACCCCAGCAATATAAGCTTTTCATTGTACAAATAACTTTGTTTATGTTTGGGGTCACCCAACAAGACAATTTTGTGTTTTCCATGAAAACTCACTTTTATTTATCCAATGAATTGCAAAATTAATAGAAAATATAGTAAATACATTGACAAGGTTAGAAATTATGATTTTTATTTTAAATATGAATTGTGTTCTTCAGACTTCAAGCTCAAAAGGAAGGCCAGTTGAAAAGCTTCTCTGACCAGCATAACTGTTTTCAGCTGTGCTAACATAACAAAAGGGTTTTCTAAAATTCTGCCCCTCCGCTAGTCTTCTAAGGCGATAACACAATGCGCCATTAGAACACTGGAGATGGGCCTCTATACAACCGTGTAGATATGACATTTTTTTTTAACAGGTGTTTCCACCTAGAATAGTCATTTACCACGTTAATAATGTATAGAGTGTATTTCTTAATAATGTAATGTTATCTTTATTCAAAACATGCATTTCTTTGAAAAATAAAGACATTTCTAAGTGACCCCAAACTTTTGAACGGTAGTGTGTGTTTTCCCATCTTGTAAACGGGGTCTCAGTGTCATCTTTGTCAAATAAGGAATGTCGTCACTTAGTTGTGTCGTAGAACGCTCACAGTGGTAACGTCTCATCACTTCCACGTGTCCGCATAACCCTTGTAATAATGTGAGTGATAATGTCTTTGAAAAATAAAGTTATTTCTAAGTGACCCCAAACTTTTGAACGGTGTACATTGCTACATTTATGTTGCAGGTTCTTGCATAGTTAATGTCTTTCTTTGCTCAATAAAGTGAATGCACGTTGGCTTTGTTGTCGTCGCTTGCCATCACCCTGTAAGACCTCATCTACAGGTCATATCAACAAACCAGAAAACAGCAGGAGCACCGTACAAACATACAGCTGGAAGATCTTCAAACCTCATCTACATGAATCTTTTAGTGAAGCATGAGAGGAAATCCACCGTGCTGCCGTATACATGAGGACTTTCAATCGGGCTAATTGCATTCAGGATACATACGGATGAGAGCAAGACACCTGGACTTATTTCCAGAAGGTAATCAAGCAAAACATCCAGTGATACATAAAAACATGAAATCAAGAGGATGTGTCTGTTTCAGGCCCTTTTGAATTCTCCATCTGTCCTTGGAAAACCCCTCGATCATTGACTCTTCAGTCGCATGACTGCGTATACAACGGGCGACACGGATACACGGACAACAAACAACTTCCCTGAGTTACTGCGATGGGTAATCCAGGATGTTTTAGGCCCATTACCTCGACTGAGCTCCGGCTATTTCCATGACAACAAGTTCCGGTATCTCTTTCGAAATCAGTCAGGCTCAAAGCTAATGGGTTATTATTATATGACTGATTATATGATTTTCTCTGCCTTGGGCGCCCGCCCCACTCCGACATATCTACCGCTACCTCTCAACGCCACCGGACTCCCACAAAACCTGAACGGGGATTCCATTAAATAAAATTCAGTTTATTTTGTAAAGTCCGATATCTCAAAATTCCGAATTTACCTCAGTGGGCTTTACAATTTGTCCACATACAAAATCCGTGACCCGGGACTTCAAATCGAATCACGTGTGTGTGGGGGGGGGCCTCCAGGATACATGACAACAGGCGATTTGACTCGTCCGGCCGCCATTTCTGCGTCGTCACGCCAACGAATGCGATCGTCTTCAAGAGTCACGCGACGCGACACAAGACTCCAAAGGCTAACAACAACGATGCTCCAACAAGCGCACAGCTCCGGCTCTCTGTGTTATTGCCATGGTGGAGTAATTGGAAACTTCTCGACGTGGGATGCCTCTGAAAATATGTTGGACTCCCACAATAGATGAAAAGCGAGCAAAAAATGAAAAACACATCTGGCGGACAGAAAAGGAAGACGATAATCGAAGGCCTTCGGAGTTTTGTCAGCGCTCTGACGTAATCCTCTCGTCTCTCACAGCCTCCGAACGTCGGAGGGAGTGGTGAGGCAGACTTGAACAAAGCTGCAAAGCACTTCGTCCTACGCGATCACCGCGGGAATTACAGAAGTGTACAGAAGAATCCGCTCTCCTCACATCAACCTCACATACTTGTGATCGCTAGAAGATAACATTAAATTGATGGGCAGCGGGATTTGATTGGTTTGGTCTTTAAACATCCCCGGTGAGGTGTCAACGCTATAATCTTTTATCACAAAAGTCCACGTGAGAAGCGCCTGTCATGCATGTTGATGATGTCATCAGCAGCCACGTTCACTTAATAGCCGTTTCCACGTTTCCACTTTTTTTAAGCCCCTCCCCCACGACTGAGTATTACTTCATCCGTAAACAGCACACCAGAAAATGGTATTCCATATAGCTCACACAGACAATTAGATTTATGGGAGGTTTGGAAATGATTTATGAATCCCTTGAGGACATGTTTCTCTGGGACAATAAGGCAAATACATGAAGGAATCAATACATCAGATGTTTATTAGAAGTGTGAACAAGGAAAAAGTACCTCTTGTTCTACAAAGTGCAAGTTCTGGCACTATTGTGCAATATTTGCATTTCAATTTAATATAAAATATGAACCTCTGCCTCATACCCTTTTTTTTCTTTTTCAAATAATCTTATCCTTAATGTTCTCAAAAGGTAAAGTAAGATTTATATTTCAAAGAAGGGAATATTGATTTTGGTTGATGTTATTTTTTCGAAATGAAAAGCAATAACGTGAACACTTTTTCTTAAACGGTGCAGGTGCAGCGCTCAAAAAAAGCTTTCAGATCAGTTAACCATGTGAAAAGAAAGAATATCCTAAATTCAAACTGTCACTCGAAAATTCAAACTGTCACTCGAAAATGATAGAAAGTTATGCACCCAAAATATAGGGGGAAAAGTATAGCCTATGCAGCAAACTAGCCTCAGTGTTACATAATTCAAATATTGTAGAATCTTATTATAGATACCTCCACGGGTGCAGCCTATCTGATAGTGCACCCTAGACATGCCAACTTAATTGCAAGTTATAATCTCATTTTGGAAGTTTGGAGGGGGGGGGGTCATTATATACCTGCAATGCGATATCACCCACCTCTTACCAAAAGTACAAGTGCACCAGCTGCCCTTGAGCAAAGCACGGATACCGCCGCTGCAGGGCGGTGCAGGAAGTGAGACATCTTCAGCCCACACACACACACCTCACAGCAAGTGGCAAATTATATATATATATATATATATATATATATATATATATATATATATATATATATATATATATATTATAATTTGTTTGCGAGGACTCAAACATTAAACAAATACAAAATAATTAAAATATATATATATTTTTTAATTAATTTTATTATGGGTGCACGATGTGAGATCGTATTTATCTAAATCACGACCCCAGCTGCCTCGCGCGTTCATTTACCCCCCCCCCCTGTCAAGGAGCACGAGCTCACTAATCATGCACCGACGTGCGCCAACGTGCTTCTTTAGCCACATATTTCTCGGCGGACTAAAGCGCTGCATTCCGCCCCACCCCTTACAAACACCACCACCACCACCACAGTACCTAAATCAGGAAGCACCGTGACACGTTTCTTCTTCTTCTCCTTTTTCATTTTTTGTTGTTGTTGTTTTATCTGACACGGAGGCGCTCGAGCGACCCGCACGACGTAAAGAGGGGGAGAGAAAAGGCGTAATTGTTGACGTCGACGACCACCCGTCGGCCGCTTTTTTTTGTCGTTGAAGGAAGACTGACAGTTGGTTGCATCCAGTCCGAGGCTCGAGCTGTGGATGCATTTGTCACAGAATAACCGGAGAAGGGTACGTGAGCACACAAACCCGGTACAACACGAACACATGAACACACGCGACGCGTAAAGAGACGGCGCTCGCGCGGACGTTACTATCGCCACAACGTTACTATTTGTTATTCTTCTTCTCCCAAAGAAATACACGGTGTAACGAGTACATGCTATATCCACGGCGACTTGTGTACAACGCGTATAACCGGGTATGGGGGGGTGTATGTGAGGAATGACCGACATCGACGCGGCTGTTCGCCGAGCGCTTGATGAGGACCACTGTCACCTGACCGCGGTCCCTCGCTTGATCAGGTGTTTTTATCAGTGTCGCGCGCCCCCCTCATCCTCCTCCTCCTCCTCCCCCAAATACTACAGCCACCAGCCCCCCGCCCCGTTGCCTTCCCTCGGCGAACCAATCACAGCGAACAGCGGCGCGCTTGTGACGCGTCTGTCGCCCACAAACACGCCGCGTCGTACGCGTTTGCCGCGGACGCGTTTCTTCAATTCGGAAGAGCAGGACTTTAACCCAATACAATCCAGACGTTTCTACCCCCCCCCCCCTCTGTGTGGCGGTGGACCCAACAGTGTTATTTATTCCACATTTAATTGAAAGTGCGTTTTTGAATGAGTGCGTTTTTGCGTTATCGATCAGATCCGCGCGTCACGATTCGTTTAGAGCGCACGTGACGCGTATCGACGTGCGTCAGACTGTCTTCTGTTAACATGGAGTCCGACTGGTTTCAACCAGCAGGGAACAGTCGGTGTCAGTGGTTTCTGTATATTGTCATGTTGTTTTGGTCTCAGCCTGCAGTGGATATACTTTTAATCCGAAACATGTAGGCAATAGAAGTGTGACGGCACTCTGGACCTGTTGCTTGACTTTCTGTGAAGGCCTGTTTGGGAAACTGGACATGTTGATTGGCTAAAAAACACAAACAGGATGGAGAACTTCCCAGATGTAGCAGCAGTATATACGCCTCTGGTTACAAGATGTGCATGGACATGTCTGTTAGTTTTAGTAAAACAATAAATATATAAGTGTGTTTCAATGCAGGGACATGCTATTTTACACCTCTATGCACGGCCTATAAATAAAGTATACTCGCACATGAACTGCACTGATTTATTAAAGCGTGCCGTCCTGGGTGCCCTCTAGCCAGGGAACCTCTGGCTCCATTTCATACACACTACATGTAGGTTTAGTCCTCCTTTTTTATCTGATAAGGACATAACACAAAGCATATTTTAGTTTTTACTCCAATACATATCTTGTGCAACCCCTCATTGGCCAATCAGCTTCTCCCGGGGGACAACATTGACTGTACGAGTGCTCCGCGGTGATGTAAATCTCTTTTGTGGGGATCTTGTAGCTTCTGGATTACTAACTTAACCTCGTATCGCCGTATACGTAGAGGGAGGCCTGGCGGTTGTGGGTTTAACCTTCGCATAGCTGGAGGCGGAGCCTCTGCTGGCCTGCGATTATACCTGAGGTGGGAAGGCGGCAGGAATGCATTCCTGCTGCGTTTCGTTGGATTGGAACTCGCCGAGAGATTTGCTCCGCCGCCCCGTTGTGTGCCTCTGCATTCCTTTGCAAGTAAGAAAAGAAAATCCCCCACACTGAGTTTACCCGCTCTGCCACCACGTGTGTGTGTGCACTCTATATTCGTTACTTGCCAGATGTGATACACTGACGTTAGTCAACTTCCGTCCTCCTTCGCCGACTCACACACACACACACACACACACACACACACACACACACACACACACTTCCCCTCTTCTCTCACTTCTCCATCCTGTCTGCGCCTGTTCTTGGCAGACAGGTCGGGTCACATTACCTGCTCTGGGAACACCTCTTCTGCAACAACGACAGCAACAGAAAAGAAGAAGAAAAGAAAAACGCGATAGCTTTGCCCAAGGCGCGGTGGCGGCGGTGCTACACGCCGTCACCCGTCACGCTGTCGCAGCCCGCCGTGTGGCGGCTCCTCTTCAGGGATCACAGCGGGCAGATGGTCGGGCCGACTGTCGCCTTTTGGAACCAAGTCAAGGGGCGGCAGCTCGGATTATTAGAAAGCAACTAACACACACACACACACACACACACACACACACACACACTCTCTCCCCCCAAGTGGCAGCAGTTGCGAATCTCCATCGAGGCGCGTTGAGCTTATGCTTTGGAGGCCCGGGGCTTCGTCACGAGGGGAGTGACGAGATGTGCCTGTGCATAACGAATCAATGCTCGAATTAACAAGGCGATCCCTGTACACACACACACACACACACACCGCATCGGCGCCCTGGGAGTGCGATCGTCCCCCGGAGCCATATGCTTCTTCAGGAGGAAAGTCCCACGGCTGTCACACCCAGATGGCACTCATCAGTCTGTCAGGTGTGGGCTCGGTCATCGTGACGCCACCTGTTGGATCGCGGTCCGACGTTTGGAGCCTCGGGTTCGTTTTGGTTGTCGCCACCTCGGTGTTTTATTTGCTACCAGAAGCGATAAGTTAAGACGGGGTGCAGCTTAGTACGGACAAACGGCGGATTAAACATCTTTAGGCGATCGAAGTGTTCACATAAAAATGTCATGAACTGAAAGCACACTGTCAACTTAGTTGTGATTTTTAAATCACCATGTTGTTAATTAGAAATGATGAATGATTACCACATGTTTCCGTCCCTTTGAGATCGGCTGTGTCATCAGACTCCTTCAAAGAGAGGATAAAAACATCAAAAAGTCGACTATTCCGGGTCACCTCCACTTTTGAGTGTTTGAGTCATCTACCTTATTTTTTTTATAGTTTTTATGCTATTTTTCCTCTTGAAGTATTTGTATTGTACTCGTATTCTTTTATTTTAATAATTGATCCTTTCTGTAAAGAACATTGTTACTTGGCTTTTGCTTTGTAAATACAATATTACGTCCTCAAAGCGAAAGGCTTAAAGTTGTAAGACGACACAGACTCCTCCCAGAGTGGACAAAGCCGTGGTCTGTCAGTCCCGAGGTGGCCACGCCCTAAAGCGTTACGGTCTCAGTGGGACCATGACATCGAGCTTTATTAAAAAACTCTTGCAACTAGGGATTAGGTCCATAAAGTCTGTTCACAATGTTTTTACTTGGGTAATAACTCAGGATTCACCCCCTGCTGGCCAGTGGAGAGAATGCAGGTGCAAGGCACTTTTGCTTTGCCTTTTTATTCCCTGAGGTTACAAGACGATGTGATAATAATAACAATAGGGATGGAACAATGTTACTTTTTCAGTACCAATACTTGGACTGAACGGATCCGATACTAATGTTCAATTAGTAAGGCGTTATTTTATGTGTGAGGCAACATTTGCCTTAATTTTCATTGTTAGCTTTGTAAAACGAAATTTAACAGATCTAATCTCTACTTTCAAATAAAAATATCCAAACTAACGCTGTGCAATGTTAGAACGGAGGAAGACGAGCATCTTATTTCTATCCAAAGAAAGACGGCTGTTGTTGCTCTGTCTGATTTTTACCTTTGCATTGAAAATGAAGGTAATGTTTTGATCGCCGTGTATTTGTATGCGTGCGTATTATTCGCACAAGTCAAAAAGTATTAAACCGAATCGCATGAAATTTGGTGGGATGATTGGTAATTATCCGGGGACCATTTGATTAGATTCTGGGATCAATCGGGTCAAAGGTCAAGGTCATGATAAGGTCAAAATATTCTTGAATCGCATGACATTTGGTGGGATGATTGGTAATTATCCGGGGACCATTTGATTAGATTCTGGGATCAATCGGGTCAAAGGTCAAGGTCATGAAAGGTCAAAATGTTCTTTTTACCATAGCACGGTCGATTTATATCTAATTGGCATGCAACTAATGCCAAAATGTTCAGAATTCAATGCCCAATCTTGTCATATGCGCTCTACCGAGTGCCCCTTCTAGTTCAGTCTGAGCTAATTAAATGTTTGACAACTTGACAAGAATCTTTGTAGAAGCTTTTTAAATATGTTACTAAAAGCCAGCTCACTGGCCATATGTCGGTAAAGAACCGGCGTTGTTCCCGTGTTGTATGGGGGATAGTGACTGTGTGGTAATGAATAATGAAAGGCCTCTCATTCATTTAAATGGGGGCGACGAAGGGCTCAGGCAATAAATGACAAAACCACTGATCACGGCGGTGCTCATCCCTGATGGACGACGCCATGACGTGACGGCGCCGTCTGTCTCCTCCTTACCTCGCCACCGTCTCCACCAAAGATGGACGGACACATGAACACGTTGTGATTGCCGTGTTTCGGGCTCTCTTTAGAGGTCATTGCATTTAATTTGTCTGACTCTTTTATCCAAAGCGACTTACACTACACCGTAGGGATGGATTTGGAGTTAAGTGCCTTGCTCGAGGACACGTCAAGGGCTAGCAGAGGCGTGGGTTGACAGATGGACCTGCTATCCGCTGACAGTCGGACACACTTTAAAAGATAAGGACAGACAGCTATGACGGGGCAGTGAGACGCACCATTTCATTCAGATAGAGAGAGAGATTTTTTTGGGGGGTATTTTTGAAAAACACTTTATTTACATTTTCTTATCTTTTACGTTTCTTTCAAAATAAAGTGTTTCAAAAATCAGGTTGTTTAAAATCAAGTTCACACAAAAACAACAATATTAAAACAAAAATAAAACATGTTTTTATCGAATAAAAGGTGGAGCAAACACCAGCTCCTCCTCCACCACCGAGCAAACAATACCATCAAAACACCACCTCTGTTTAAAAGCATCCAGGTCTCCAATGTGTTTATAAAACCTGAACTCTGACAGTCGGCCACACTTTAAAAGATGGCCAGACGGCCATGACGGGGCAGTGAGACGCACCATTTCATTCAGAGAGAGAGAGGGACTTGTCAGACTTGTCAAACAGCTTGTCAAGAGGAGAGCACTTTGTCACAGCTCTCAGAGGGCCAGTTCCAACTTTCACTGGTAGATGGGCAGTGTGTAACTCTCTCTCACACACACACACACACACACACACACACACACACACACACACACACACACACACACACACACACACACACACACACACACACACACACACACTGGGCCTCATGACGTAATTGCCTCTCAGCGGAGAGCAACACGGTGCAGTCGCTGAGTGAAGCCCGAGGGTTAAAAAGAAGCTGTTGTCTGTCTTGCACAAGAGCAAACTTAAAGCGAAACAACGGAGCCAGGCACACACACACACACACACACACACACACACACACACACTCAGACTTGTCAACATGCCGTGCGTGCCCGCCTGGCTCCTCATCAGTTCAGCTGAGGGCCGGTCGGTGGGCGCTGCTGTGCCGACCCGGAGAGAAGCTGTGAGGACCGAGGGCGTCCGGCTCTGACCCGCAGTCGAACTCCGTAATAACATCAGCAGACAGGATGCATTGAATCTATGATAATGTGATCAAACGTTGACTGTTGTTCTGCTTCGTCTCCCTCGGTGCAGCACTGTGTCCACCTCTTAAATCTCTTACTCATAACCGTAAGAGTATTACATCTCTGTTATGGGAATGTGGGACTTAAATTCTTGTATTGCATACAGCGGGTGACATTTTGATTTATTCACAAGCAATAGTGGATGTTGTAGAGCAGGAGGGGTCACACATGTTCACCGTGGGCCAAATCAGCATCATGGCCGCTCTCTTGAAGGGCCGGGAACACTTGATAAACTCCTCGAACATAGTGTTAACCTTCCTGTGACCTTTGGGGTCAATTTGACCTCATTCAATGTTTAACATCTTTTACAAATTACTAACATCAGTTGTTTTGCTTCACATTTCATGACTTTTGCTAATTTATTGGGGACAACTGGGTGAACATCTAATTCACATGATATGTTTTCACCATCCTGTACACAACTTGTACACATTGGTGTTCTTTGGGGTCGATTTGATATGAAAAATATGTACTTAGAAGTAATATAAAGCCATTAAAACAGCAAAAAGATATATTTTTCCAATTTGAGGTCAATCAGTGAGATTTTAATGGTGATCTGCATATTTCGGTATAGTCGTGAACAAGTATTCGGGATGTATCCGGTGTGTGTGTTTGGGGGGCTTTTTATTTAATGGGCTATTTCGGTAGTCAACAAATGAATATAAAGTACCTGACACCTAAACTTGGGAAAAAATAGGAATTCTTTGGAGGTTTTAATTGCTGGGGTCAAATTACTGGGGGTTAAATAACTCTCTTTCCATTCGATTATTGTTTATTTGAGTGTAGAAATATTGTACATAAGAACATGTCTCTAATATTACAACATAAATCCATTTAATCCTAAACCTTCAAAATAAAAACACGGGATATTTTTCTTCAATTTCTTTAAGAAAAGGTGATCACGTGTCTTTAAAGCCGTCAGGGGCCACATGAAAGGATGCGGCGGGCCGGATTCGGGATAGAGTAATTAATTCTCCCGTTTGGACAATATTATAAACCAATCATCTGATTGTGATTCGTGTTGCAGGTTAATATCCCTCTCATCTTCACAGACAGCCGGTGCAACGTATAGCTGCACCACCTGTACCCTCACTGAACCACAGACGTGTTTTATTGGTTGATTTTGTGTTCCTTAAACCCAAATTGCAGCAGCGATAGAGAAGGTTACTCTTCCTCTAGCCGTTGCATCTTCCTGGTGGATGTTGATGTTTTCCGCGCCTGCTTTTTCCACAAAAATGGCAAAAACACTGAAGCTCCTCTCTCATGTTTCATTATCTCGGTCCCATTGTTAAGGTGGACAACTTCAACCTGAAAGAGAGCTGGCAATGCGTCCATAATGTGGTGCACAGTGAAAACACGAGCTGGGGGGTTTGCCTGAATGCCGTTATGCAGGTTTTTTGTTGTTGTTGGTGTCGCTTTATGTCTTTTTCCGCTTTTTAACGAGCCACATGTGAGACAGACAATCGCTCGTGTGTGCGCGCTGCAGACTCTGCCCAGTGGTAATGGATTCTTCCAGGTGCCTGGATAAGAGCTTTTCGCATCCTAATAGTGTATTTAAAATGGTTCAAAAGATGCACTCGATCAAACGCATCCGGTAATTATAAGCAACGCTGTGAGTTAATTTGTAAAGGCGCCATTACGTTTATTTTCGTCCATTTCTGAATTTACGTGGGGGTGGTTTAGGGGGTTAGAGAAGGTTTCTGCGTGTAATTGCAGCCTTGTAGCGCACACACACTCTCCCCCATCCACCCCACCCCCTCCTCCTCCTCGCTGCATCTCACACTCGATTACGCAACAGTCCTTTTACAAGTCTTTGCAGGATCTCGGCTGTGATTGTGTAACCTTCGAGAGCGAGACTGCCTGCGAGGCCTCCTCCATGTGAAGCGGCGCACCACTAGAATACCCGGCCCACTTCCCCTTGTGAATGCTCAGCCGCTGACTTTATAGCGGCGGCCCTTTCAGGCGAGTTTCAGCTTATTTTATTTTTTTATAGCTACTTAGTTTGTTTCCAGGAAATGGTTCAACCTTTTCTCTGAGTTCACGAAGGCTTTGATCTAATTCATTTGTCTCTATGGTGTTATTAGAGCAAATCAATGTTAAGCCCTTATGTATTTGGAGAATGTCGTGACTAAAAATCACTATAGCAAATTCAAATTGTGTCTCGTGGCTGGCTGCGTCACGCAGGTCCAGCTAAATACACCAAAGTCCTTTTCTTCATAAGCGAGGTGTGTATATATATATATATATATATATATATATATATATATATATATATATATATATATATCCACTAATCAGGAAGCTCTGTTTTCCTCGTAGAAGTTGTGCAATATTCTCTCCGGTCGTTTCATTCCTTTAAAGCCGTACGAGAACCTAAAGGAAGACTTGCAACAGAAGGAGCTTAGGCCTATTTAAAGGGTCAGTACGCAACATTTAGAATTTAAAATGATTGACATCATTCTTCTTACTTCATATTTCATGACTTTTCCTAACTTATTGGGGACAACTAGGAAAACATAAAATTCACAACTCGTACGCATCGGTGTTCTTTGGGCTCAATTTGACCCCAGGCTGTTTTTCAGTGTAAAACATATAAAAATTAAAAAATATCAACTTTTTTATTTATTTAAAGGGCTATTTAGGTAGTCAACAAACACATAAAGTACCTGACACTTAAACGTGGGAAACAATATTAATTCTAATAATTTTCTGGAGGTTTTAATTGCTCGGGTCAAAAAGGGTAAAATATGTTAGTATATTTGAAGGTAACAGGAGGGTTAAAGCCATGGAAAAGTCCTGGAAAATTCCTGGAAATCCATTGGTCGAAATGTGTAAGAACCCTGATAGCTGCTTTTTTGTTGCATCAGCATGGCCGTCCGGATGGGGATAGCTAGAGCTCTGAACTGGGCAGCAGATCCCAGCATCCCTGCCCACCACTGCTTCGGCTCTCTCCAGGGCTCGTACGGTCATGGAAAACCTGGAAAAGTCATGGAATTTTAAAATGGTAATTTCCAGGCCTGGAAAAGTCATGGAAAAAACTTAAATCATAAAAGTTTTGGAAAAGTCATGGAAATTTGTTATAATCAAATGTTCATTTACGGCGAGTTTGACATAATTTATATATTTTTTTAAGAAAAGCTCTCAAAATATAAGCCGGCGTACGATTTCAATACGCACAATGTTCTAAATTCTTCATGTTTTTATCGAGATTTCAGTTTGGTCATGGAAATTTGGTTTAAAGTCATGGAAAAGTCCTGGAAATCCATCTGTCAAAATGTGTAAGAACCCTGTCTCTCTGAAAAATAAATAAAACCCCGTCGTACGCGACCTGCCCGAAGTGGCAGATACGTGCCGACCCGCGATCCCGGTAACTCTGCGGCGTGCAGCCGAACACGAGGCTCGGGGCTCTCGGGCGTCCCTCGCTAATGAGCTGCTTTTCGGAGACGGCTGCTCCCCGCTCCGCAGAGGCATCAGTGGCTCCATTATAATCAGGCCGCTGATCACAAGAGAAAGCGGCTCTTGTTTCGCTCTTGTTTTCCAGTTCCTGGGAGCCCGTTTCTTTAATTGCTTCGGCGAATGTTGAAGCACTGCTAAAAAGCAGCCCCCCCCCCCCCTCCCCCCCCCGCCCGCTTCTCGATGTAACGGCGCCGCTCGCCGCTCCGTGTTTATGCACCGTCGTGATTGGACGTTTTTGGATTGCTTGAAGGCCTGATGAACATATTTCTCTCCTCTTTCCACTGATTTGACCGGTGCGTAGGGAATATGAGAGGCTTGGCGCATTTTAAATGTGATTAATAAAAACCGACACAGTCACGCAGTTGAATTAAGATAATTTTTCAGCGTTCCAAACATCAACGTAGACCCTCAGGGTTCGTACGGTCATGGAAAACCTGGAAAAGTCATGGAATTTTAAAATGGTCATTTCCAGGCCCGGAAAAGTCATAAAAGTTTTGAAAAAGTCATGGAAATTTGTTATAATCACGTGTTCATTTACGCCAAGTTTGAAATAATTAATGTTTTTTTAAAGAAAGACGCTCAAAATATAAGCCGGCGTACTCTCCTCAATACGCCAAATTTTCTAAATTGTTCATGTTTATACCGAGATTTCAGTTTTGTCATGGAAATTTGGTTTAAATTCATGAAAAAGTCATGGAAAAGTCATGGAAATCCACTGGTCAACATGTGTAAGAACCCTGACCCTATATAAACCTCACTTCTTTTCCTTTTTTTATTGCATGAACCATAATGTAGCATAAACATGTTTGACATTTCTTTTCTGACAAGTGCCAGAAAAGGAAATATCTGGCAATTATGATGGAATCCTTTTTTTAAATATTTTTTTACATCTGCAAAAACTCTCCCTGAAGCCCAATATCCAGGGAGACGGGAACATTGTTAATTTATTTTCTTTCTTTGGATTGCTTGTGCAGGGACGTCGATTCATGTAACACTTGGCGGAATTCTACACTTTTTCCAACCTGCTCCTTTTAAGTCTATAAACGACACTTCTTATTTGCTGGAGTTATTGCATTTTGAGAGTGAAAGCTCACCTGAGACCTCGTATCCTCGGCTCTCAGACACTTCTCACTCGCGTCCTTGCACTTTTTTTTCCGTCAGTCTGCTCTGTGTTTCATTGCTGAAGCGCTTTAGTTTAATACTCATGGGAAAAAAGTTTCAGTGACATTGCAATCACCAATACACCCCCCCCCCTCCCTTTTAGTGCTGCTCAATTACCTATATTGTCATCAACGCGCTGTAATTAAGCAGCATTTGTGATAAAATAGAACCCTTTTCTGGTTTCCATGACCACCAGACATACATTCAGACGGCGCAGCAGCGGATAATTGGGGAGGACGGGACTAATTCGCGGCAGCCGAGGTAAAAATAATACGGCGTTGTGAAAAATAAAGAACGTCGCGTCGGCGGCGGTGAAGAAACGGCGTCGGATTCAAGGTCGGTGTCGCCTCGTTGACGGAGCTGCAGCGCTGGCAGGCTGTGATTAACGCAGGCGGCGAAGGGAAGCGGGAAGTCTTTCAATCGGGGGGTTAGAGGTTCAATCCCCGCCCTAGTGGGGGTGCTCCTTGAGCAATACACTTGACCCTGAGTTGCTCCGTGGCTGAGTCTACGGTGTGTGAATGTAACGTGAAGTCGCTTTGGATAAAAGCGTCAGCTCAATGACATACAGCAGAAGTGCCCGTTTTTCCAATGGCCATATAAAAAAAAGCTTGTCTAGAACTCTGTGAGGAAATGACCCTTACTCTTCCCTTGATTTAACCTCAGGCAGGGTCCGTACGCTCATGGAAAACCTGGAAACGTCATGGAGTTTTAAAATGGTCATTTCCAGGCCTGGAAAAGTCATGGAAAAAACTTAAATTGTAAAAGTTTTGGAAAAGTCATGGAAATTTG
The DNA here is from genome assembly GCA_036178185.1 of Liparis tanakae. NCBI lineage: Eukaryota > Metazoa > Chordata > Actinopteri > Perciformes > Liparidae > Liparis > Liparis tanakae. The sequence continues at coordinate 18,584,698 of CM070092.1, forward strand.
TTAAAATCACATGTTCGAGTTTGAGATAATTAATGTTTTTTTTAAGAAAAACGCACAATGTTCTTAATTTTTCATGTTTTTACCAAGATTTCATTTTGGTCATGGACATTTGGTTTAAAGTCCTGGAAATCCATCGGTCAAAATGTGTAAGAACCCTGCTCAGCTTATCCTCTCACTCCCTAATGTTTCAGGTCTTCTACATTACAACACAGCACGCTTTTTCATTTGGTGAATTAGGCTCCCGTTAAAGTTTGCAGGAAAAGGCGACCTCGTGACCGTCGGCCAAACCAGTTGAGCACAAGCTCAGCGGCTTACGGTCGTAAACGGGCGCTTAGCCTATACTTACGCAAGATCAACGCAACTGCGCTGACACCAATGTGCGTCCAAAACATCCGTGCTGGATCTTCCCGTTGTGGAAAAACAGTGTCCTGCATGTGTTGGTGGAGGGCCGCGACCCCATCGTAATATTACAGGAGAAAGAGAATTTTAGTTTGCACCCGTTTCCAAAATATCTTTCATTGAAAACCCTGAGCTGAGGGTTTGTTTTTTTTATTTATGTGTGTGTGTGTGTTGGTGATACAGTTTCACACTCAAGAGGTAGCCCCCCTTGCTTAGATAAGGAGGAGGACAGAACGGTGACATAATGTGCTGGTTGCAGTCTTCTCCCGGTGTAAACACAGTCTCTGTTTTGCTTGCAGCCTGACAGCAGCATGGGCCAGCATCTCGGGAAGAGGGAGTCCCCCGCGGGCAGCCAGGTAAGAGTCAGGTGATCTTGTTTCTCTCGGTGCAATTGGAATATTAACACCTCTCGGATATGCGTGTGTGTGTGTGAGCTCTCTTGTTTTTTTAAATGACGGCCTACCGGCGGAGACTTTTCCTCCCAGCTTATCGGCCTTTGGCAGCAGGACTTTGGACTCCGTCGGCTCGGTCTGATTTATGGCCTCCGGCTCTCGTCAGTCCGCCCGTTAAACCGCTTCACGGAGAGGCGTGAACGTCTTCCGGGCGTTTACGTAACAACCGCGCGACGGCTTCAAATCACCACGTTCTTCTTTTGTGTCTTTATCTCAAGCGTCTCGGATAGAGATCTGTAATTATTTCTCTTTCTTCGAGCTTTTCAAAGAGATCTTAGATATTCCCGAGCACGCCTACAACTGATTCGCTCACCTCCGGCACTTGGATCACGAATCCGTTTTTGCCGTTGTTTTTTTTGTTGTAACGGCGATCACACACCGCCACGGGCGACGCTGCATACTCCTTCGTACTCCTTCGCTCTCCTATCTCTTCATACTCTAGCAGCAGTGATGCTCATGGCTTCACATGGAGGCGTTATCTGTGCAGAGGGAGGGGATGAGGCGGACGTCCATCCATATCCATTCACGTCCATACATCATTTCTGTATTTTCGCCCCCCCCCCCCTGCTATTACGAGTGCCGTGTCCGTCCGAGGGGTACCTTGTTGGGGTCGCGGCGGGTCTCCGTGGCTCTTGTGGGGTCGCCCTATAATAACCCACTCGAAACCACTAGCCGCGTCCCAACGGCGCTCCACGAGGTAAACCCATTTGAAGGGGAGGAAAATTAATAGGGGATTGTGTCCATCAAGGCTGACACTAAAAACCTCTCCAGGCCCCCAACCATTAGCTTTGGCCCGGTGGTCACCGGGGCTCTGTTAGGCTGCGTGCACAAAAGCTCAGCTGTCTGACATTGATGATATAGCACCAAATAATTCATTTTCCCCCCCACAGCAGCAACAATTTGGCACCATCTAGAAATGACTGATTAGTTCTGAACCGATAGGTGTGAGATTGCTTCCAGTGGTGCTGCCGGTGCTCAACATGGAGCTGTGGGTTTGTCCTCTCGGCTTGAGGAAAGTAAAGCTTCTGCATGTCCTTTAAGTTTAAACCGGAAGTAAGAAATGAAGTGTGATTTTTATTCTCGGACAAACAAAGTCGTCAGGCACCTCACAATAGGCAGCGGTGCCCCAGGGTTAGCGCTTGACAGAAAATGTCCCGCGGCTAATAGCGCAGCGATTAAATGGAGTAAATAAGCTTGAGAGATTGTGTTTGAATTTCTTTTTTTTTTGCGGCCTTTATGGATGGAGGATCCGGCTCAAACTGGGACAGTCGTTTGATTTAATGACATCGTGCAATTAACCGCAGCTTTGCTCAAGTCCTCTTTGTCACAGCTTTTCAAACGCAGCGGATGTAATGGGTTCAGGTCAGCGTCAGGGACGAACAGGATTTTATATCGTGAGGGACGAATAAGAGTTTTAATTGTGAGGTAGAAATCAGAGTTTTCATCGTGAGGTACTAATACAAGTTTTTATCGTGAGGTATGAATACAAGTTTTTATCGTGAGTTACGAATACAAGTTTTTATCGTGAGGTACGAATACAAGTTTTTATCGTGAGTTACGAATACAAGTTTTTATCGTGAGTTACGAATACAAGTTTTTATCGTGAGTTACGAATACAAGTTTTTATTGTGAGGTACAAATACGAGTTTTCATTGTGAGGTACTAATACAAGTTTTTATCGTGAGTTACGAATACAAGTTTTTTTCTTGTGAGGGACGAATCAGAGTTTTCATCGTGAGGTAGGAATACAAGTTTTCATCGTGAGGTATGAATACACGTTTTTATCGTGAGTTACGAATACAAGTTTTCATCGTGAGGTACTAATACAAGTTTTCATCGTGAGGTACTAATGCAAGTTTTCATCGTGAGGTACGAATACCAGTTGTCATCGTTGTGGAGAAAGGAAAAACCGCATTAGGGACTGTGTGGCTGCAGCGTAGAGGAAAGAAAGAGGGGAAACAGCCTGTCTGTGTGGTCTGGCTTTTAGCCATCTACCTGCCCAGTGACTGTAATGGGGGGGGGGGGGGATGATTTGTCTCCTTCGTCTGCAGAGCCCACTCTGGAGCAGGAAGGGCAGGAGCAAGAGAAGTGGATTAATTTGTCCGAAGCCGCGTTGTTTATTCAGCTTTTAATCACCGTATACCTCTCTCTCTCGTCTCTTTACTATTTGTTTGTCCCCCCTTCTCTCTTCGGGTTTGACTATCATGACATCAAAGTCAATCTAAAGGTCTGGCAAAAACCGACAGTTGTCATAGTGACAGTGGGCTGCGTTTCAGGCGCCGTTTGTCCGAGTCTCCATCACTTTGCCAGTCTCCCTGAAAATGTACTCGTGCCTCCCTTTGTCACACCTCAATAGCGCCTCTGACTAAATATCGCTGACATTCTCACAACGCTGATATTTTTAAGGCCTCAAATCCCACGCGGATGAATAACACAGCGCTTGTTCCTGACAACAACAAAAGCACATTTTGCACCAATGTTTCTCGAAATGCCAACAAGTCTCAGCCTCCGATTGGTGCAGAACTCCCCCCCCCCCACACACACACACACACACACACACATCCCTCAACGCCGTGCGGTGAGATGTCGGGCAGAATGAGTAGCCGTTTTTTTTAATTAGACAGTTTCTCTGTCATTTAATTTAGTGTTGCGTTCAACCCCATCGTTTGTACCGATTTCTGGCAGCGAGAAACTTTGTGACACATCATGTCGAGATATTTCCTGCCCGGCCACAGAGAGCGGAATCGATTGTAGTGAGAAAACAAACAATGTTCTCAAGTTTCTACACACGGAAAAATAATAAAATGGTTCTTTAAAAGGCTTTGTGGTTCTACGAAGAACCATCACCTACTGAGGAACCATTTTGGAAATGGTGCCTTCAAGAACCGTTTTTATAGGTTATTTGAAGAACTCTTTAAGGAAATGGTTTAAAAGGTTCTTTCTGGAACCAGATATGGGCCTTAAAGAACCATTTGCTAAGGTTCTTTGAGACAAATTTATAGAATCATTGAAGAACTCTTTAAGGAAATGGTTCTTTAAAGAACCCTGGTTTGAAAGGTTCTTTGTGGAACCAGATATGGGGCCTTAAAGAACCATTTGCTAAGGTTCTTTGAGACACCTTTATATGTTCTTTGAAGAACTCTTTAAGGAAATAGTTCTTTAAAAACAGACTTTCCGACTTTCCGTGTGGGACTGTTTTCTCTCGGCTACTGAATTGCGATACACAACGTTTGGTGGTGACGACTATTTTGTGCTGAAAAGCAGCTCACTGTTTACTTTTATTTATAATGTCGCACGCAACCGTATTATAAAAGCAATAAGGTACTGGAGGCAGTACTGTATAGTCAATAATGTTCAAGGGTTTGCCCAACGACACCCTTGAAGACATAATGGACCATACAGTACTGCCTCGAGTACCTTATTGCTTAAATGAGCTGCACTAAGTGTGAAGGTGGGTGCCAACTGCAGCAAAAATAACCGTACAATCACTTCTTGACAGATTGATCTTGTGCACTTTCAGTATTGTTTTGGTTTTGGGAAGCCTTTTGAAAACCTCGACGCTAACATCCACCGCTGTGCGTCCGCCTTACTTTCTCACAGGTATCGATGTTTTAAACTCATCAGGTTCAGAGCCTCTCTCCCTTTTTAAAACAAATCCTGTTTAACGTTGGTTTATTTGATAAGGGACAGTGCATATTAATAACAAATATTTCATGTAAATCTGCCAAAAGGCTATTTTTCATCTGTAGTCCCGAGAGGAATGATGTCTTAAAACAAACCTAAAAACACAAGATTACATAAACAATGTTCGTACAATATTGACGCTTTCCAAAGGGTGCACACATAGTTAATAATGTAAATAGAGAATATAAGAGACAAATGCATGATTTCATTTGTTATAATAATTTAGTTTAAAAAGATTTAAAAATGTTAACTAAAGATACATCTTTTTATTATGATTTGAAAGAATGATTATGTTATCATATATAATTTAGTATTGTATTTAAAAGCTGAATAATTTTTCGGGAATGTAAGCTTCCAATCAAATGACGTCACGTCAGTATATCAGCTGTGCGTTGGACTGTCAGTCGTGTTTTGAGCTCAGAGATTGGAAGCGACATCATTTTTTGACCGTGTGACCGTGTGAACCTGTAACTTTACGTTTTTTAGTAAACAACATTTTTTATGAAAGAACTACTTGTGTCACTCGCATTTCAATTAATAGCTTTGAAGACTGATCTCAAAAGTGTGGTACAGAAGACCCAGAAGTAGACGGAGCACCACTACAGAGAATATACTCTTAGACCTCGTCAAGTACTAACAAGACATGCAACGACAAGAAAATGGACAAAGCAAATAAAATAAGGAAGAACTCTGTTAAAATGGACAGAACAAAAAACATCCATGTCAGAGACACGTGAAAGGGATTCTAGATCTGAATCGCTTAGCAGCTTGCTTGATGTAAGGTGAATTCATACGTGTTCCGCCACTTCCAAAACCACTTGTAATAACGCAGTCATAACACTGGGACCGTCGGCCTGAAGATGGCAGTCTCCAGATGAGGGAGCTTGAAGCTCAGCAGACCTCCCCGGCTTCAGCCTCCCTATTGTGTCCAATTAGAGCGCTCAGTGTGTCGGCGCCGGCCCAGCAGGCTTGTTCTGACCTTCTCTGTGAGATCCGTCCTCATCTGAATCATAAGTGCACTTTTCTCACCTTGAGTCTGTTCCGCACCCCGTCGCGTCTTTAACAGGGTTCGTACAGTCATGGAGAAAAACATTTTAAAATGGTCATTTCCAGGCCTGGAAAAGTCATGGAAAAAAGTTAAATCATAAAAGTTTTGGAAAAGTCATGGAAATTTGTTATATTCACTTGTTCATTTACGCCAAGTTTGAAATAATGAATGTTTTAGAAAGAAAGACTCGAAATATAAGCCGGTGTACGCTCTCATACTGGTGGCGCAATTTTTTTTTTCGCGTTGCAAGTGAACGCACCGTATCTGGAAAGTTGGATGGCAATAGCTCGGGAAGCAAATGTTTATTCTTTAAATAAAATACTGTCTCTTATTCATGTGTTTCATTAAATGTATACTGTATGCTTTGGAATTCACATTGTTTTAATACTAAATGTTTTTACTTTTTCATTTATAAACCGAGATTTCAGTTTGGTCATGGACATTTGGTTTAAAGGAAATCCATCGGTCAGCATGTGTAAGAACCCTGCTTTAACCAGAAACGCCCTCGCTTGGCCTTAAAGTCTTTTAATCTATCTATTTGGAAGGGACGGTGTGTATATGTGTGTATATATATATATATATATATATATATATATATATATATATATATATATATATATATATATATACTGGTGTAGACACAGCGTGTCTGGTGCTCTTCGTATCTCAGCGATAAGGAGATGATCCAATCATTCTTCCGAGAGGGTCAACAGGACGAGGCACTGGAGCTATATCGCCAAACCACCGATGGTGAAGAGGATCCCTTGAAATGCTCAAATCAGCCGAGTCCCCAGAGGCGGGTTTTTTTGTAGTTTTTTTTCTTCTTCTTCGAATGGCTGCACTCTTCTTCTTCCCTCGTACCTACTCAAACACGAGGAGTACTTAGGCACTTTGAACGCCGTACGCCAGCCCGCCGCGCCGCGTGCAGATCAGAGGGCTGAGTGGAGCCGCGGCGGGATCCGCCACGGCTGAGTGTTCTCGCCGGAGACGGCCATCAAACAAGCAAATATGCTCACAAACATTAGCGTTTATCTTTAAAGCAGAGCAAACAGCCCAGACACTCGTGGGCAGTGATACAAGGGGCAGGTTTCCCACTTAAATTTAGATTAATTTCTTTTTTTAAAGAGGTTCCTTGATTTTTTTTTTTTTTTTTTTTTTGGTGGGGAAATAAGAAGTCAAACTGGATACAGTTTATGCAGCAGGGTAGGAAATGTAAATATTTTTTGGGGCCCCAATTTATTTATAAGTCAAAAAAATATGTACATTTCCTACCCTTTTTGAAACTTGTGAAATAACATTTAACCTTTGTTCAGAAATAATAAATATACTTAATCAAAACATGATATGGCCACTAGACCGGCTCTTTAAGTGCATTACATTTTTAGAGGATATTATGGGGGCATTTGTTGCCTCCTAGTGAAATTAGGGGCAACATTATATTTCTCCGGGGCAGTTTTGCCCTTTGCCCTGCTGTATTTCTGACGCTGGGGTGCAGCTCAGAGAAATGCACCAAAAGTGTGATTGCCACTATTCCAACGAACTAGGCAAGTTGCACTCGACTGCAATCTGCTGCTGGCTTCATGATGACGGAGACCTCCGTCTCTCGGCGCCATGTGACGTCCAGCAGGCGTGGACATGAGGCGTTTGAGTGCCTGAGTTAATCAGCAAATGCAAAACGATGGGGCGCGAATACGGTCCGTATTTCATCGGTTAAGATACTAATGTTTCTTTTCATTTGGCTTCAAAAGGCTCTTCCCCCCCCCCCCCCCCCCCCCATTATTATGAGTTGCCCCAGCAGCTTCCAACAATATCGGTTCAACGGGCGTCCATTCATCATCAGCGGCTCAGGAATATGGATTTTCTATTTGCATTGCAAATATTTGTGTACACTTACGAAAAGTGCAAATTTAAATATGAGACAGCCATAGAATAATAGTATGATGCTATGTGCGTGTGGCGCGTGGTTAAAAATATAACAGAGGTTTAGTGAATTTAATGATGGGAAGACGTGTTTGTGTTTTAATGTGATGCACAATGCACACAAAAAAATAAATATTGTGCATCTGTGTCTTGCTCCTGTGTTGCTTTATTGAGGTTATTCCGGAATAACCCTGGACAATGTGTCTCATCGGTTAAAAGAGAACATTTCGTCATAAATATGATGGCGAAATAGTGTATTAAAATCTGAAGTAGAAATTAGGACTTGTGTTCATTAAAAACATTAAATATTCATGACCATTAAAACAAATTAAACGTGTTAGATAATTGAAATTCAAGTGTTCTCCGAGTTCAACATTCGAAACACTTTATTCTGCTGCATCAGGACCACCGCGGTTCGATCACACTTGGTTACACAAGCTAAGCCCCGCCCACCTCACATCGGCGTCCAGGAGTCCAGCGTTGATCGAGTTTGATGTGTCCAAACAAATTGTCATTATTTGTTGACATGATTGAGAGGACAAAGACCATTTTTAAAAAGCGTGGCACGTTGTTGACCTTTTTTGGCGTGATTTGCATCGCTAAGTGCTCGCTCGCCACACTCGACCAGCTCGGCTCTCGGCTCGCAGGGGTACGTCACAGCGGAGCTCCTGCCCACGGTTTTTGGTTTTGGACGTCAGTGTTAATTCCCGATGTTGGCAAACCCACTCGGAAGTGGAAGGAGGAGTAGGTGGAGGATTATGGAAAACCTGGAACAGTCGTGGATTTTAAATAGTTAATTCCAAGCCTGAAAAAGTCCTTTTAAAAAATGTAAATCCAATAAGTTTTGCAGAAGTCCTGGAAATGTGTTTATTTACGCAGTTTGATTAAACGCATAAACATTTCTACACATATTTATGAGGAGGAGGAGGATTGTAGAAAACCTGGAGCAGTCGTGGAATTTAAATATAGTTATTTCCTTTCTTGGAAAAGTCCTTTTTAAAAAATGTAAATCCCAAAAGTTTTGGAGAAGTCCTGGAAATGTGTTATATTTATATGTTCATTTACGCAGTTTGATTAAAAGCATCAATATTTCTATACATATTTATGAGGAAGAGGAGGAAGAGGAGGATTATGAAAAACCTGGAAAAAGTCCTTGAATTTAAATAGTTATTTCCTTTTCTGCAAAAGTCCTTTCAAAAAATGTAAATCTCAAAGGTTTTGGAAAAGTCTTGAAAATGTGTTGTATTCATTGGTTTATTTACGCAGTTTGATTAAAAGCATAAACATTTCTATTCATATTTATTCTTTTAATCAAACTATTGTCTCTCATTCCTTTTTTGTCCATTATTTAAGGTATATTCTCATGTATACACGGAGATTTCACAAAATGTTTGATTATGGAAATTTGGGAAATCCATTGGCCAACATGTGTATGCACCCTGTACTACATATGGAACCACTCAATAAGAACACGTTACTTCAATATGGAAAGAAATGAACATGTCATGGAGACTTAAATGACACGGGAGATTTAATTTGTGCTGTTGAAACAAAAATCCTGTACAGCTCGATACTACATCTTTAATTCATGCCCAGCCTGCATCAGCCCGGAGCTGACGGGGAGGTACAACTCAATCAATACTTCTACACATATATCCGTTATCTGTCTGTAGAGAAGGGCCTATTCTACATTTAAAAGATAAAAAAGTATTGCCTTACCTAATCCTCTTGCTTTAATAATAATAATAACAAGGCATGCTTCTATAATGGTTATTTGGGAAATATATGCTTAACACAATGAGATAAATAAAGAAATATGATGCATTGTAGGTGATAAAGCTTCAATCATGACCTCCAGAAGGTTTGGTATGAATCCGACCCAGCGTGTAGGAGAACTCGCCAATGATGTGTTTTTCACAAAATACAAAAGTAGGCGGAGCTTAGGTGTCAGAGTCCAAGTGGACGTGTGAAAAATGTCAAGTAAATCGGATACTCCGGGGGAGGGGCGGCGCCGGTCAAACTGAGGGGGCGCTAGAGAGAAGTTTATGAAAACTGAATTTAGAGGTCAGGGCCCTACGTCTAGTTTCACCAAGCCTGAAATGTGGTGAGTTTTGGGAAATGATACGTACGGTCATTTGCGGTCAAAGTGGAAAAATAAAAAGCTGAATAATAATAAGAATCCAAGCAATTATTATTAGGATCGCTCGGACCCTATTAATAATGCATTTAACTTATATCGCGCTTTATAAGGTACTAAAATAAACTTTACATCACACAATTAAAGCATCCTAAAATCTATCAAATAAAAGTAGCAAAAATTACCAATAAATAAATGTAAACAATCAGAACATCGAGCACACAATAACACATTAACAGCACCCTAATAATAATGCATTTCAATTAATTTAAATAATCAAAACATCTAAAAATCTATTAAATAAAAGTAGCAAAAATTACCATTAAAGAAATAAATAAATGAAAACAATTAGAACATCGAGCACACAATAACACATTAACAGCACCCTAATAATAATGCATTTCAATTAATTTAAATAATCAAAACATCCTAAAATCTATTAAATAAAAGTAGCAAAAATTACCATTAAAAAAATAAATAAATGTAAACAATCAGAACATCGAGCACACAATAACACATTAACAGCAGTTGTGAACAGGTGGGTTTTGAGAAGGGACATTGTACAGTGTGAATCCTCCAGATGATGAACTACATTTGGTTCAGTTTACTTTGTATGGCCTCGAATCACAAATGACCCATTAGTCTCACGAGGCTTTGATGAACGACGGCCGATGAAATATTAGATAATCACAATGGGCCAATCTCCACGTGCGTGTCATTCCAAAAAAAAAGAAGTGTAGAATCTTTCTTTATTATATGAATGGCTCTCTGAGCATAATTCTGCGGCAATTATGAAGCCTAAATAGGCGTAACGATGCCTGTTGTTGTTCTCCCTCTCTCTCCCTCCCTTCTGTCGGTTTCTGCCTCTGCTCCGTTGCCATGGCACCTCGGCGCCTCACCTCTTCAATCTGTGTTTCTGTGTTCCCGTTAAAGGCTCCGTCACCCGAAGCCGGAGCTGTGCAGACGGCGGCGGCAGAAGAAGAACCCGATCCACAGGACGACGTCTTCAGTAAGGGGCCCAAAAAACACGTCTTGAAAATTAAATTTACATGCATGTTGAATTTTTAAGTTAGAAGACAACGGAAATGGAGCGATGAACATGTTTTTTTTAATACTTGCAACCTCGGCATCAATAGAAAGTATTCCACTCAAATGAGCCATAACGCAAAGAAAGGAGATATTACAACTAATCGTCCAAAGGAAGCTTAAAGCTTTTTAAGATATTAAAGATCTATGACTTAGAGATGACAGGTAGTTTCTGGAGGCACAGTGGGAAACTTGTGTTATCACGAAACCTGCAGAAGCCGGAATCACATTCACAGGGTAGCACCTTTTTGACTACTTTTGGCTATTTTGTCTCCATGTCTTCTTCTTTTTTTTCTGGCTGATCCTGCAGCGTGACACGTGTCAAGTGGGCGGTCCTTCAGCTGAAGGGTTACCGTGACGATGGTCCTCAAGACCACCTGTTGGTCATAATGAGGAAAGCTGTCGTGCATCGTAGATGAAGCTACATTAAAACTAGAAGGGGCACTCGGTAGAGCGCATACCTTCGCATATCACAAGATTGTGCATTGAATTATGAATATTTTGGGATTAGTTGCCCATTGGATATAAATTGACCGTGCTATGGTAAAAAGAAGATTTTGACCTTTCATGATCTTGACCTTTGACCCGATCGCTCCCAAAATATAATCAAATGGTTCCCGGATAATAACCAATCATCCCACCAAATGTCATGCGATTCGGTTTAATACTTTTTGACTTATGCGAATAACACGCACGCATACAAATACACGGTGATCAAAACATTACTTTTTCCGCATTTTCAATGCGAAGGTAAAAATAAAATGCGACAGAAAAGCCCAAATGGACAGTCCCACGTGTCGCTCTCCCATGAAACCGACATCCCGGATGTCTCGAACGAGTCCATCGGGGTCACGCCCTGCAGCTCGGCGAGGACGGGGAAGGAAACACTTGTCTTCTTCTTCTCCCTCACATGAAACGTGTGGCGAAACGGCCAAAGACAAACATGGCCGACAGTGTAACTGTGCAAAATGAAGGTAGTTGTTCATTGTTCCAGACGGTGACCGTGTGTGTGTGTGTGTGTGTGTGGGGGGGAGGAGGAGCGTGGAGCGTTCAAGACATTGGGAAAGGAAAGACAAGCGCAGTCTGTTTCCTCCCGTCTGTGTCAGCCTCCATTGTTTTTCTCGGCCGAGGTGCAGAAGACATAATAGTTGGATTGTAGTGGTTTGTTAAGGGAGTGGATATCCTCTGTCGTTATGCACGTTCCTAAAGGTTAACCACTCCAAACATTACGACTCCATTCATATATTACATGGATTCATAGGCGGCTGCAACAAGGTTGCAAAATGATGGCGCTGTCACTCAAATTATGAGCAAAGAGTCACCCGGCAACTGTCGATTTTTAATATGTTACCAGCAAATTGACTCGGTTGTAACTAATCAAGTCCGATTTGGAGAGTATGACGCTCTCTGCGTTGCTGTATTGTTATTATTAATATTATTATTACAGTTTCTTCCCTTTTTTCCCCCGTGAAACATTTTTTTCTGTCTTTTGAGTTTTTCCTGATCCGATGTGAGGTCAAAGGTCAGGGATGCCCCATGTGTACAGGTTGTAAAGCCCTCTGAGGCACATCTGTATTTTGTGATATTTGGCTATACAAATTCAACTAAATTGAATTAAAAAAATGATGCGACTCGTTTTAAAGATTTTCCACCGGAGAGACTTTGACAGTTAAAAAAATCTCTTTGGGCTTTGAAAAAAAAAAACGTGGCACTCCTTTTTTCCTAGATAGACACGAGAGGTCACCGGGTACCGCCGCCACCACCAGGGGGCTCCACTCCCCGGGCCGCCTCCCCTTTCTCTCCAGGGTGATTCTCATGCTTCTGCTGGGGAGGGACATGTCACTTGCGGATGGAGAGACGTCCTCGACATGCAATCAACGGCATAGAATCACGCTCTCTCCGGGGCTCAGGGCCATCAGAGCCATCAGAGCCATCAGAGCGGCGCTGTGGCGTCCGGCTTCCGGAAGGATGGAGACACTGATGAGCGGATCGCAGTTTGATGAGAACTCTTTAACTTAACTTTGAGTTTCACGCTCATCACTTTGAACACACGTTGGCTTTAAGGCTCTCAGAACGTGTTCTTTGTTTTGCTCCTTTATCTCTCTTTTTGAAGACATTGTTTCGCCATAAGTGGCATTATGCTCGGTGCCTCCAGTCGCCGTAATGCGAGTCCGAGTGTCGGCTAATGAGAATGAATTGCTGTGAGTTAAATGTTCTGCGTCGCTTGGATAATTGTGTCGACAAATATTGTAAAATGAATAACTGGAGTAATTTGATAAACACGTGTCCAGCGTGGCGAGGAGCATCACGGCTCGTTGGAGTGAGCTGGATCTCATGGCTCCTTTCCAAAGAAGAGCAAAGAGCTTCTTTTCATAGATATCGTATCATTTATAACCCAGTTAATGTCTTTTTAGTTTTTACAAATGCATCAATCATCTGGGACATTTTCTGTAACTCGTGTCCACCAGAAGTTGAAATATGTCCACTTCAGGTGGAAAGGCCATTCTGGAGTTTTTGCAAATGTCACAATCCCCAATAATCCCGTTAATAACTCGGATAATGTCCAGATGGGCCGATCAACGTCTGGAAAGCCGCCCATGTGGGTGACGATGCTATTAAAGGCGATTCATGCTAACTAGCGTAGCGTCCAGCGGCGGCTCGGCGTCGGGCATCTTCAGGATTTCCCGATTCACATTTCCGGCACGAGGCCTCTTATCTTCATGTTTGGAGACGCGGAGGATTCTGATCTGATATTGGCATCAGTTTGGGTCAATAAAGTATTGATCATTATTACAACGCAAGCAAACGACTCGAGCGGCGCCGGGTGGACGGACGCCGCCACCGAGTCGTGATCAAGGAAAGGTCAATATTGACCCGACGTAATGCAGAATTAATCTCTCGGTCCTGTGTGTGTGTGTGTGTGTGTGTGTGTGTGTGTGTGTGTGTGTGTGTGTGTGTGTGTGTGTGTGTGTGTGTGTGTGTGTGTGTGTGTGTGTGTGTGTGTGTGTGTGTGTGTGTGTGTGTGTGTGTGTGTGTGTGTGTACTGTACCTTGTCTATGAAGCAATAACACCGCTCTATTTCTCTGTGTGTGTGATGATATTGCTGCAGCTGGGTAGTGTGTGTGTGTGTCTCTGTGTGTGTGTGTGTGTGTGTTGCTCTGACTGTCTGCCTTTCTTCTCACCGATGCTTCGTAGCTACAGGAAGGTCTCACCCGGCGGGCTGAGGCGGCGGACGCCATTCGATAGATTCACTTTAATTGATGGTCAACATAAAGAGGAACGCGTCGCCGACACAAAGAAGCCACGCCCCCCACGCGACACGCATTTTAAAATGTTAAAATGCGATCGGTTTTGTTTTTTTAAACGCGAGGTAAGCAGCCGACTCGAAACAGGAAGTTCCTGTGGGCGACTACCGCGCTCACTTCGCCCATCAGAACGCCGCCCCGCCTCAGAGCGGCGGCGTTTCCACCGCGCTTAATGTTTAACCGTCTCTTTGCTCAGTCGGCGGTCTGACGGCGTGTAAAAATAACCCGTTCTCCTTATCAGTGGCGAACTCTCACGGGGGGAGCGTTGCTGCTGGAGACTTCTAAAGGCTTCCTGTCAGCCGAAGAGATCCAGAGCTGTCGGGTCGATTCAGGGCAAAATAATGAAATAAAATGAAAAGGAATCGCCACCAACAGCGTTCGTACGGTTATGGAAAACCTGGAAAAGTCATGGAATTTTAAAATGGTCATTTCCAGGCCTGGAAAAGTCATGGAAAAAACTAAAATCACAAAAGTTTTGGAAAAGTCATGGAAATGTATTATATTCATTTGTTCATTTATGCCGAGTTTAAAATAATTCATATGTTTTTGAAAGAAAGACGCTCAAAATATAAGCCGGCGTACGCTCTCATACTATCGGTGCAATTACTTTTTTTTTCCCGTTGCAAGTGAACGCACCTTAACTGGAAAGTTCGCTGGCCGCAGCAACAGGAGCTCAGGAAGCGGTCGAGATAATGTCATTTGTTTCATTGTATGCTTTGTAATTCTCATTGTTTGAATACTACATTTTCAAAAAATGTTCATGTATACACCGAGATTTCAGTCTGGTCATGGACATTTGGTTTAAAGTCATTAAAAAGTCCTGGAAAAGTCCTGGAAATCCATTAGTCAACATGTGTAAGAACCCTGCACCAACTCGCCACACGGCGAGCGCTTCACGACGGGCCGGGTCAGAGGCGCGTCGTTGGAGCCCGTTTTTGGTGGATTCGTCATCAGCAGGCGTCGGGACTAGGGGGGACTGGGGGGGGGATGTCTCCACGCGGCACTTCCTATTTGCTCTACTTCCCCAAGTGAAGGGCAAACACCACCGTCAGCCGGGCGGCTGATAAAAGCCCATTACGGCCCCATTACCCGGGAGGCTCTGTCTGGGTTACTGCTCCTGCCTCCTCACGGGGTGAGGTGAGGAGAGGGGGGGGGGGGTATATAAATGCACACATTTCCTACTTTAGCCAAAACATGACATGGAAAATAATAGTTAACGCTTAAAGATGGCCCAAGACTCACGTACTGCCTGCAGAAGTGCTTAGATTGGAGTGCATCATGTGAACCGATCTGGCTCTCAGGATACAATGGTCATATATTTATATATATTGATAATAAATATTATATATATATATATATAATATGTATTGCTCATACATATATATAGGTCATAAATATAATATATATATAATATTAATTGGTCATATATATATATATATATATATATATATATATATTGATCATAAATATGATATATTTTTATATATATATATATTATCTAATATGTATTGGTCATATAATATATATTTATATATATATAGGTCATAAATATTTTATATATATATATATATATATATATATATATATATATATATATAATATTAATTGGTCATATAATAAATATATATATATATATATATAAACGGTACTTCCGAAATATAAACGAAATGTATATTTTTCGTACCGGGCAGAATTCGATTTTCTCCATTGAAATATAGACATAAAACCAAAGGACGCAAGAAGTGCAAAGAGGGTTTGAGCTCCTTCTTTTGATTAAAAAGAAGATTGTCCGTCCCTTTTTTCTTATATAATTCCTTTCCTTTTGTTGTCGCGCTTCAGTCTCTCCCTCCTACACCCACGCTGGTGGAAACGAGATAAATGGATTTGGGCTGGGCCTTGTCCGTGAGCTCTGACAAACACGCATCACAGTGGGTTATGAGAAGAAAGGGAGAGAAAAAAACGATTTTCCAAGTCTGAGGACGGAGGCAATTATTTGTTAATATCCCTTTATTGAATTAAAATGTAGATCTCAGAAGACGAGGGCTTGTAGATTGTTTTCTTCTTTTCTTCTTCCCTTTGTTGTTGAGCGCTTTGCGTTTCTCCCCGTGTCACGAATGTCTTCGCCACACGGAGGAGAGGAAGGAGTGAGAGACCAGATTCACTCTATTTCACTCCTTTGCATTCAGTCAGTGAGTGTGTGTATGTGTGTGACGTGTGTGTGTGTGTGTGTTTGTGTGTGATGATGCTGCTGCTGCAGCTGAGAAGTGTGTGTGTGTGTGTGTGTTTTTGCAAAATACTGTACCTTGTCTGTGAAGCAATAACACCGGTGTGTGTGTGTGTGTGTGTGTGTGTGTGTGTGTGTGTGTGTGTGTGTGTGTGTGTG
The DNA here is from genome assembly GCA_036178185.1 of Liparis tanakae. Lineage (NCBI taxonomy): Eukaryota > Metazoa > Chordata > Actinopteri > Perciformes > Liparidae > Liparis > Liparis tanakae. The sequence goes on from CM070092.1 coordinate 18,601,112, forward strand.
TGTGTGTGTGTGTGTGTGTGTGTGTGTGTGTGTGTGTGTGTGTGTGTGTGTGTGTGTGTGTGTGCGTGTGATACAGCGCTCTGGCTGTAATAGATAAATGAATAAAAGAAGAGATTATTCAGAAAGTACACACGTGACCAAAGTCCACAGGTCGCATGTTGACGGAGTTTTGTTTATCAGAACACGTCAGCTGTTGGCTGCAGCACACACACGCACACACACACACACACACGTTATGCAACGGAGGAAGAGCAACTGATGTGAAGACCTTTACAATATTACACTGACTACTCTTATATGATCCTCTGCAGGGAGTGAAACACACCCACACACCCACACACACACACACACACACACACACACACACCCGGCCAGCTTTGTCCTCTGCATCCCATTCAGGACCGATGAATGCCTCGTTCCCCGTGCGACTCGATGCAGATGCATGCTATGGGCGGACTCGGTCACAACAATGGAACGGGTCGTACAGACAGAGAAGTACACAATGCAAATGTGTTGCTGGCTCCTGCTGAGCAACATCCTTCCATAGATACAATAAAAAATGGACCGTAATTGGAATATTTTGATATTGTAAAAGTATTGGAAATTGCTAACAGAGCATTTTTATACACAATTGCATCACCCGATAGCACACTGGCTCATTCTGGTTTCATCAGAGTTAAAACGGCACACACTGTGTTCGCACAAAAGGGAAAATATCAATACTACTACTCAGAATTAAATTTGCTTCCTAATCTTCTTGAATCAATATTTCTAAAATGCAACAGTATTTTGTGTGTCGGTGCACAAAGCGAGGAACATGTCCATCGCTTTCCTGTCTAGAGTTTGTTTGTCCGATCGATGTCCCTCTGGGATCCGTCCCCCGGAGGTCAGACTGTGAACTGCACCGCTGTGAGCCGTCATCACGGCTCCCCTCCCGGCTGCTTCGGGGAGCATTGATCCGGTCTGAGCCCGGCGGGGTGAGTCGGAGTGCTCCTCTTACTGGGCGAGAGTGAGCAGGCAGAAGATACCCCCCTACCCCCCCCCCCCCCTCGCAGATTCTCCCGTCTGAGGGTTTTTTGGGCCCTTTTTTAGAAATGAGATTTGTCCCTTATTAAGTCTTGTGGATATGTAATATAACGCCAGATTGTGTGTGTGTGTGTGTGTGTGTGTGTGTGTGTGTGTGTGTGTGTGTGTGTGTGTGTGTGTGTGTGTGTGTGTGTGTGTGTGTGTGTGTGTGTGTGTGTGTGTGTGTGTGTGTGTGTGTGTGTGTGTGTGTGTGTGTGTGTTGTTGAGCTTTCATCAAATGCCCATATCTAGAGGCTCCAGGCGTGGCCTCTGACCTCATCGATTAGCTGGTAGTCTTTATTTTTATATAAACGGGTTGAATTGAATATACATTCTATTAATTTTATTTTATTTAGCCCAAAATTACAAATGTGCCTCAGCGGGCTTTACAATCTGTACACGTACGACATCCCTGACCTTTGACCTCTGACATCGGATCAGGAACAACGCCAAGAAATAGAAGAAGAAAAAGAAAAAGAGGTGAAGAACCTTCAGGAGAGAACAGAGGAGGACCCCTCTCCAGGATGGACAGGTGAACAGACGTCATGTGACCAGATGAACAGCGTTACAGAGTTACATAAACATCCAATGACATATTCAAACAGCCCAAACCATGATTACTTGGGAGGATCTCTCAGATTTGTCTCCCCACCGTCGATCCTCCACAAGGAGGAGCCGTTCAGACGAGGCACGTTCTCATCTGTGGAACGCAAGTTGTCCACAGGGACATTCAAAGAGCTTCTCGTACCACACTGGGGAGGAATAGAAGCCAAAATGTAACGACGTTCTGACATAAAAGAGTAAAACCTCGCCATAAGTCTAGTCTTCTGTCCCCTGGAGGCGTGTGGAGATCCTCTGTAACCCGTTCCACCAAGACGCTCTGAGAACAGGAAGCGGTTCAGACCTCTAGATGTTGATGTCACACCAAGAAAGTATTCCTCCTGCAACTCTGTCAGTGCGCCCCCTGCAGGCGGTGCTGCGTCATGTTTTATTCTTTTAAGATCTGCTGTTTTCTTGGGTTTGCTTCCCCTTATATTTTGGATACAGAGCAACTTTAGCATTTCTTTGTAGCCTCGTCTCCACCAACCTGTGGATGTACTGCCTTGTAGCTCCAGAGGGAAACATCTGGCTGTGTACCAAAACAATTAGCTGAAGGTCTCACCACTGGCTGGATTTCAACAAGAACAATACACATTGTTTCAAATACGCCCGTTTTAACAAAGGTTATAGGAAGATAGAGACAAATCGATTATAGAAATAGTTGGCAGTGAATTTTCGATTAGTTGGGTCTACGACACGCCGTGTGGGGTCAATGCAACTTGATGAAGGTCACGCCCGGAGACGGATTAAGATATTTAGAAATGTAGTTATTTCTATTTGTTTGTCCATCAACGGGGACTCACGGTTCATCGAGCTGGCAGATCCAGCAAACGCGTATTAGCTGAAATAAAGTCCCAAACACGTCAAGTAATGAACCTTTTTAACGGCATTGTAGAGGTTAACGACTTAAATGCGCCGTACTTTATACGACCCGAGATTTAATGATCATCAACTTTATTTATGGGGCAGCTTTCACGGAGATGAAGCGCAAAGTGCTTCACGAATAAAACGACTCGTTTAGACAAGTGCAAGGACACTTTATAAAATAAGAATAGGACATTTATTTATTCATGTTACATAGTGTTTTTTTCAGACACAAAAAAAGCATTTTTTTGATCTTATAGAATGACGATGAAGGAATATTTGAAAGGTGTATGATCGTGAATTGCAGCCTGAATATTGAGCATATAGTTCAGCTTTACTCAGTCGGATATGAGTTGGCTTTTATTGAAAATGTCTGTATTGTAAATGGTCTGGTATTAAATGGGGCATTTAAAACATGGGAGTCACGGAGCAGCGTCCGCACCAGGCACAAAGTAATGACCTGCTCTATACCGTCTTTTCCTGCCACCACCCTTTGTTCACCTTTCACAACACATTCACAACCCATTAGTCATTACTGACCCCCGACACTGAAATGGCATCCGTGGGCTTTTTTTGCTTTATATTCTCCTCTGCGTATTACACACTATTGAGAATATGTAGTGGTGTGTTCCTCTGCTGCTGTGTATCTGCTGTACATATATATATATATATATATATATATATATATATATATATATATATATATATATATATAATGTGTGTGTGTGTGTGTGTTATAATATTCTTATTGGTCCTATATATATTAGACTATATATATTTTATATAACTATATGTATTGGTTATATATATATATATATATATATATGTCATAAATATAAGATATACATAATATATATTGGTCATATAATATATATATATATTTATATATTTATATATTTATATATATGATATATATATATATCATATATATACTGTATATATATACATTGTTCATAAATATATATATATATATATATATATATATATATATATATATATAAAATCTATAATATGTATTGGTTATATATATAGGTCATAAATATAATGTATATATAATATAAATTGGTCATATATAATATAGGTATATATATATATATACATACATACATATCTTGGTAATATATATAATATATGTATATATATACGTGTGCTGTGGCTCAGTCATTTGTCTCCGTGCCCGAGGCTGGCACGAGCTGCTCCGGCCTGGCACTGCCAACCCTAAGCCCCGCCCCTCCTCCCCCCTCACAAGCTCTGTTTGTTGAAAGGGCAGCAGCCCATCAGTGGCCCAGTGTTCGCTGGTTTGACACCATTGTTCATATCCTCCCTTTCTGTCCCCTCTCACCTCGCTCACTCTCCTCGCCTCTGATCTCGTTCCCTTTCTTTCGCTTTCTCTTTTTCTTTTGTCTTCTAAACCTCAAGATGCAAAAGCTACAACACTCACACTGTCGAGTGCATGCTGATCCCCTCCTGTAGGCAGCTTTCCACCCCGATCGCTCCGGTGAAAACACACGCCGTGTGTGTGTCGGAGGAGATTGTGCGTCGCCATAAGTTCAGGAGGGCACGTCATCGGGCCTCGACCCATCTGGCCTGTTTGTGTGCGTGTGTGTGTGTGTGTGTGTGTGTGTGTGTGTGTGTGTGTGTGTGTGTGTGTGTGTGTGTGTGTTAGCAGCTGGGTCTGTGGCTGAGAGTCCAAGGGGAGGAGGGCATGATGGGTAACCAAGAGAGTACCAAAGTACTACCCTGGCTACTCAACCCCATATGTCAGACCAGTCGAGTCTTTTCCCTCCGGATGATACTCAAATTAAATGCATCTCTTTGGCCGGTTACGACGTCATATGTCGAGATCCCGTTGAGGAGGATGAAAAAGTTCCCATTTATTAAACATGAATCTCCTCGTGGGTGAAAATACTGAATTCAATTCAGTTTATTTTGTATAGCCCAATATCTTAAATTACAAATGAATAGCTCCTAGAACTAAGTGGCCGCTCTGGCCTCAGCTATGCAGGCGAAGCAGCGCCCTGCCGGAGGCACCGCGCTGTCACTCTTATGGTGAACACCTTATCTCAGAAAACACCTCATGGTTGTTGTCGTGTTGTTGTTGTTTTTTACAAATTGTGGCACGAATGTCCACCTGGGAGCTGAAGGAGGAACGGATTAGAATCCAGAGGTCGAGTGTGACCTCAGAAACACGTTGGTGTTCACGATGGAAGGATTCATGCGCTGAATACGGGAGAGAACGAGTGTGTGTGTGTGTGTGTGCGTGCGTGTGCAAAGATACTGCACCTTGTCTGTGAAGCAATAACACCACTGTGTGTGTGTGTGTGTGTGTGTGTCTGGCTGAAATTTCGTAAGCTTGTCGATAATGAACCTTTAAATCTCATTATAATGTATGACATCACTTAATCCAGAAGACACAGTGAGGTCTACGTCTATATGTCCATTTATTGAATAGATAAGCAAAGAACATTAGATCAACAATGGAGTCATGCAGATGATGATGCACAATTAATACTAATAATTAAAATGACTCGTCAAACTCTCCTTCCCCGTGACACCTGTGTGGAGGCAATTTGAGAAACACATTTTTCAAATCGTACATTGTTTGACCTCCACGGCCTTCGGTAAAAGAGCGGGAAACTGATTATTACACACACACACACACACACACACACACACACACACACACACACACACACACACACACACACACACACAATTCAATTCAAATTATTTTAGTTTATTTTGTATAGCCCTATACCACAAATTACAAACTCCTCTCAGAGGGCTTTACAATCTGAACACATCAACATCCCTGACCTTTGACCTCACATCGCATCAGGAAAAACTCAAGAAACAGAAAAAAAACTTTCACAGGGAAAACAAGTGAAGAACCCTTGAGGAGAGGACAGAGGAGGATCCTCTCCAGGACCGATGAATAGATGTCGTGTGTACAGAATGAGTCATCACACATTCACTGACACACACACACACACACACACACACACACACACACACACATCTGTATTGGTGCGACGGAAAACTTTCAAACGTTTAATCAACTCCTCAAGAAAACCAGAGCGACACCGAGAGGTGTGAAGAGAGCAGATGGAGCGGCGGTGGGAAGGAGCCGCAGCTTGCGGGTAAACAAACCGCCGGCGGTGATTTATGGAATGCGGCCGGGCGCCGCGAGGCGAGTCTCCGATGAACGCCAGACGCTGCCGTGGCGACGCAGTGAGGGGAGTCCACAGAGCGGTTTGGTTTCTACTCGACGTGCCAAAAAGTATTTATGCAAACGCTACCGGTGAACAGAACCACTGATACGTGACGTGACATACAGCTTTCATCAAAGAGATTTAATCAGAGAATTCAACCAAACGCACAAACAAGAACAACAAGAAGCAAGAAAGTAACATTTCTACAGGAAGTCTAAAAACAAAAATACCATAAGTAATACCATGAGTAATACCACAAGTAATACCATCATTAATACTATGAGTACTACCACAAGTAATACCACAATTAATACTATGAGTAATACCACGTGTAATACCATAATTAATACTATGAGTACTACCATAAGTAATACCATCATTAAGACCATAAGTAATACCATAATTAATACTATGAGTACTACTACAAGTACCGGTAATACCATAATTAATACTATGAGTACTACCACGAGTAAAACCATAAGTAATATCATGAGTAATACCATTATTAAGACCATAAGTAATACCATAATTAATACTATGAGTACTACTACAAGTACCGGTAATACCATAATTAATACTATGAGTACTACCACGAGTAAAACCATAAGTAATATCATGAGTAATACCATAAGTAATACTATAAGTATCACCATGAGTAATACTATACGTAATACCATGAGTAATACCATGAGTAATACCATGAGTAATACCATAAGTAATACTATAAATAGTACCACGAGTAATACAAGTAGTACCATAAGTAATACCATAATTAATACTATAAGTAATACTATAAGTAGTACCACTAGTAATACCATGATTAATACCATAAATAATACTATGAGTTATACCATAAGTAATACCATAATTAATATCATAAGTAATACTATAAGTAATACCATAATTAATACTATAAGTAATACCATAATTAATACCATAAGTAATACCATTACCAATACCATGAGTAATACCATTAGTAATACTATAAGTAATATCATGAGTAGTACCATGATTAATACCATAAGTAATACTATATATACTCCCTTATAGAAATGTAGGTGTTCTAAAACCTTTGAGAGGTAGTTTATGTGTATATTTCATTCTTTGCTTCTCAGCCCTCGTGTGGCCCCTCCTTCCCCGTCTCAAGGTGAAGTGTAAAGGTCGAGGACACGGCCCGGGGGTTCAGCCGAGGCTCTCCTCTCTCCTCTCCTCTCTCCTCTCCTCTCTCCTCTCTCCTCGTCCTGAATGCCACTCGGGCTTCAGAGACACAGAGCGCTTCTCTCCTCGGCCGTGGGGGCTTCAGATCCACCATGAATGCGGCGGGAAGGAGGATTCTGGGCCTCGGGTGGGAGGTCTTGGTCCGGCGCCACATAGCGATGGCGGTTTTCTTCAGAGGAATGCTTCCCGCGCCACAGTCCTTGTTGTTGTCCCCGAGGCCCGGCCACACATCCTCTTCACGCCGAGGAAGAGGAGGATAAATGAGGCGATTGAAGCCCACTGCGCGCATACCTCGTCCCTCGTCCCTCTTCCCGAGATGCCGATCTGTCCCTCCCTGAATATCTCCGCTGGGCAGATCGGATCGTCTTTCGGTGCCTTCACTTGACCCTTCGGCCAGGAGACGGAGGCGGTCCTGGAGAGTGTTCTGGGCGCAGTGATCTGAGGGTGCTACAAGTCACTGGTCTCCCACCGGTTCACAATATCATGAGGCCATCTTGCCGAGGGTTGGGTACCGAAAAAACGGTTCCAATATGGCACCGTGAGGACGAGGGCAGCCTGAACTCAAAGGAGTACCGTGACGTTGATTGCAAGTCTTGCATTCATAAAAATAGGCTAATAAATAATGAATTAGCCATTATAAATATGTTTAAGATAGCTTGTAGCTAGCGCTAGCTACGAGCTCGAGCTAGCTACGAGCTCGAGCTAGCTACGAGCTTGCGTTAGCTACGAGCTCACGCTAGCTACGAGTCTGATATCCGATGTTTTTCAGTGCTCCATGAGAACGTTTTTTACACGGAGTATGGACGAAGAGGTTTTTAATGTCGTCATTGTCAATCGTTGTTTTGTGCTCTTTCATTTTTTTTACGTATCGGTTCAGGCACCATTTAGGCACCTATATCTTTTTAAAAGTAACGGTTTAGCACCGGTATCGAAAAAAAAGCGATACCCATCCCATATCTTGCCCGTTTAGTTGTCATAAGGACATCTTGGAATGAATCCCGATGACGTAAAAAGGCAATTATCTGGCCACCTTTGAGGCTGATAAGGACCCCTCCGCTAAACCCTTCAATGGAGAGACTTTCTCCTGCGATTTCAACACGTGTATAAATCTAATATTTATGGAGGAGTCCTGCTCCTCTCCGGGAGTTGGGAGTCAGCCGGACAGACAGTTAGCCCTTAGCGGTGTTTAGCTAACGTAGTGGAGGAGGGTGTTGCGTCATATTCGTCCTCTCCCCTCGGTCTCCTTCACTCGTCTCAGGGGAAAGACAAATACGATATAAAAATCATACAGCCGTCTCTTATGAGTACTCTCACGCCCAGCCGTCAGCTCCCAGATGTCCAACCACATCCAATTCCCACAAGGTCAGGCGTCAAACGGAGCGGCGCCGCCGTCCCCCCGGGCGGCGAGCGGCACGCCGACGGAATGATGAGTTGATGAAGCTGATGGATCTGGGAGGACTGAGCGGAGATTGGGGGAGGTGGAGCACGAACTGCTGATCTGAATACAGCGGAGGTCGTGATTGGCGGCACCGAACCGCGGCGGCGAGGAGGAAATTGTGCGCGAGGAGTCAACGGCGGCTGGAGCAGGAAATGATGGCTTTAAAGCTTCGACGTCGAAGTATCGACTCTCTGAGCTTCGGCCGGCGAAACTACGTGGCTTCAGAGGATCTACCCTAGCGGGGGTGTTTAGCCCATGTTCGGTTGCCGCGAGCGACGCATGCCGGGCGATCCGGGTCCTCTCCCGGCGTTGCGACGCTGGTCGCGTTAACATCGATTGCAGATCGAGAGAGCCGCCATGTCGTCTCCACCGGCGCCGTACGATTGGACCATCCGATCTTTCCATCTTGGATCCTCCTCTTTTCTCTCCTGAAGGGTTCTTCACTTTCTTTCCCTGTGAAAGGTTTTTTTTTCTGTTTCTTGGGAGTTGTTTCTGTTTTGATCGCCGTGTATTTGTATGCGTGCGTACGTGTTATTCGCATAAGTCAAAAAGTATTAAACCGAATCGCATGAAATTTGGTGGGATGATTGGTTATTATCCGGGAACTATTTGATTCGATTTTGAGATCGATCGATCCAAAGGTCAAAGGTCAAGGTCATGAAAAGTTCAAAATCGCGGTAAATTTGTATCCAAATGGCAACTGATGCCAAAATGTTTCTAATTCAAAGCCCAATTTTGTGATATGCGAAGGTATGCGCTCTACCGAGTGCCCGTTCTAGTTTATCAATAGTCTGGTTTACCGTGTCTGGAAACAGCTGATCGCAATCACAGGCGGCAATAAAAAGATTCCCGTCTCGTCCACGTCTAATCGACAGACTTGTATCGGCGTCCGGAGAACCTCGATTGGCATCGGTCGCCATCTGACACGTCGTATCTTTCTTTATCTTCACTACCTAGCAATCGAAATCGAAGCAGAGATCTCATTGAAAGTCTCAGAAGTAAATGAAGCAATAAGTCCTGCGTCATGTATGCGCGGCGCTTGAAAACAATTCGGTCTGAGCCACCGGGCGGTTCGCCCTGAACCTTTTATTACGGAGGCATTTAGAATTTATGGGGAGGATTGGTTTTTCAACATAAGCACCTGGCTCCGTAATAACTGAGTCATAAAGCCGCGATCAACGGTCAATCCCACACACGGGCATCGCGCTCGGGTTGTACACTCTTTTAATATGAGCCCACGGGGAGTCAGAGAATTAATAAGTCACTCATAAGGCACATAACCTTTCTTGTTTATGGCCGAACATGACGGACACGCAGTCCGTATTGTCTGCAGCTTTCTGGACTGTGGAGGGCTGTTAAAGTTCAACCGTGTCAGGCTGCTGTTTCTCTCAGATATTTGTATTTTATTGGTTTTCCGCCGGCAGATGGAGGCTGAAAATGATTTATGACGGCTCGTGGGACTCTGGAGTCCAGAGGAACACAACAACACAGCAGCACTCTGCTTCATTCTACTCGTTGCTTTTGGGTATCGGCTCAATATTTAATTCACAGGCTGTGTGGACGCGACTGGGGTCATTCTTCATGTGTCAGGAAACATCCGACTGAAGAGTCGCTGACCTCACGCCGGGAAGCCCGATGTAACCAATACATGAATTATATGAATTGATGTGTATTTTGTAAGATGACACTTTTTTTACTCCAGCAACTGGGTAGACATCTTCAAAATGAACACAAATTACAAGAATTAGATTAAAGTGTGCATTTCAATGCAGCAACACCATTGGTCAGAACAAATACCATGTATATATATATATATATATATATATATATATATATATATATATATATATATATTTCTTGAATCCAAGGAGTGCTTGTGGATGTTTTACTGCCGTTTTAAGAACACAGTGACGAGTCATGCAGGGCTTCATATTCTTTCCTCGTATCCGACTCACATGGAGAGAAATTGCCTGAAAGCATAAATTGCACCATTTTATTCAGATTGTTTCTTTCTTTTTTTCTATCAAAATGATTTGAAAGGTATTTGCAAAATATAACATGTACAAAAAATGTTCCCCCTACAAAGTGGATTCGATACACAAGCTTCTTCATCTCTGACTGAACCTGTGTTGACGTCACATCTCTGCTCATTCTATTTTAGAAGAAAAAGACATTTTAAAAAGCCTTAAAGGGGCTGTGAACGCCGGCAGCCTTTAATTAGTCTTGTTGTGTCTCAAAATGACCTGAAATATTAGAAAATGAAACCCACTGAGAGAGAGAGAGAGAAAAAAAGAGAGAAAAAGATAACTTTCACGAATAACTTTTTTCTAGCCGCACGCCGTTAGCTCTTAGCGGCCGTACTCCGTTAGCTCTCGGGTAGTGGGATCACGATCAACCGAGGCACCGTTGCAGGTGGCAGGAGACGGTGTGTCCCCCCCCCCCCCTCAGTCTGGCCGATGGGTTAAACTCCCCCCACGACGAGTTGAACCTGCGCTCCAAACATCGTTCTCGCTCTACCTGTTCGGAAACAGCTTTGCAGAGGAAATTGAGCTGAAGAAGAAACTCATCGGACCGGATAATTGTAGATTATCATACCGGTGTCGCTAGAGGCATGATTAGCTCCATCTCAAATGTTCAGAAATCATGGCATGAAGTTCTGCAGCTCCGCAGTCGGCGGCCTCCTGGGGCCCGGATCAGATAAGTGTCGACGTGCATCGGGTGGAAAATCCATACTTATAGGAGTTATTTTAGGGACACAGGGCCTTTGTCTTCCCGTAATAACCACGACAACGGGCCACTGTCCCGGGCAATATTAGCATGCAGATTGGTGTAGCACTACACCGTTTCCACCGGCACACTGCGCATATTGTGTTGGGAGACCGGAATGCACTCGGCGTCCTCCGCCGTGGGAGGCGGCCTAACGGAGAGGACACTGACACTTGAATGTTGAATGCAAGGGGGGGGGGGGGTCAAGATGAGCTACTGAGATGGTGGGGGGGGTTGGGGCAAACAATTTGTTTATTTCCAGGGTTCGTACGCCCATGGCAAACCTGGAAAAGTCATGGAATTTTAAAAATGGTAATTTCCAGGCCTGGAAAAGTCATGGAAAAAACTTAAATCATAAAAGTTTGGGAAAAGTCATGGAAATTTGTTATAATCACGTGTTCATTTACGCCGAGTTTGAAATAATTAATGTGATTTTTAAAGAAAGACGCTCCAAATATAAGCCGGCGTACGCAATCAACACGCAACATTTTCAAAAAATGTCATGTTTATACCGAGATTTCCAGGACTTTTGCTTGACTTTTCACCAAATTTCCATGACCAAACGGTCATGGAAATTTGGTGAAAAGTCATGCAAAAGTCCTGGAAATCCATCGGTCAAAATGTGTAAGGACCCTGTATTTCTCTCTCGTTTTGAGGAAACAGGAAACAGGAAGCGGTGGAAGTGACCTTCGAGGTCGACTGCTCTAGTCTTTAATCTCACTTTCAGACTTTTATTTCCATTTCGGCAGGTACGGTTGGTCCAATAAAAAGTGTAATGTACAACTCTCTGCTGGTCCCCTCCACCCCCCCCCCCCCCCTCGTCAAAAGGGCCCATTGTGCCGCTGTTGTCTCTCTGTGTGCCACATAGATGACCCTTGTTGTTTTCTCCGCTCAGGCCCGGGCGAGGCAGATGCCAGCCAGAACAATGGCTGCGTCTCGGAGAAGCCGGCGGTGACTGACTCCACGGGCGCTGCCGAGGGCCCCCGCCAGCCCTGGCCGGCGCCCAGCACAGCCGAGCCCGACCCCGACGAAGCCACGCCACGCCCCCACCTGGCCCGCCTCTTCTCCCGAGATGCCCCGGGCCGGGAGGACAACACCTTCAAAGAGCGGCCCTCCGAATCCGACGAGCTACAGACCATCCAGGAACACAGCGGAGCGGCTTCAGAGTGCGGGTCGGACAGCGCCGAACAGGAACTAGACTAGCTCTTTACTCCCTCCCTCTCTCTCTCTCTCTCTCTCTCTCTCTCGCTCTCTCTCCTCCTTCTTTTTTTCTCTCATTTAAGAGAGCGTCCAGAGCCTCGCATTCACATTTTTTACCGAACGACCAAAAAACAAACCCCGACTCCTCCGACCGCATGGCATCCTCAAGCAGCTCCGCACAGGCCGCCTTCGGACTGGGCCGCAGGAAGAAGAGCCCGGGCCTCATGGATCAGATTGGGAAGTTCTTTGGAGGGGAGAAGAAGAGGAAGAGCAAGGTGAGGAAGCGAAGGAGACTCGACCCTCCTCTCAGAACCGCTCTTTAACTTGCGGCATAACAAGCGGTGTTGCTTTTACTGTTGTTTTCGCGGTGAACCGAAGTCCCGTGTCCCGTGACTCGCGTCAACGGATCACGACTTTGGGCGGGATTCGTATTATTTCATTTTCATTTTTGTTAACAGCTGTGATTCTAAGTCGTTATAGGACGCCTTTCCATATCGCTGTGCTTTGCGTGTGTCCTCCCTCGAGTATCGCACATCTGTACAAGCGATCTGGCGGGATAGTTCTTCTACCTTTTTTTTGTTTTTGTACGCAGTGTGTTTATTGGAACATCAAACCAGAGCCGCGTGTCAGAAGTACTTTCCCTTAATGATAATGACGAGAGTGAAGGAGAACGGGGGATTGATGTCCGCATTACGACGTGATTGTGGTACGATGTATCGGTGTTTCGTAGAGGCGTTGGGTACTCGGCGTCGTGGAGAGCGCCTTTGATGTCTCTGGGGTCATGTTTCCAACATCTGTGGTAATGCACGCTACAGCATTCACGCTATAGCACCGGAGATCAAAGAGATATGTGTATTGACATAGAATCAGAATCAGAATGGGATTTATTGTCAAGTAGGTTTACACCTACCTGGAATTTGTTCTGGCGTATAAGGTGCATACAGAACATAGTGAACATAAAAAAACTTTAAAAAAACATAAAAAAATAACGACATGTATTGGATTAAGGGCATATCGTATACCGTCTGCAGTCTATGAAATAAGAACAGGCATGTCTTATCTTGCAGGCAAGTGGTTATTATTATTATTATTATTATTATTATTATTATTATTATTATTAGTAGTAGTAGTAGTAGTAGTAGTATTATTAGTATGAGGCATTGGAGCCTGCATTGCTTTTTCATTACTTGATGTGCTCTAGTCGACGTGGCGGTTATCTCGACGACACTACCGATGCACGAGAGTCTGAGCTCGATGATGACCATGTTTTTAAATAACGAGCTAAAAACGAGGACAACAATCTGCTCTCTGATGTCAAGCGTTTTAAAAATGTATCCAGCAGTTCTTGCAATGCGTAGCAGGTCTGGTTATAGCAAAGAAACCACATATGCATTATTATTAATACTATTATTATTACCCCAACGCCTTATATCAGCTATGAATAGTTAATTGTAGAATTCAGGATAATACAAAAGTCAATAAATACATATTTTATATATAGTGCTTTATTATTGTTCAGATATCGATTTGCTTTTTTTTGGGCTTTATTTTAAATGTTCCTCATGAAACATTCAGGGAAAATGTCCAGGGCACGCTTCTGAAGCTTTCACTCACCCCCAATATATCCTCGTGAATAATTTGCTGCAGGTTATTTTCATTTTTGTTGTTCTTTATGCCATAAATAAATTGTACATCGCTTTCCACGATGACTCAAAACAAAGTTGTACGAATAAATATCGATGTATTCACCACGGGTTTGCCTTCAAAAGCGTCCAGCGACCGCCGGACAGCTTGGCCCCGCCTCCGTTGCCTCTAGCGACAGATCGACACGCGCCGACTAACGAACAACTTCCCGCTTCATTCCAGACGCCGCGTCTTCGGGAAAGTTTGTGTCGGGAGTTTTCTGTCGGATAATTGTGCATATTACGCATGCTCGTTAGAGTTATGCTCCAGTAATTGTTTATTGTAAGTAGTGTGGAAATCTTTGCTTTTCATGTCCCTTTTTTTTCTTCTTTGTTGTTGTTGTTTTTCTAAATCGTTAAAGAAGCTCAAACTCAGGACACGAAAACAACAGCAGGAACATCGGCGTTTGAAAAAGACAAATTACGGGGATAATGATGAGCTAATCGGAGGGGGCGAATTAACTTTGCGTTAGCGATCCAAACACAAACGTAGACTCTTTAAAAAACAAAGGAGGGATAATATGTTCTATTTGCATATTGATTTGAGCAGCGGCCGTATGACGCAACGGGAGTGATTACGGTCTGTATCCACCAATCAGGCTCCAGCAGAACGGCTCACAGAGGGGGGGGGGGGGACGGGGGGGGGACACACTAACCCCAGTGTCTTGGATGAAGGGGGGAGGAGGGAGGAGGGGGGGGCGGGGCGTCGGCATAGCCCCTCCCCCTCCTCCTCCTCAGGTCCCGCCCAGATTTGTAACCGTGTGTGTCCGTGGTGACCTGTTGTGACCCGTTTCTAACACCCCCCCCCCCCCTCAGCTTGATTAAAAACTCGTTAACAACACGACGCTCTCCTCGTTTTGTTTTTAATGCTCCACGCTTCTCTTTTGGTTCGGATAACAAATCAATGTTTATTATTATTTTAATATATATATCTGTTGCTTTTTTACCAAAGTAAGTGGGGTACGACAACATGCTGAAAGCTCATTATGGTAATGACCGCTCTCCATCCTCTAACCACTGGTTTCAAAGGAGAAGAAGACAAATGTCTCCATGGTGCCGTGTTGGTTTGCAGCGTCTCAGATCCACGACTCTAGACTTTAGGACAACGTGCCGAGTTCAGGCCGCCGACACAAAGTGATGGGAGGCGGTTTAGTGGGGAGCCGATCCACAGCTCACACCCGCCGGAGGACCGGAGGACAGGAGGACCGGACCCGAGTGAGACATCCAGAGGAGGGGATACAACTTCCTGCGGTTCCAGGTCGACCCAGAGGCCCAACGCCCTCGTTGGGATTCCTCCTCCAGACGTGGAGATGTGCGTTTTTGTTTTTGGTTCCATCGACCCGAGAGAAACGAGTACAGAAGAAGTTACTCAACGACGTTGGACGGATGTGAAGTTTAACTTACGCCGTTGCTGAGGTAATGTGAAGGAACACTCGGCGGGGGTGGAGGGTTACGTCATTTACATCATTTTATTTTGAAGGCCTTCTCGCCACCTTCCCCCCCCGACTAAGAAACATTACAACTGAGGTGGAATAAGCTATAAACGGATCACTCCCCTGCCTTCCCTTCAGCGAACAACAACAACACCCCCCTCCCCCTCTGCTACCCAAGAAATATTAAGCATCATCTATATTGACGCAGATTACTGCCGGACTGTGACCTCTGACCTCAGAGGAGGCCGTTAACCCGCCGTTTGAGATGAGCTGCAAGGGCACAAAGACCTTAGATGTCTGTCTGGAATCCTGAATTTCTCACTTGGCTCATTTCACCCAGTGTGCAGGTGTCTGGGTTAAGGTAGTACACTGTCTGGGTTAAGGTAGTACACTGTCAGGGTTAAGGTAGTACACTGTCTGGGTTAAGGTAGTACACTGTCTGGGTTAAGGTAGTATACTGTCTGGGTTAAGGTAGTACACTGTCTGGGTTAAGGTAGTATACTGTCTGGGTTAAGGTAGTATACTGTCTGGGTTAAGGTAGTATAATGTCTGGGTTAAGGTAGTATAATGTCTGGGTTAAGGTAGTATAATGTCCGTCTTAAGGTAGTATACTGTCTGGGTTAAGGTAGTACACTGTCTGGGTTAATGTAGTATACTGTCTGGGTTAAGGTAGTATACTGTCTGGGTTAAGGTAGTATACTGTCTGGGTTAAGGTAGTATAATGTCTGGGTTAAGGTAGTATAATGTCTGGGTTAAGGTAGTATAATGTCCGGCTTAAGGTTATATAATGTTTGGGTTAAGGTTAGGGTAATATACTGTCTCTGACACCTCTACGTGTCACATAGACTACCTCTCCCTCTAAAAGTTCAACATTTCGGGAAACAAGCGTTGGACTTTACTGCCAAGAGGTAGACGAGAAGTTTCATCCAATTAAAATCTGATGATTATTCAATTCAATTCATTTTATACAGCCCAATATCCAAAATCCTCCCCGAGGGCTGTACGATCTGAACACGCTCGACGTGGGATCAGGGAAAGCCTCAGAGAATAGAAGAAGCGCTCGTGACGCCGCGGGGAGGTCACCGCTCCGGGCTGCGGGCGCACTAATTATTGAGTTATGGAGGAATTAAACACAACGAGATGTAACTCATTAAAGCCACGAGGTCCTCAACCTCATCACGAAGCCTTCACAAGCCCTCCATCCCCCGCGGTGTCATTCATATTTAGCTCCGCCGTGCGTAAGTGCAGCCTCATAAATAAATAGTTATTTTTTTGGAAAATAGAGTAATATCGAGTGATATTGATGAAAAACACTTTTTCATGAGCCAGCGTCCAAAAATGCAACAACAGCTCGACCCTCGGCCCCTGTGGGAAACCACGAGTTGATGCTTCTTGTTGGAATGAAAATCTGGAATTTGGGATAATTGGCGACGGGAAATAAACTGAATTGAATTTAACCTTCTAAAACATATAGAGAGAGAGAGAGGCAGAAGATCTCTCGCTCTGCCTCTCTCAACCTTCCCTTCACTCTCGGACGTCAAAACAACTTTAAATTCAGCCGGCGGACGAAAAACAACTCTCAGACATAATAAAAGTGTTTTTCAAACCGGAGAGGAGACGAATCCAGAGGAGACATCGCTCTCTCCCACCGAGAGGCCGCGGGACGCCGACCTGCAGGACGCAAACGCCATCATTTCATCTCCTATTTCCTTCCACTTCCTCCTCTTCTTGTCTCCTTTCCCCCTCAAACAAAGGCACTAACACACACACACACACACACACACACACACACACACACACACACACACACACACACACACACACACGCACACACACACACACGTCATTAGTGCGTCCCTCCAGCTGCGTTACCTAATGCTTCTTTGAGATGTGGGATAATGGATGTGAATCACCAGCAGCCTCCTCACACAAATAAAAAGTGCTCACATGGTCGTGTGCGTGTGTGTGTGTGTGTGTGTGTGTGTGTGTGTGTGTGTGTGGGGGTAGAAGAAGAGATGCTGAGCGTCTTCCTCCCACGCGCCGCGATGCGACGGACGGCGCTTCATTGTGAGAGTAAATGATACTTTTCACCTCCACTGAGCTCGCGCCATAACATTGGATTCTTGTGTTTGAGGTCGGAGGGCGTCGAGCTCATCAAACGCTCGACGACCTCCGACCACACACACACACACACACACACACACACTGCTCATTTAGCCATTTTTAATGACTCGATGGTTCCGATGTTTCGGGGTTAATGAGGCGGGACTGGTCCGCTGAGGGGAGGCGGCTGTGAGCGCTGCTAATGGGATGGGATCTTCTTCTTTTTTTACACCTGAGTCAGCAGATTTAATCATGAAAAGATATTCATATTCAGGGTTTCTCGCAGATCAGCACTTTTGACTTTGGTGAAGATAATAAACTCAACATGTGTGTCAAAAACGGCACCATCCACTGCCTTATTATTATGAATATTATTATTCATAATAATACTATTCCAGGTAAGGAAGTCTGTTCCCACTGTGTGGTTTGGGGTCCACTCTGAGGTCGAGTCGTCTCGTGCCGGAGCGTTCAGCTGTTTAACACGCAGGTCTGCTGTCCCCTTGTTTCCTTCCCTCTGTCCTCCTCCCTAGGGGTCTTTCAGAGGCGCGCTCTCCCCGGCCCCCCAGAAGGCCTCCGCGGCCGCGCCCCGTAAGCGTGGAGCGGAGACGGAGAACGCCGTGGTCCACTTCTTCCGCACCATCGTGAGTGAAGCGCGCGCCGTGGGTCACAGTATCTAGGACCCCCCCCCCCCCCGTGCCCCCCCCCCCCTCCCCTCTGCTCCTCTGTTACTTCATGCTCTCTCTCTCAAGTGTCCTCTCTCTCTCCTTACCTGCTGTGATTAACTCCTCCCCAGGTGTCCCCCGCCCCTCCCAAGTCGAGGGTGAGTCTGCTTCATGTCGCTCCCCCAATGCCTCCCCTCCACTTACACACACACACACACACACACACACACACACACACACACACACACACACACACACACACGCACACACACACAATCTGTACCACGCCACACAGAAACATAACAATGTGTATTTTTTTATGACCAACTTTTTTTTTTATGGAGCATCTTTCCCGGATCACCATCAATCCTCCTTTTTTATTCCAGTATTTAAATGTAAATGACGTGTAATGTAATGTAGTATTTTTATTTTGTGTCATCACAGTGTGACGCAATCAGGACTAATTAAGATCTGAAGGGAAAGTGGATTTCTGTATATTAAGTAGGGAGACTACTTTTTTTATAAGTCTCATTCGCCGCTCACATAAATAGCCGCGTTTACATAAAGTTTGACACACGTTTACCCAGAATGCATTTGGTTCCCCGTGCCGTGAGTCTCTGCCGCTGCTGCCTGTCACTAAACCTGTGCTCTCTCCAAATGTGGGGGTGTCTCCTCCCCTCCTTCCCTCCTCGTCTCCTTATCCCCTTGTGACCTTGTGACCTTGTGACCTCCCCCCCTGGACGGACCCTCCTCTCCTCCCCACGCTGCCTTTCTGCTGAGTAAGACACACCTTTCTTCTCGTCTCCTTCTCCCCTTTGACCTCGTGTCCTTGTCCCCTTTGTGTCTCTTGTGCGTCCAGTGGAGCGGACTAGCGGCCAGCATGGGTCTGGTAGGTGGTTCAAATAAAAGATAAATAAAAACATAATAAACACAGAGGTATCATGCCTAATTAAACCGAGGGGGGCGGGGCTTTAGTCTCCATCAACCACTTAAGCCGTTGTAATCTCCTCCATACATCAGCGATAACGCGCCCTCATCTCCTCACGACGTGAGTCCATCTCCAAACATCAAAGCCATCCCGCCGCGCCGGGCGGTCCTTATCCACGCCGCGCCGCACGCCGCATCAACAGATCCCCGCGGCCCGGAGCCGGCTGCAATGTGTTATCAGCACTTAACTCGGGGGTGTGTGTGTGTGTGTGTGTGTGTGTGTGTGTGTGTGATCAGAGAGACCGAGACGGAGAGGGGACTGTATGCACATTATTCGGGGGTCAGTGGTTAGTTTCTCTTTATCTGGGTTTCTGGTTCACACGTTAGAAATAAGACGGTTTTAGGATTTTCATCCATTTAAATCGGGGGAACAAAAATGTAATTAAATACAATTTATATTATCTGTAGATGTTGTGAGGGAGCGACATACATGTTGGTGTTTCTGTAAAGGGAAGCAGAAGTTCAGACCCCCGTCAACTCTCTTAATAGTGTTCATACAGTCCCTTAAAAACAGTTCATGCCATATTCGGGGGGTTGGGGGGGGGGGGGGGTCAATGATGCATCACAGAGAGGAGGCGGTCCTCTGTCTTTACTCTTCTGCTCTCTGAGATCTCAGTCTGGAAGAAGGTCAAGCGAAGGAAGTCCTGATCCCCCTGACGGACTCCCTGAACACTGACTCCTTGAACACTCACTCCTTGAACACTCACTCCTTGTCTCTCCTCTCTCTCCTCTCCTCTCCTCCTTGTCTCTCCTCTCCTTGTCTCTCCTCTCCTCTCCTCTCATCTATTCTCCTCTCCTCTCCTCTCCTCCTTGTCTCTCCTCTCCTCTCATCTCCTCTCCTCTCCTCTCCTCTCCTCTCCTCCTCTCCTCCTCCCTCTCCTCTCCTCTCCTCTCCACTCTCTCCTCTCTCCTATCCTCTCCTCTCCTCTCCTCTCCTCTCCTCTCCTCCCTCTCTCCTCTCCTCTCCTCTCCTCTCCTCTCCTCTCATCTATTCTCCTCTCCTCTCCTCTCCTCCTTGTCTCTCCTCTCCTCTCCTCTCCTCTCCTCTCCTCCTTGTCTCTCCTCTCCTCTCCTCTCCTCTCCTCTCCTCTCCTCACGCAGGGTGACCAGAAGTCACAGTCTGCTAAAGCCAAGAAGGCCAGCGCAGGGGACGGCAAAGGCACCCTCACGAGGATCTTCAAAATGGTAAACAACAACAACAACAACAACTGCTTGACAAACACATGTTATTTCCCTATTGGATTCTCTCTCTCTCTCCCTCTCTCTCTTTCTCCCTCCCTCTCTCTAATGAATATTTCCCTAATCACTTTCTTGCCCCTCTTTCCTTTTCTCTGTGCCTCAGTGATGACATCATCAGCAAAGTGAGTAACTGATTGGTGGAGAGGGGCGACTCGCCGGTACTTAGTTGAACTCACTCCACATTGAGATGCTCTGAAGACATCGTAACCACATTAGTCCTGCAGCGGCGGAATAATAAGATTGATGCTCATGCTCCCAGCTTCACGCCCACGCTGATGTAATCACGCTAAAGACCCCGTCGGCCCCGTCGGCCCCGGGGGCCCCGGGGGCCGGGCGGCACACTGTGACTGCTCCACAGGGAGGGGGCGGGGCCTAATGCAGAATGTACATCATGACATTATTATGCAACATAACTTCAGAAGCACGGCGGGCTCCTTCACGTGCTTTACGGAGGACTCAGATGCAGGCGGAATATAAAACTGATCATTAGGTACACCGGACCAGGACAGTATAATAATATAATAATCAGTTCCGTATAATATCAATTATAATAGCTACATGAATGTTATTATTGTCATTGCTTTGCACAATTTGTTAGCGTTTAATACATCATTTATATATATATTATATACTATAATATGCTATAGTATATATATATATATATATATATTATTTATAAATAATATATGTATAATTATATATATATATAATATATAATATATTATAATAATATATATATACAATTACATATGTATCATTTAAATATATATTATTATAATATATTATATATATATATATATTATAAATATTCTGCTCTCAAGTTTTTACACGTGTACAAACACTTCTTTGTACACGTGTAAAAACTTGAAAGCAGAATGTTTATAATATGCGATTATCTATTTATAAATAACATATGATATTTAAAGGCTACTCTAATCAATAATGTTATAATAGCTCAGAGACGTACAGGTTAGCATTGTTAGCACCCACCACCGTCAAATAGTTCAAACTGAATGTGCCTCAAACAAATCATAACATGACGTCACCAATAAGTTTTATGTGTTTTATCCAACATCCACTAAGTGTAAAGCGTATTAACTGTTAAATCTAAAAATCTAAATGTTAAATATGGAGTTTAGGTCTTTGACATGACTTGATGAGAGTGTTAGCATTAGCTACATCATTCAATCAAACTTCTGGTTTTTGGTCATAAATGAATGAGGTTTCCATGTTTTCTACTTCACTGAAGTGTGACAGTCTGATAATTCCAATTTGTTCGCCAAACAACTCAAAAGATGAGATCTGAACCCGTCGGATTGAAGTCGGGACTCGTGTTCGATATCCGTGTAACTAGATTTTCAAACTCCCACGTTTCAGCTTCAGCTCATTCACACTCCACCTCCCACCCGCCCTTCTCCTTTATGAGTTATTGTCCGTGTGTCACGAGAGGGGAGCGGCTGCCTTCCTTTATACATCAAGACATTTCACTTAATCCCAATTAGGAGACATTCAGGCTAAACGCTACTATCTTGCAACTTTTCTCGTAAATTTGATTTCAACTTTTTTTCCCATCATTTTCACTGTGATACGATTTGTATTGATACTCATCTCGACGCGCTCTCTTTTTGTCTTTGTCATTCCTGATATTCCATTGATTTGTTTTCTATTGGTTGCCATAACGATGCATCACTGCAGGCCGGACTAACATTTACGGCCGCCGCCGATGCTGAAGACGATGACAACCTGCCTCCGACCGCCCGTTAGCTAACACAATGACACGGGGGTCGACCCGATCACCTGCTCCTGGTATTCACCTGTGTGTGTGTGTGTGTGTGTGTGTGTGTGTGTGTGTGTGTGTGTGTGCGTCACAGGGGAGCAGGAGCTCTTCTCCGGGCAAACGCTGAAGACCCTCGCTGCCTCGACCCCTCCCAACAACACGAGGGGGCGGATGTTCAAGATCACGTGACTCCAGTGTGGCGTGGAGAGGGGGGGAAGAAGAGGAAGAAGAAGAAGAAGAAAAACGAAGACCCCCCCACCACCACACACACACCCACCCTTAACTTCCCTTCCCCATCTCCTCCTATAACACTCTAACTTATGCTAAATCCATCATCCTCCCCTATTACCCCCCCCCCCCACCACCACCACCACCCTCCTCCTCTATTGGCTGGTAGATAGCGACACAATCTGTTGCCCCCCCCATGCATGCGCTCTGCAGTCGTCCTCATTCGTCGTGAACTCTCTTTCCGCTGAAATGTCCAAACGCCCAAATGTCTTTGTTCTTCTGTCTCGTCTCCTCGTCTCCTCGTCTCCGTCTCCGTCTCCGTCCGCCGTCCCGTCGTGAGCGCGCTCCGTGTTCGTCATTAGGCCCTTCGGCCCGCTGTGAGTTTTTTATGTGGTGCAAATGTCTCATTTTCTGCAATGAAAACCAAAACAACAACAACAACAACCCGTCGGAGTCATTTCTAACGTCTCGTTCCTCGTCTCTCCGCTCGTTGGATAACGGTGTCAGCGCTAACGATGCTTCAGTGTCGTCTGGGTCTCTCTCTCACACGTGACACATGTAATGTAAATTAAATTCACACCCAAAAAAAACAAAACATGGCTCAACCACAAAGTGCCTTTTCTGCAAGTTTACTGAGGCATGAAGCCAGCTGTGTGTGTGTGTGTGTGTGTGTGTGTGTAGCGGTCGCCTCTCCCAGCTGTGTGACACATGTGTGTGTGTGTGTTTTCTGTGAATGGATCCTGTGGATGAATGTAAAGATCCTCTTCATTACTGCATGTGTAATAAATCATGACCAGCCACTTAACTGAGAATAAAACAAATAAAACATATAAAACCAACTCTATTTTCCTGTGTTGTGCAATGTTTGTCATTCAGAGGCAGATGACTCATTTTATAAAGAAGCCTGAGAGAGACGGAGGTGGTTTTACACGGCAAGCAGACACACTTAAGGCCTTTAGTGTGTAGTCACTACTCACACAGCGTTATGAGAAGCGTCCTGATGGATGAGTCAGCATCGATGAACAATGTCAACTTTAAAGATCTTTACTTTAAAATCACGGCTGGTTTCGTTCCGACTGCAAATGAAATATTTTGACGTTAAAATATGTATTTCTGTGTTGATAAGATGGTCTGAAAATAATGGTGGTTATTTGATACTACGCTCTTTATAATGATACATGTGAAGTAATTTGATAGGTTTACGGGTGATTTATTTAACTTGTCCTCTGGGGTCACAGTGGAGTCAGAGGAGACATCATGAGGAGGAGGACTCAAGGTCAGAGGAGACATCATGAGGAGGAGGACTCAGGGTCAGAGGAGACATCATGAGGAGGAGGACTCAGGGTCAGAGGAGACATCATGAGGAGGAGGACTCAGGGTCAGAGGAGACATCATGAGGAGGACTAAGGGTCAGAGGAGACATCATGAGGAGAAGGACTCAAGGTCAGAGGAGACATCATGAGGACTCAGGGTCAGAGGAGACATCATGAGGAGGAGGACTCAGGGTCAGAGGAGACATCATGAGGAGGAGGACTCAGGGTCAGAGGAGACATCATGAGGACTCAGGGTCAGAGGAGACATCATGAGGACTCAGGGTCAGAGGAGACATCATGAGGAGGACTCAGGGTCAGAGGAGACATCATGAGGAGGAGGACTCAGGGTCAGAGGAGACATCATGAGGAGGAGGACTCAGGGTCAGAGGAGACATCATGAGGACTCAGGGTCAGAGGAGACATCATGAGGACTCAGGGTCAGAGGAGACATCATGAGGACTCAGGGTTAGAGGAGACATCATGAGGACTCAGGGTCAGAGGAGACATCATGAGGAGGAGGACTCAAGGTCAGAGGAGACATCATGAGGAGGACTCAGGGTGAGAGGAGTATGAAGAGGAGGAACATGAAGAATATGAGGAAGAATCTGAAGCTGAAGTGGAAGAAGAGTATAAAGAGGTAACACATATACACACACACACACACACACACCTTCTTTAAGCCCAGGGGACCCACTTTCTTCTGAGTTTTTAATGATATACATTGATGTTCTTTATGATAAACGCTTTACCTTAATTAGACTACAGTACGAAACGTTGGCTTAACAGTTAACACACACACACACACACACACACACACACACACACACTATGATGTTATAACCCTTTGATGTAACACACTGGTTTGTCTAACACACATTCGTAAAGCTTATTTGAGTCTGAAGAAAGTGACGGAGCGTTTTTCCTTTTCCGTTGTTATTTTGTTGTTGTTGTTGACGTTTTACTGTGAATGGATTTCATTTGTCACACTCCTGTTATTTTTACCGTCTCCCAGTTCTCTGAGCTGATTGCTCACATCGCTGAGGGGAGAGAACCCAGCGGTTGATAACAAAATATCTTTTCACGGGAGGGGAAATCAAAGACACGGTAAAAACCAGCGGAAGGTTAAATTTGTACAAAAATTACTTTAATCTTAAATTATTCACAATAGAAAATACAACTTCAAAAAAAAGCTCTTCTGTACATTGGCGCTCCGCTTCATTACAAAGGGAACATTATGCTCGACTCATCAGAAAATAGATGCAATCTAACAAACACTATTTACAGAACGAAGTGAAGTAAACACACGTCGGTGTTTTGAGGTTTATGACGAAAATATAATTAAAAAAATGACAAAAACATAACGTTCACCTCTCACCTTCTCATTATTAACATGGAACACCACTTTGGCCACTTTGAATAATAAAAAAATAAACGTGTAACCAACGGTAATTACATTTTACTGCAAAAATAAATATAAACAGTACACGTGTACAAAAAAAAGAATAAAAAAAAGAAAGGTGACCTCATTTCCTGTCCCATGAACAAAGCCGTCGTGGTATTGAAGGTTTAGTCGCCGCTCCTCTTCCTCCCCGTGGGCCTCGCTCGTCTCCGGGGAGCACTTTTCGTTTCTTTCGCCGAGTGCAATCCCCTCTCTCTCCAGCAGGGCGGCGGGAGGCGATTCATCGAGCCGGAGAGACCTCGAAGGCCATCGGAGCGGCGGCAGAAACGGATAAATCACGAAGCCCATGGCGTGGAGCCGGACCCCCCCCCGCCGACGCCACCGGCGATCAGGACGACGGGCCCCTGGAGGCGGAGCCCCTGGAGGCGGAGCCCCTCTACCCGTCTACGCCTCTTTCCTTTGAGGCCGGAGCAGAGCGTCCCCTCAAGGGAAGACGTGGTGCCAGTCTCCCGACGCCTCGGGAACCACCTCCAGGTCCAGCTCGGTGGTGACCTGGTGCGCCGGGTCCTCTTGGCCCAGGCACATGTCCTGGATCTGACCTGGAGGGGGGGGAGGGGGGGGGGGGGCGGACGACAATGAACAATGAGGAGGGACGGAGCGTGACTTCGAGTGCAGCGAAACGCTCCGAGGGATCAGAGGTAAGAGCTCTTAGAGCACGGGGAGAAGCCCAGCGGCACCGTCCTACAAAAGGACTAGAAAGAAAATCCTCCCCTCCCCCTCCTCCCCTCTCCCAACATGCGTTTCTATAAATCTCTCTTTTATGCTCTTCTGAAAAGAAGGAGAAGTCATTTCATTATCTCCCTCTGCTTCCGCTGTGGATCTGACGTTCCCGGAGCTGCCGGTGTGTGACCCTCAGAGCGGAGTCGTGACCAGACGAGAGGAGGAGACGACGGGAGCTTTAACAAACATGTCGACATCACCACGCCTCCCCTCACTGACGGAACAGACGGAGCTCTGGGATTTGAAACTCTGGTGTTTCTCAGGAATTCTGGGATCAGTTTCCAGAGAAAAGCTGAAACGATGTCTTGTGCTCTAAAAAAAATATGGCACATTCCATTTCCTCCGCCGTGTGATTGGATGAAGAAGAAGACGAGGATGACGAACAATAAGTAGTAGTAGAAGAAGAAGAAGAAAAAGGAGGATGAAGGAGGAAGAAGACGAACAATAAGTAGTAGTAGAAGAAGAAGAAAAAAAAGGATGAAGAAGAAGAAGACGAGAAAAGGAGGTTGATGAAGAACAAGAAGTAGAAGTAGAAGGAAGAAGAAGAAAAAAGGAGGATGAAAGAAGAAAAGAAGAAGAAGAAGAAGAAGAAGAATGAAAGATGAAGAAGAAGAACAAAGTATGAGGATGACGAACAATAAGTAGGAGTAGAAGAAGAAGAAAGAAGAAAAAAAAGGAGGATGAAGAAGAAGAAGAAAAAAAGGAGGAGGATGAAGAACAAGAAGTAGAAGGATGAAGAAGAAGAAAAAAGGAGGATGAAAGAAGAAAAAAAGGAGGATGAAGAAGAGGATGAAGAAGAAGAAGAAGAAGAAGAAAAAAAAAGGAGGATGAAGAAGAAGAAGATAAAAAAGGAGGAGGATGAAGAACAAGAAGTAGAAGAAGAAGGATGAAGAAGAAGAAAAAAGGAGGATGAAGAAGGATGAAGAAGAAGAAAAAAGGAGGATGAAGAAGAGAAAGAAGAAGAAGAAGAAGAAGAAGAAGAAGAAGAAGAAGAAGAAGAAGAAGAAGAAGAAGAAGAAGAAGAAGAAGTCAAATAGAGACAGAAGAAGAAGAAGGTCGGCGTGACCCGACCTTTGAGAGCCCGGTGGGCCTCATTCCCATGTTACTAAATAAATGAGCGACTTCGGCTGTGTGTGTGTGCGGCTGTGTGTGTGTGTGTGTGTGTGTGTGTGTGTGTGTGTGTGTGTGTGTGTGTGCGGGCGGCTGTGCGTGTGTGTGTGCGTGTGTGTGTGTGTGTGTGTGTGTGTGATGTGCTGCTCACCGTAGCCGTGGGACCTCTTCATGTGGTGCTTCATGTTGCTCTTCTGGGTGAAGCGGATGCTGCACACCTCGCACTTGAAGGGCTTCTTCCCCGTGTGCTTCACCATGTGGACCTGCAGGGCGCTCTTCTGGTTGAAGGCCTTGTCGCACTGGCTGCACTTGAAGGGCCGCTCGCCTGGAAACACAGAGGGGGGGGGGGGGGGGGGGGTCACCCGGAGGTCAGAGGTCAGGGTGTGTGGACTAAATAAATGAAGCTGTGGGGAAAAGAAATGTAAACAGCAACCTCCAGTTCAAGATAAAGGAGCCCCCGAAGTAATATAATATATTCTCTCTCTCTCTCTATATATATATATATATATATATAACAATATATATATATATATATATATTGTTATTGTGTTTTATATTTATATTTATTTTCATTAATGCTCTGAGGTGCACCGCTGCTGTGATTTTAGAAATGTCCCCACTGTGGGACCAATAAAGGAATATCATATCATAAATATTATCATCAGTATTATTCAATGATATCAAAGGGTTTAATGTTATGGTTTTATGGAGAATACACAGGTTATCAACGTGTCAGGGTTCTTACACATTTGACTTATTTCATGATTTTAAACAAAATTTCCATAATCAAACTGAAATCTCGGTGTCAACGATGAAAAAAAGTGGAAAAATGTTGCATAAAAAAAAAAGAAGAGAAATCCAAAGCACACAGTATATAAAACCTTTAGACGACACGAACAAACAAGAGACATAAGTTTGATTAAAAGAATAAACATCTATATAATTGTTTATTCTCATGCCCGCTTATATTTTGAGTGTCATTCTTTTAAAAACATATTAATTATTTAAACTCAGCGTAAATGAACATTGAATATAACGAATTCCCACGACTTTTCAGAAACTTCTTGCAGAACTTTTTTTTTTCCATGACTAGGAAATAACCGTTTTAAACTAAAGTCGTTGATGTGACTCTTGGTGGTTACTTCAGGCTCTGGCCTCCGCAGTGGGACGTCCTGGGGACACATTCGAGTCCCTCGCGACAGGACACCTGGGCATATTCTCACATAGAATATAAAGCGGCCCTCACACAGAGCAGAGCTTTTCCGCGTCCTAATTCAAGGACATCTCTCCTCTCTTCACTTACACTCAGATAATGGAGGAAGAAGAAAACCGTCGCTTACACAGCGAGAGCCACTTATCCTTCCTCATGCACTTTATTTACGCCGTGCATCTCGCCTCCAGACGCTAAACCTTGGACCAGCCGCGGGGCGGAGGATCGTTTGTCCGTCGCTCTCGCTTCGAGACATAAGAGAGGACACTTTAACGCCATTTAAATGCCAATATGATGCCACGGATGCATTCAGAAGCATTTAGTTGGTATCGGCGTGTGTTCGTCGGCGTGTGTTTGTGTGCATAAAGGAGCGGCTTAGTCTCCGGTGAATGAGAGTGTGGCCGAAAGAAATAACTAGCGACATCTCACTATTCTTTGCATAAATGTACACTACCGTTCAAAAGTTTGGAGTCACTAAGGAAAAAGAAAAAAAACACTGTTTTTTCAATGAAAATTACATTAAATTAATCATAAATACTCTCTACATGGTTAATGTGGTAAATGACTATTCTCTGGTGTTTAATGAAGTCTCTCCAGAGGTGTGTAGAGGCCCATCTCCATGTTCTAGTGGTACGTTGTGTGATTGCCTTAGAAGACTAGCAGAGGGGTAGAACCCCCTTGAAACCCTTAAAAAAAAAATTAATAACTTTTAATTTTGCATTTTCCACAAACAGATTATTCCTTGACATTGAAACCCTTTTTATGTGAGCGCAGCTGAAAACAGTTATGCTGGTGAGAGAAGCTCTAAAACTGGCCTTCCTTTGAGCCACAAGTTTGAAGAACATTAATATTTACAATTAAACCATTATTTATAACCTTGACAATGTCTTGACTATATTTTTTATTAATCTTGTATTCATTTAATAAATAAAAGCGTGAGTTTTCATGGAAAACACAACATGTTCTCGGTGACCCCAAACTTTTGAACGGTAGTGTATATTATCATTGTTCTTTTTCTTCATTTAATGGTATATTTGACACTGAACTAGTGCATCTTCATCTCAGTGATGGTGGAAAAATGAGCATAAAATATCACTGTGACCCTGAAGTTTTGTCTTATCATAGACTGAATGAAAGAGAAAGCTAATCACTTTCTGATTGAACCAATCTATGAACTGTCGGAAACAATGGATAGCAGGCCCCCCCGTACCCTAACACAGTGGTTCTCAAATGTGATCTGTCACGCTTCACTTCGCAGGAACAAAGATTGTAATAAAATGGTCCGTGCTGAATTTTTAAAATTTTCGAAATTACAACTTTTTGTGACTCCTTCGTCTTTGCTTTTTCAAATAATAGAATTACTTTGCAAAGAATTTCAATGAAACCAGATTGCTCCATCAAAACAATAAAATAATAATACAAGTTTTCAATCACTTTCACTTTTACAAATACAGTTCTATATGTGCAAAAAAATAACTAATATTTGACCAAAAAAAATATCTTATTGCGGCTGCAATTAACCCGTCTGGCACTGAATAGATAATAGCAATAAAGTGCAACCTGTGAAAAACTCAAATGTATCAGGGTTCTTACACATTTTGACCGATGGATTTCTATGACTTTTCCAAATTTCCAAACTTTAAACCAAATTTCCATGACCAAATTGAAATCTCGGTAAAAACATGAAATATTTAGAAAATTTTACGTATGGAGAGCGTACGCCGGCTTATATTTTGAGCGTTTTTCTATAAAAAAACATATTCATTATTTCAAAATCGGCGTAAATGAACATGTGATTATAACAAATTTCCATGACTTTTCCAAAACGTTTATGATTTAAGTTTTTTCCAGGACTTTTCCAGGGCTGGAAATAATCATTTTCAAATTCCATGACTTTTTAAATCTGCATTTTGCCCCCGCGCCCTACCTGTAATGCCCTGGCACCCCACTAGAGGGCCGCGCCCCTCAGTTTGCTCTAACGTGACCCTCCCTTGGGGCTCAGCCCCCCCTTTCTTTGAGTCCTACATGTACAAGTTAGAGAAGGAAAGCTAAGAAGCATGTCCATAGGACAGCGTCAGGACTCTTGAAATCCTGAATCGTGTCTGGAAATAGAATAATCATAAAGAAACGCTCCTCCTCGAGGGTCTTGAGGTGTGAAACGATGACGTAGCTCGCCGGTGACACATCTCATCGGCTGTGGACACAGCGTGACGACGGGTGGCGGCGGCGCGGCGTACCCGTGTGCGTCCGGTTGTGTCTCTCCAGCTGGCTGCGCTTGGCGAAGGCCTTCACACACGACGAGCAGCTGAAGACGCGGGGCTTCTGGGAGCTGGGCGACGGGCCCGGCTGGTGCACTCGCTCGTGTTCCTGCAGAGACGGAAAAACAATAAAAACAATAAACAACACGAGTCGTCAACAGTCGAGAGAAACGGTCCTGTGCTCGACCCCGCATGGAACGGAGGGTTATCTTCACCTCAGAGGGTTTCTCTTCTATGTTTTCATTATAAAGTCCTCTTCTGACTAGTCTAAAGAACTCTAGGGCAACAATTACGTAACCTTCAAAATAAAACTTGCTTACATAGAAAATATAGTTTTGAAGCTGAAACCATTTTTGTAGATAAATTCTGATTAATTTTTTTTGCACATTTCCTTTGAAGCTCATGGTGCATCACAAACATTATTCTTATTATTCTTATCATTATTCTTATTATTGTTATTACCTTCACATTGAAAATGCGGAAGGTTATGTTTTGATTGCCGTGTATTTATGTATTTATTTATTTGCGTGTTATTCGCATAACTCAAATAGTATTAAACCGAATCGCATGAAATCTGGTGGGATGATTGGTTATTATCCGGGGACCAATTGATTAGATTTTGCGATCGATCGGGTCAAAGGTCAAGAAAAGGTCAACATCTTCTTTTTACCATAGCGCGGTCAATTTGTATCCAATTGTCATGCAACTAATGCAACATGTTCATAATTCAAAGCCCAATCTTGTGATATGAAGGTATGCGCTCTACCAAGTGCCCGTTGGAGTTATTATTATTATACATTATTATCTAAATGTTGTCAATTATCTTCTGCCCTGAATAGTTACTTATTTTGTTTCCATCGTCAGGTTTGGAAACCGCTGCGTCATTAAACTGAAACCATTATTTGATGGCGACAGAAAATGCATCTGCAGCTATTTTTAAAAGGCGCGTTTCATTTTTCAAGCAGAAATGTTAAATATCTGCTGGTCCCAGTGTTCTGCTTATCTTTATAATAATAAACTAAGATGTTTATGAGGACATTGGTGATGTGCAGCAGGTTTAGGGAGCATTGAGGGTTCATAGTTTGGGAATTAAAAAACTAAATAAACAAATAAACAACACCTTCTAGCACACGCTGTCAGGGCACTTCAGAAGTAATACTTGACGGATTAAAATAAGCTTCAGAGTTACTGGGAGGCACGAACCAGGCTGGCTGCTTCCAGCTTGTATGCTAAGCTAACCAGCGGCGTGTTTGATAAGCTTGATAAATGCTTGAAGCTGCAGCTTCATCACAATCACTTATTGTTGCTGCTTTCTCTTCCTCCCGGCAGCACGAGTCCACTAGCGGCTAACAAATCGCTAATTGTTTAATTTTTCAAAATAAAAGTCCCCCTGAAATTGTGTAAAGCCGCTACAGTGTAGCAGAGTGTAGTGTACAGTGTAGTGTATCATATTTTATTATTATCTCACTGAACAAGAAAAATAATTAAAAAATGTAAGAAGGTGTAAGTTTTAAAGCATGTTTTTTTTGGTTGAGTTGTGCATGATTTTAATTGTAGTGTGGTTATTTTTAGTTGCATGTTAATGTGTTTTTATGATGTTGTTTTAGTGATTTATTTATTTCATTACATGCTTTTCTTCAGAGATATAGATTACCTGATTGCCTGCATCAAAGTTTATTGGATAAATGTCACAGATGGTAAAAGAACGTTCACATTTTGTTTACCATTGTTTTAGGAAAATTTGATTGAATAAATGACATTTTTTGCAAGGCAAACTCACTTTTTCATTGCTTAATTATGATATATACTCTTACCAGCTTGTCAAAACAATGCTATTTACTACTTTTTTATAAAGAAATACAATTAATAATATGAAGAATTGAGTTCAGCCTTTTGGCCGGCCCTCCACAATATTTGGCCCCATAGAAAAAATAATTGCCCACCCCTGCGCTACACAGTAACAGTGGGTGATGGAGTGGCTGATGGAGCAGTGGGTGATGGAGCATAAGCACTTGATAGTTGAAGTGCTACAGCGTGATGGAGAAGATACGTTTCAATAGAATCTCCTTCATTCTGTCAGGAGGAGTAGAAACAGCTGTTTCCTGTGTGAGCAAATGAAGCAACAATGTCCTCCACGTCATCATCCTTCTC
The DNA here is from genome assembly GCA_036178185.1 of Liparis tanakae. NCBI lineage: Eukaryota > Metazoa > Chordata > Actinopteri > Perciformes > Liparidae > Liparis > Liparis tanakae. The sequence goes on from CM070092.1 coordinate 18,633,807, forward strand.
AGATTTGACGTCCCCACATTAGAAATCCATATTTTTTGGTTGTCTAGCTATGATCAAATGTCAGAAACACAACCCCCGGCCGACATCAGACAACAGCCCCACCGACTCATCTCTCCAACCACTGGGCTTTTTTTATTTCATCCCAAAAAGCATCGTCCGCTGAGTTCTCGCCGCTCGCTAACGACCGGCCGGCGGACCCGGGGGGGGGGGGGGGGCTCGCCTAATCTCTGGCTTTACTTCTGTGAAAGACAATTACTGCTCAGCGGAGTGCGACGCATTCACAGGCACATTCACAGGGATGAAAAGGCCTTCACAATGGCCTCCGGCAGACACACACATATTAATAACTACAACGGGCACTCGGTGGAGCGCACACCTTCCATATCTCTAGGTTGGGCATTGAATTATGAACATAACAATTGACCAGGCTATGGTAACAAGAAGCTGTTGACCTTTTCATAAGATAAGATAAGATATTCATTTATTAGTCCCACAGTGGGGAAATTAAAGGATCCCAGCAGTGGGTGTACATTAGAGCATTAAGAAAATAAAAGATACAAATAAAAACACAAAACTAAATACTAAAATACTAATTACTAATACTATTAATAAAATACTAATACTAAATTACTAAATACTAATACTAAAATCCTAAATACTAAAATACTAAAAGGGGAAAACAAAGTAAAGTGTTGAGTAAAGTGTTGAGTAAAGCGTACTGCAGCTGTCAGCTGAAGGAGGAGCTGTGTTCTTGACCTTTGACCCGATCGATCCCAAAATATAATCAAAGGGTCCCCGGATAAAAACCAATCATCCCACCAAATTTCATGCGATTCGGTTTAATACTTTTTGACTTATGCGAATAACACGCATACAAATACACGTCGATAAAAACGTTACCTTCCGCATGTTCAAGGTACGGTACTAAAAACACACACAGTACATGATGGGGGGGGGGGCGTTTGCGTATAATAAAGCGACGTCCTCCCTCTGGTCTCGGAGCTCGAGTGCCTCCGGCATGAAGAGGAGGAGAGGAGCGCTCTCTCCTCTCCCTGATGCTGCGCCTCTCGTTTAAGTGTTTTGTTGTTCGGGGCGACCGTTGTGCGGTTGGACCTCGACGGAAAATAAGAGTATTTATGCTTTAAATAGTCAGACGGCTCTGGTTTGTCCCCCGGTCTGAGGTGGAGGCTCCGATAAACTGACAAAACAAGATGCGTGACGCAGATTTATTGTATTCGTGAAAAGGAACAGAGTGTTGGATTTGTTTTTTCAGGTGGGGGAGATGTTATTCATAAAGTAATGTTTCCATCAGTGAATAAAGTCTGATTTCAGACTTCTCACTTCATTTATAAATAATAACTAGAACGGGCATCGGTAGAGCGCATACCTTCATATCACAAGATTGGACATTGAATTATGAAAATTTTCGATCCCAACATCTAAATCAATTGGTCCCCGGATAATAACCAATCATCCCACCGGATTTCATGCGATTCGGTTTAATACTTTTTGAGTTATGTGAGTAACACGCAAATAAATAAATAAATAAATAAATAAATACACGGCGATCAAAACAGAAGCTTCCCCATTTTCAATGCGAAGGTAACTATTTTTCAAAGCTGTGCGTCCACCTCCTCACGGAATCCGCCATGTCGCACTGCCATGTTCCTACGGTAGCCCGGAATGGACAAACCATGATAGGTAGATTTATTGTATTCATAAAATAGAAGGCCGTGTTTTGGGGGGGTTGGGGGAGAGATTTATTGGCAGAAAAGGAAGAGAATATTCATAAAGTGATGATTTCATTAGTGTACAATGACCTCAAACTATTAGAACGAGTCGTTCATAACTACATCCACCGCCATGTTTCTACGGCAGCCCAGAAAGGACAAACCAATCCCCCGGCGATAGGAACCAGTGCACACCTTCATGAAGCAACGAGTCAATACACTCAGACTTCAGCTTTTCCTCAGAGCCGTGTTCCTACGGGAGCCCGGAACGGTCAAACCAAAGCCCGAAGATGCCCCTGCACCCTCCCTCACCTAGCTCCTAGCTCCTAGCTCCTAGCTCCTAGCTCCTAGCTGCACCAACAGACCCCCCTGAGTACGACCCCTCCGTGGATCGGGACGTTACCTTCAGGTGCGTGGCCCTCTTGAAGGCCTTGCTGCACAGGCTGCACACGTGGCAGCGGTCCTTGCCGTGCGCCTGGCGGCAGTGGCGCCGCAGCGTGTTGGCGTTCTGGCACAGCAGGCTGCAGTAGTAGCACTGGTTACGCCCCTCGGCCTCCGGCTGGGCGACCTTCGACCCCTTGTGGACCACGTCGGAGATCTGGAGGAAACAGAGAAACACAGAGACGGATTCACACGGACGGAAGGATTCAAACGGTACCTTCTGGAGGGTAGTAGTTATAGTACTCATGGTATTAGTTATAGTACTCATGGTATTAGTTATATTACTCATGGTATTAGTTATATTACTCATGGTATTACTCATGGTATTAGTTATAGTACTCATGGTATTAGTTATAGTACTCATGGTATTAGTTATATTACTTATGGTATTAGTTATATTACTCATGGTATTAGTTATATTACTCATGGTATTAGTTATAGTACTCATGGTAGTAGTTATAGTACTCATGGTAGTAGTTATAGTACTCATGGTATTAGTTATATTACTCATGGTATTAGTTATATTACTTATGGTATTAGTTATATTACTCATGGTATTAGTTATATTACTCATGGTATTAGTTATATTACTCATGGTATTAGTTATATTACTCATGGTATTAGTTATATTACTCATGGTATTAGTTATAGTACTCATGGTATTAGTTATAGTACTCATGGTATTAGTTATATTACTCATGGTATTAGTTATATTACTCATGGTATTACTCATGGTATTAGTTATAGTACTCATGGTATTAGTTATATTACTTATGGTATTAGTTATATTACTCATGGTATTAGTTATATTACTCATGGTATTAGTTATATTACTCATGGTATTAGTTATATTACTCATGGTGTTAGTTATATTACTCATGGTATTAGTTATATTACTCATGGTATTACTCATGGTATTACTTATATTACTTATGGTATTACTCATGGAATTAGTCGTGGTATTACTCATGGTATTACTTATATTACTTATGGTATTACTCATGGTATTACTCGTGGTATTACTCTTGGTATTACTCATGGTATTTTTGTAGAAATGTTACTTCTTGTTTCTTGTTGTTCTTGTTAGTTCTCGTGGTTTAATTCACTGATTAATTCACTTTGGATGAAAGCGTGAGCTAAATGACATTTATATTTTATATATTGCGCTTTTTTAAATAAAAAGTACTTGTACATCAGAAAGCCGGGCTCTCAAAACTCTCTGAAAGTCATAAAACTATTTAGATAAATATCCAGTCGTGTCTTTTGAGAGTTTGATGAATGTGTTTTTTACATCTTCCAGGCCGCCCGTGATTACCAACAACAACAACAACAACAACAATCAACTGGGGGCTACTTGTAGAGACGGGTAATCCATCGCAGTGAATTACCGCGCTGCCATTTTAACCGTGCGCTCAATTCATCACCCGTCGACGCCGCGGTCGCATTTATTCGACAGCGCCTCCTCTGAACATACATCTAAAATATCATGGAGCGTGAACACCTGACCCTGAAGAGCCGAAGACGCTCAGGTGAGGCGGCGGACGGACGCCATGACAACCAGCGTGGTCATCGCACGCGCTTCATGACATCACCGGTTGTTTTTATTAATGTTTTATTTACCTTTTAATGATGCCAAATAATAGGAGATGACGACCTCCCCCGTTTTTCATTTTAAGTGTCTGTGTGTGTGTGTGTGTGTGTGTGTGTGTGTCTTTTCTTCCTCTACCTGCGCGTTGAGGCTGAGCGTGACGCCGTCCAGCATCCCCTGGGCGTCGGCCAGCGTCAGGGTCACGCTGTCCTCGCCGGCCACGCCCCCCGGTGACATCACCAGGCTCTGGGACCCGGCGGCGTGCGACAGGGCGGTGCTGGGGGGCAGGCTGGAGACTGAGGGGGGAGGCGGACCACCGGTTACATCACTCGTTAACACAGGTACTGTTCCTGAACCGGCTTAAGGCTCCGTTTACCATAAACTAAAGTATTTGACATAAAAGCATTAAGAGGGTTACAATTTAGAAACTATTAGGAACATCCCTTAAAACATTTAAAACACTCAAAAAGCAAAAGAATAGAATACAACTTGCAGTTAAAGAAATAAAATGCATAAATTGATTGATATGCTTTAAATCTGGTTCCACTCACTGCTGGATTAAAGGAGCTGAAGGTCTCTGAGGGTCTCTGAGGGGGTCTCTGAGGGTCTCTAAAGGGGTCTCTGAGGGGGTCTCTATAGGGGTCTCTGAGGGGGTATCTGAGGGTCTCTAAAGGAGTCTCTAAAGGGGTCTCTGAGGCAGTCTCTGAGGGTCTTTAAGGGGTCTATGAGGGTCTCTGAGGGACTGTGAGGGCCTTTAAGGAGTCTCTGAGGGGGTCTCTGAGGGCCTTTAAGGAGTCTCTGAGGGGGTCTCCGAGAGCCTTTAAGGGGTCTCTGAGGGGGTCTCCGAGAGCCTTTAAGGGGTCTCTGAGGGGGTGTCAGCAGCTTTCAGGGACTTTGTTCCAGATATGCTTCTCTGTATGTTTAGATCTGACTCCTGGACCAGGAAGTAGACCGGTCCCAGACCCCCTGAGGGCTCGGGACGGTTCTCAAAGGCCATAAACCATTCGGCCGTAAACCCTTCAGCGCTTCATAAACCAGCAGCAGGATATAAAAGCTGGACGCCAGAGCAAAGAGCTCGGAGGGGAGTGATGAGACCCACCTCCTGGTCTTAGAGCATCGAATGTGTACTAACTGTATTTGAATGGGGACGTTTATGGTCTTTGCCACAGAGCGGTACATCATCACCAGACATCCATATGGCCCTAACTGTCTCGTGGTTCCTCTCCTGAGAGCTGTAATAACTTACACAACACTTCTTTACTGCGGCTGCGTCACATTAAGAGCATCCGACCGGCAGAACTCAGTGGTGTCCAGTGGGAAGCGGGGGATGGAAAAAGAAGAGGTGACCAGCTATCACGTCACATCTCCCCCTTTGTCTTCCTACCTCAACCTCGACACCTGTTGAACACTTAAACTCTATTTACCCCAAATGTCTGAGTACTATCAACCACGTCGGAGGAAATGGGGGTTCGGGAGATGTAGAATACTCCCATATATTCTGTCTATGCCCGGAATTTGTTCATTTTTGGGGAAAAGTGATGATCGAAATGGGCTGCTCATCTGGTCACATGACATCTATTGCTCATCTGGTCACGTGACATCTATTGTTCATCCGGTCTCATGACATCTATTGTTCATCCGGTCTCATGACATCTATTGTTCATCCGGTCACGTGACATCTATTGTTCATCTGGTCACATGACATCTACTGTTCATCTGGTCACATGACATCTATTGTTCATCTGGTCACATGACATCTATTGTTCATCGGGTCACATGACATCTATTGTTCATCTGGTCACATGACATCTATTGTTCTGTCCATCCTGGAGAGGATCCTCCTCTCCTGAAGGGTTCTTCACTTTTTTCCCTGTGAAAGTTTTGTTTGACAGTTTTTCCTGATCCGATGTGAGGTCAAAGGTCAAAGGTCAGGGATGTCTATGTGTACAGATTGTAAAGCCCTCTGAGACACATTTGTAATTTGTGAAAATGGGCATACATACAAATAAACTAAATTGAATATGATATGGAAGCGTTACCTCACAGAATAAGAGCTTTCATTATTTTGTATTTCTCTTGCCGTTGATATTAATTGTTTTTCATTTCTGTCTATATATGGTGAAAAGACAACAAAATAAAATACTCTATTTGATGCTTCTATTGGACCGCCCCCCCTCTTTCCCCTATACAATGAGCAGCTGTATTAGCAGAAGTGACGTCAACCAGCCGGCCACTAAAGACCCTCGTCGGCGCTTTGCTCCATGACCAAATAATAATAACGACATTTCCATTAGTTTTGGTCGGGGAGGAAACTCCATTATATTAGCGGTGAGTAACAGCAGACGCTATTTGATTAGAATGAGCGTGCGATACGCGCCCGGCGCCGTTTATCAGTCGCCGTGCAGGTCGAGCCACATTAACATACAGAGTGACTGGAGCGCTCCGCTTCAACCGGCGGCGGCGGAGACGCTCGCGGGAGGCGGCGGGGAACGCTTTCCACTCGAGTCGAGCGGGGAGGGGAATGAAAGGGAGGGGCGAGGAGCTGGAAATGTTGATTAAGTGCCGAGGTGAAACGCAAACCCCGTAAACGGCGAACAAAAGAAACGTGATTTGCTCAGTCGGCGGTGCAGAGAGCCTGTTCTACCTTCTCGCCGCGGGGCCCGGAACAATAGCCGAGCGACGCGCGGCGGCAAACTCGGGGCAGATTCAAAACCCGAGATTAAAACCCGGCGAGTCATCCGAGGGCGTCCTGCACGCCGCCAGATACGATCCGTTCTCTTTTTGACGTGCTCGGTTCTCCCGTGGAAAAAGAAAAGGTTTGGAAGGTCATCTGTATTTTTGAAGTTCAGGTAGAAAGATAAAAAAGATGCATTTGCCTTCAGGTCCACTGCAAAGTGACTTCAGCAGAGTAAACGCCAGAGAGTCTCTCCCAAGCTCCGGGAGCTCTGACCTCAGACTGTATTATGAGACCCGATTACAAGCTCCTCAAAGACGATTAAACCCTAATAAAGCTTCAGCGAGAGACGCGGGTTTGTAAAGTTCTCACATTTAGGGCGACTGAGCCTTCTAGCTACAACTGTCATGGGCAGAAACCTCAGACGATAGAAGGAGAAGTCGTTTCTTTTCCGTTTTTTCCTCCTTTCAAACGTACTCACATCTCTCGAGAGGATCGCCGTGCGACTCGACACTCGAGGTCCATTCTGCAGAGACGTGTGAAGCGTCTCATTCGACCTTGAAAGTCTAGCTGGCAGCTATGGCGACTCATAGATGAGGGCGGGGGGGAGGGGGGGGGATGCCATTTCATGAAAAGGCTGTTTGAGCCTCTCCATCGGGGCGTAAGCTTCACTCTGGGATACGTCACCGGTGGCGGAGGGAGAAAGCAGCTGCAGTGATGCGCCCGGGGGGCAACTGGGGATTCAGTGCCTTGCTCAAGGACACTTTGACGTGCAACTAATAGGGAGAGCGGGGATCGAACCGACGACCTCGGGGTTGCAGGACGACCCCCTGACCCCACTGAGGTACAGCCAAGTCGGCGTGAAGTCGCGTAGGACACGGAGTTGACTAAAAGGGGGCGGAGCCTATGTGGTCGTAGATGTTCATTTGGGGGGCGGAGCCTATGTGGCCGTAGATGTTCCTTTAATGAAATTAATTCCAATAAATGAAGGAGTGAGACGTCCAAGGCGGGGTCTACCTCTCCGAGAGGAAGTCGTCCATGGCGTCCTGCGAGTGCCGTGTGAAGGAAGGAAGGAAGGCGGCAGACGGGAGGCCGGGACACGTTGTTTTGAAAAGTGATGATGTTTTTGGGGTAAAAAAGGCTGCGGTGACCTTGTCGTGACCTGGAGAGAGAACGCGGGCGCCGGTGCGAGTGCTCACCCGTCATCCCGGCGTTGGCGGGGCAGTGAGGTAGGAGGTGGTCGTCGGTGATGGTCAGGGTGGCGCCGGCGGGCTGGCCGCCGAGCGCCGCCGCCAGCCGGAGGCCGCCGGTCATCTCGGCCCCGTTGGCGTGGCCGTGCTGCGGGAGCAGATCCTGACCTGCAGCCGCGTACGGAGAACATGGAGCACGTTAGCCAGATTAATCAGTCATCCACATTTAAAAGGTCTCGGGCTGGAGAGGAGGAGGAATATCGCTCCACTTGAGATCAGTTGCTGTGCAGCTCCAGGGAGGCAAGAGATGAAATAACATGTCTGATGAACTCAGAGAGATGGAAGGGAAAAAAGGATTCTTGGAACCCGTTGAATGTGAAATGTGATGCACCCTCTTCTTTACACTCTATGTAGGTTTTATTTAAGTATCTGGATGTCTTGCTATATATATATATATATATATATATATATATATATATATATATATATATATATATATATATATATATACAGACACAGTCGCCCCATGGAGACTCAAGACTTTCCTCTTATGGTCTGATAGTTACACCTGAACCTAGAGACCTAGAGACGCTGCTATAGGCTGATAGGCTGCTGGGGGACGTTTAGGATACACTGAGCTCCTCTCTCCTCTCCTCTCTCCTTATGGACGTCTAGGATACACTGAGCACCTCTCTCCTCTTCTCTCTCTCCTCTTGGACGTTTAGGATACACTGAGCACCTCTCTCCTCTTCTCTCTCTCCTCTTGGACGTTTAGGATACACTGAGCACCTCTCTCCTCTTCTCTCTCTCCTCTTGGACGTTTTAGGATACACTGAGCTCCTCTCTCCTCTTCTCTTTCTACTAATAGTCGTTTTAGGATACACTGAGCTCCTCTCTCCTCTTCTCTCTCTCCTCTTGGACGTTTAGGATACACTGAGCACCTCTCTCCTCTTCTCTCTCTCCTCTTGGACGTTTTAGGATACACTGAGCTCCTCTCTCCTCTTCTCTTTCTACTAATAGTCGTTTTAGGATACACTGAGCACCTATTTCCTCTTGTCTCTTTCCTTATGGACGTTTAAGGATACACTGAGCACCCAGCTCCTCTTCTCTTTCTACTGATAGTTGTTTTAGGATACACTGAGCACCTATCTCCTCTTCTCTCTCCTTATGGATGAATGTACATCTCTCCATCACACCTCACCACGCCTCCTGTCAAGGCCCTGCTGATTTTTAAGTGTACCTGATATGGTGAGGGTGATCTCCTGAGGGTTTCCCGCCGCCGTGTTGCCGCCGGCAGCGGAGGCGTGGGCCTGCACCTGGGCGAGGGCTTGGGTCAGGCTGGAGTTGTTGATGGTCAAGGTGATCTCCTGCCCCCCGGGGGTGACCAGTCCAGAGCTGCCGATGACGTGGCTCAGGCCCTGAGAACCTGCGGAATCCAACGGAAACGGCATCGATCGGTCACCGCGCTCACAGCGGGGAGCTTCAGGGTTCTTACACATTTTGACCGATGGATTTCCAGGACTTTAAACCAAATTTCCACGACCAAACTGAATTCTCGGTGTATACATGATTTTTTTTTTTAAATGTAGGATTCAAAGAATGAGAATTATAAAAGCATACAATACAGCTTAAATGAAACAAATGACATTATCTCGACCGCTTCCTGAGCTCCTGTTGCTGCGGCCAGCGAACTTTCCAGTTAAGGTGCGTTCACTTGCAACGGGAAAAAATTATAATTGCACCGATAGTATGAGAGCGTACGCCGATTTATATTTTGAGCGCCTTCCTTTCAAAAACATATGAATTATTTTAAACTTGGCATAAATGAACAAATGAATATAATAAATTTCCATGACTTTTCCAAAACTTTTGTGATTTGAGTTTTTTCCATGACTTTTCCAGGCCTGGAAATGACCATTTTAAAATGCCATGACTTTTCCAGGTTTTCCATAACCGTACGAACGCTGGAGCTTTCTCCCGCTCAGTTTTTTCATTACCTGCCACGTCCTGCTCGGAGAGGCCGGCCATCGTGACCTGAGTCGGCGCGATGGCGGAGGGCTGCAGGGCCAGGCCGCTCAGCGGGTGGAGGACGACGCTGGCGGACACCGAGGGGTCGGCGGCCGACAGGAGCTGGCCGCCCGAGTGGGAGATGAGGCCGGCGTCCACGGTCAGCGGCTGGGAGAGGAGGCCGCCTTGCTGCAGGGTCTGCTGGAGGAGGGCGTGGTCGATCTGGAAGAGAGAGCACGGCTTCAGATGAAGAGGAAGGAGAGAGAGAGAGAGAGAGAGACTCATTGAAATGTGTGACGACGGCGTGCGGGTACGTGGTCGCCTTTGAAAAGAACATGTCAGGGTCATTCGTGCTCTCACATTGAAGGTTTTGGACCCCGAGACTTCAGTAATTTAGGAAACAAACGGCGTTACTTCTCCTAATTGCTCATCTAAGTGCTGCTTTGAGATATTTGATTGCCTCCAATAAAAAGGAAAACCCCGCGGAGCACACGGGCTCAGTTTTCTCATAAAAATACGGCAATAAAAGGCAATCACCATTCACTGAAAGCCTGATTCACGACCGACACGAGGGGCGCGAAAAACATTCACTTTTCTTGCTTAATAACTTAAAAGGGACAATTTAGATTTTTTTCCCTGAAGTGGTCGTTATAAGAGCTGCTTATGGTCTCGCGCGTCGGCGAGAGCGGAAGGTGGTTGAATGCTCCACATTCTAGTTTCACCCGGCCGTCATCATCTCTTCAATGACACCAGACTGCTTTGACAAGAACGGTGGATTCGACCTCGCGGCTCTCGTGTTCTGCGAAGGTAAAATTAAAGTCTTTGTGTGGATTCTCGCGGCTTTGAAGCGGCCGTCGATGAACGCGACGCCGTCCTTTCCCCCGCTCGAGAGGGCCGTTTGAGGACCACGGCAACCGCAGTGAAAACATAAAAGAATACTTCTTTAAACTCACTACCTAGCCGCCCCTCATCCACAGACGAACTTCGCTTTGCTCCTGCGATCACAGAACTACACACAATACACACAAAGCGGGTCACCTGCAGCGTGATGTTGTTGATGTTGCTGGTGTCGAGGCCGGAGATCTGGACGTTGGGGCAAACCAGGCTGGCAGGCGTCAGCTGCAGGTGGATGCCGTCCAGCGTGGTCAGGCCCTCGGGGAGAGACACCGTCAGGTCTCCTGCAGCTGCAACACACACACACACACACACAAACACACACACACATATTTCAGATGTCATATTTTAGCCATCAATACGCAGAATCAGTAACTTCTTTTAAATCACTTCTTACATTTTTTTTTATAGAACAGCTTTTAGGTGACTTTGGTTCCCCTAATTTAGTTTGTCTGTTTTTAATTTATTTCTAATTTATTTCTAATTGATTTGTTTTTTAATTTATTCGTTTTAATTATTTTTTTTAATTTTAAATTTTAATATATACTTCAAATGTAATATTCTATTCCACTTGTTTTGGTTTGACTCTCTGTGGAGCACTTTGTAAACATTGTTTTTAAAGGTGCTACAAAAATAAAGTTATTATTATTATTATGTTATGCTATATAAATAAAGTTATTATTATTATAATACTCAACGTGTGTGAATCTTTGAACCTTGATTAACCTTCCGGGCAGCCGAGGGGCGGAGAGCACAGTTTGTTCCAGCTTGGACGTGCGTGTGCATTTTATAAATAGGCAATACGTCGCACACCGTTTACCTCAAACGGTAATTACACAATAAAAATCATGCAGTGAGGAGGAGGGTTATGACTTATGGCTTTTATCAATAGAGTGCATTGCCTGAAACTGTTAATTTACACGGGTAAAGGAGGAGGTACTTTAATGCGTTTTATGCACCGAGCTATGAAAATGACCTGGTGGGGAAACTGAATATCTCAAAAGATGGAGAGACAACAAAGATATTAATTATTTCGTTCCCCACTTGATGAAAGAATAGAAGCTTCTAGGAGAGCTGCACCTGCAGTGTACATTAAGCACTTCCACTTTTCTCATTCAGTTCAGATCTGGAGCTGTAAACTTTAAAAAAACAAAACATTTTCCCAAACTTTGATGCTCCGTTTGTGTGGAAACACATTTTAGAGTCCACACAATTCAGTGAATGTTACCAAAAAACTTCCATTATAGGGCAAGTCGTGAATAGGGATCATAATCTCGACTTCTGCCACGCCGTCATATCAACATTTAATACAGCAAAACCTGTGAAAGCCTAAAAGAAATAAAAGCACAGCTCCCTGTGTGGCGCCTGTTTCTATACATCTGCCTCACGAAACGCAGCGGAGAGTACAAACATCGTAAAGCTCCTCTTTAGAGGACGGCTGGCGTCACGAAGAAGTGATGATGAGATAAACGGAGAGGGGGAACACGTCCTCCTTTAACAACATTTTCCAGCCGCGGCGGTAGATTACTCGCCGGTCGGACATTGCGCTCAAAGTACGTGCCGAATTCAAATAAAAACGCGTTGCTGTCGAGTCCTCCGTAAAAACGTGCGTCATAACGGCCGAGTTCATAAAATCGAAAAAAGCTCTGAAACGAACATCAGAGCGCGCACGTGTTCTTCTAATCACAGGCGACCTCGTCCGTGACCCCGTACCTGACATGGAGGCGGGCAGCAGGGCCTGTCCCACCAGCCCAGGGGGCAGCAGACTCTGGTCGAACTGGCCCGTCAGCACCTGGCCGGCCGGGAGGTAGATGTTGGGGTCGGAGCTGGAGGCCTGCAGCAGACCCACGGGTTGGAGGCCGTCTGAAGACCCCTGCTGCTGCTGCTGCCCCCCCCCCTGCCCCGTCTCCGGGTCGTGACCCTGAGCCGCGGACAGGGCGAGCCGCTTGGACCGGCGGCTGTCCAGGCTCGGCCGGAAGTGGCACTGGATGTGTGTCTTGCGGTGGCCGGAGGTCCTGAAGCGGAGCTCGCAGAAGGGACACTTGAAGGGCTTGGAGCCCGTGTGGAGGCGCATGTGCACCTTCAGGCTGCCCTTGGTGGAGAAGGAGGTGTTGCACATGTGGCAGCTGAAGAGCTTCTGACCTGCAGCGGTGGAGAAAGGAGAGGGAATAAGACGAGAGACAAGTCCTCCATCCTTTGTGGTGAGAAAACAGTGATGCAACGCCACGAACATATCAAACAGAATAACCTGCAATCGGGTCAGGAGGCTTTCATTTCTCTCTCTGCAGTATTTAACAAGCTCTCAATAGAGTTGGGCCGGACTCCATCGCATAAAGCCCAGTGTTTCCCCCACCATTCTACCAGGGTGGCGGCCCGCCCCCCTGAAATCTCCACCCGCCCCCCTGTAATATTCTCTATAGCACCAGATTACAGCAGAACGTCTGTTATTGATCGTCTCTACACAACAGCATGTCATTTCTGTCTCTACGTGGCTCTCCGTCTCGCCCTTTTCTATCTCAGGGGGGGCTTCGTGAAGGACTTAAGCTTAGGGTGACAACATGGCTAGCAGCGGCACTAGTCCCCCCCCCCCCCCTTGAAGCTGTAAACCTAGGGGAAACACTCAATAGTTGATCTTTTCTTGTGAAATTGGCGGCTTTGCGTTCTTCGCCGAGTGGTTGATTGAAAAGATCGCTCTTTTCGTCAATCGGCAAGAAAACTATTAACATATCTCCCAAAATGTGAAACTATTCTTTTAGTCCACTGCTCCAAATAGCTCTAATGTTCCACAACTAGTGGGAACTAAAGTGAAACAACTTCAACCTCGATTCTAAGCAACAAACTCCAACCTGTGTGCGTCTTCACGTGGCAGTCCAGCGTGGATTTCACCGTGAAACTCTTCCCACATTCGTCACACTTGTATGGTCTTTCTCCCGTATGGATGCGAATGTGCCTGGACAGGAAAGCAGATCACACACATTTAGAAATGAGCGAGGACAGAGGAGAGATTTTTGTGTGCGTGTGTGTGTGTGTGTCCTCAGCGCTGTTGTTAGACTCCGAATATGTCAACTTTAATCATAAATGTGGCTCGCTGGTGAGTATCTGGCTTGTTGAGGAGTCAGAGTTCACTTCAGAAAGAGGACAAGTCGACTACCACTGGACCCTCTTCTGGAGAGATTTTAAATATGTGTTGTTTAAATGCTGTACTTATTTGAAAAACAAATACTTCAAAGCTATTTTCAGAATTTCATGAAAAGAGCGTGTACGTTTTACTGGCTGTCATTTCCCCACTTTTCATCTTTAATTATAGGGAGGTCTGACACATGACCTGCTCGGTTTATTGCACGGGGAGTTTGGGTTACCAACATTTCATTTAATAGGTTCATATTTCATCTATATGGGTACAGTATTGTAGTAAGAAATAAAAGGCTGCTTTATTAAATAATGTATCTAGGAGCTGCTACAGCTGGGAGAAAACCAGAGTCGTTCTACTACTGCTATCTATTATTTACATGCAGCAGCCACAGTGACAGTTCATAATCTTTTGCTATGTGTGTTTTATAATACTAATATAAAATTACATAAATCGGTGTTCAAAACAGTGGAGATTAATGCTTTGAAGAGATTTGCGTAATCATTTAAGTCTGTTTAAGGGGGCTCACAATACTTCTTCTGATGCTGTAATTCTGACAAAAGAAAAGTTTAATTTGAATTTAAATACGAGAATTTCCTGAAAGTGATCCTTTTGGGTTTTTATCGTTTGTTTTTATTGTAATTTTAGTTATTTTTATTGCATACCTTTTAGGATATTTGAACTATGTGTTATAAAGCGTCTTTGAGTATTTTGAAAAGCGCTATAGAAATGTAATGAATAATTATATAGATTACTTTTTTTAAAGAGCTTTTAAGTGATCTAGTCTTTTTATGCAGAACTTTGGTTCCCCTAATTTAGTTTGTCTGTTTTTAATTTATTTCTAATTTATTTGTTTTTTAATTTATTCGTTTTAATTAATTAATATATTTTTTTATTTATTTTAATATATACTTTTAAATGTAATTTTGTTTTCTTACTATTCCACTTGTTTTGCTTTGACTCTCTGTGGAGCACTTTGTAAACATTGTTTTTAAAGGTGCTATATAAATAAAGTTATTATTATTATTATGTGTTAAAAAGATTAAATAAATGCACGCGATGGTATTTCTTTACCTGACGAGGTCGCTGGGCTTCTTGAAGCTCTTGGGGCAGAAGTTGCAGCAGTTGGCGAACTTGGGCTCCGTCTCCAGCTCCACGGCCTTGTCTTTGATCTCGCTGATGCGGTCGCGCTCCGCCGCCGACTGGGCGAGGATCCGCTCCGACACCGACGCCTCCTCGCCGGGGTCCTTGGCCAGCTCCGCCGTCTGCTCCTCGGTGAACGTGATGATCTCCAAGCCCCTCTTCTTTGACTTCAGCTCCGCGTCCTCGTCCTCGTCGTCTTCCTCTTCCTCCTCGTCGTCCTCCTCTTCCTCAACGTCTTGACTATCCAGACCTATGACTGGGGCGATCGGGGTGTATTAGCACGACGCGTCTTTTGGGGTAAAAGAATTAAGACGCGTTCGACACGAGTAAAAACAATTACACTTATACCAACATCAGGAAATCATTTTCACTCTCGTACACTCTGTCATTGAATGTGTTTAAGTAACTCTGTAAATGCTTCTTTTATTATCCATTATTCTGTCCATCCTCCTCTGTTGCTCTCCTGAAGGTTTTTTATCCTTTTTACCTGTGAAATTTTTTTTGTTATTCTATTTTTTGGGGAGTTTTTCCTGATTCGATGTGAGGTCAAAGGTCAGGGATGTCGTATGTGTTCAGACTGTAAAACCCTCTGAGGCAAATTCCTAATTTGTGATATTGGGCTGTATAAAATAAACTTAATTGAATTAATTACTTGAAACCTGCGATTATTTTTAAACTGTGGTGTGCATCAAGCTGCTGCATTTCCTTTCTCAGTCTCATCTTCCTCGTCTTCCATGTTTTCAAAGCGGCCTTCCCGACTACGGAGAATGAACCCCTCCATCTGCCTGATGGATCGTGGAGGTCTCCATCGAGGAATATGCCAACTATTCATAAACTGTCAAATTCATTGAATGTGTTTTAACTCTAATCTGTCTTTCTGGTCACATGACGTCTTTTCTTCTGTCCATCCTGGAGAGGATCCTCCTCTGTTCTCTCCTGAAGGTTTCTTCCCTTTCTTCCCCCTGAAGGGTTATTTGGGAGTTTTTCCTGATCCGATGTGAGGTCAAAGGTCAGGGATGCCTATGTGTACAGATGTTAAAGCACTCCGAGACACATTTGTAATTTGTGAAATTGGGGTATACAAATAAACTGAATTGAATTGAACCCGGAGCGCGCGAATGCAAAGAAGCGTCCGAGCGTCGTCTCGCCAGCCTTACTTTGGTCCTCCACCGCGTGCTCCTTCTTCATGTGCTTCTTACACAGCAGGCTGGTCCTGAAGCTGCCGTCGCACACCGAGCATTTGAAGGACTTGATGTGGATGATCATGTGGCGGTTCAGGCTGCCGTTGGTGGTGAACGAGGCGTCGCAGACGCTGCACTTAAAGGGCTTCACTCCTGTCGGCGGGAGGGGAGGGAGGGGAGGGAGGGGAGGGAGGGGAGGGAGGGGAGGGAGGGGAGTCACACGGGGTCAGGGAGTTATATCTAAACATTTTACTACAAAAGAAATGAGTTGTAAACTTTTTTTAAATCACACTATAAAACTCCAGAACTGTTTACTGACTGCTAAGACGCTTTAATGTTAACGGAGCATCTTCTGTATCTATCTTTAATAATAATAATAATAATAATAATAATACATTCTATTTGGAGGCGCCCTTCAAGTCACACAAGGTCACCTCTTTAGTTGTTTTAAGTGTGTACTCAGCACTTTACTTTGTTTTCCCCTTGTAGTATTTAGTATTTTAGTATTAGTATGTTAGTATTTAGTAATTTAGTATTAGTATTTTGTATTTATGTATTTAGTAATTTAGTATTAGTATTTAGTATTTAGTATTTTAGTAGTAGTAGTATTATTTAGGATTTAGTATTGTGTTTTTATTTGTATCTTTTATTTTTATTAATGCTCTAATGTACACCCACTGCTGTGATTCTGAAATGTCCCCACTATGGGACTAATAAATGAATATCTTATTTAATCTTATTTAATCTTCAAAACTAACACTGATAACTGATATTTAGGCACTTTGTAAAACCTTCATTTCATAACCCAATAGTATTGTTGGACCGTGGGTACTTTCCTTTTTCTAATTGTTCCCATATCTATATTTTTTAGAAGTAATTGTGGGAAGAAACAGTCATAAAATGTAATTCAAAACGAAAAGCCCGGCCAGGCTTTGAGAGAAGCCTAATCGGTGTGCCACTTCGATTTTAATCGTTTAAATATTCACAATTAAATAAAAGTGTTGTTAAACGTGCCTATAACCTTCATGGGCTTTGTGTAAACTAATTAATTCCGAGGTTTGGAGAGTTCCCAGCCGACCTGTGTGCGTGTTGAGGTGGGACTTCAGCACTCCAGCCGACACAAAGGCCCGTCCACAGAGGTGACAGCTGTAGGGTTTCTCCCCGGTGTGAGAGCGCACGTGCTGCTTCAGATGGCTGGACTTCTTGAAGCCCTTGTTACACCAATTGCACCTGAAAAGGGGGACAAAAAAAAGCCTTTGTTGCCATTATTTGATGATAATCTGACAAACCGGAACATGTATTAGGGCTCGTGAATTCATGAGCACGGATGGGAGGACTCTGATGGTGAGACTCTGATATAGATGGAGCAGGGATTACAACATGTTGAAGAGCCTTTGTCTTTGATATCTTGAGTACCGTGAAAGTATTCCCGGGGCATGTCTCTAAATGCTATTGGTTCATAGGAGAGAACAAAACGTCAAATGAAAGAAGCAGGTAATAACAGGGTTCTTACACATTTTGACCAATGGAT
>CM070092.1:18656315-18676315 GCA_036178185.1 Liparis tanakae
CAGTCCCAGCATGCTCTGCTGCTCCTCTGAGGTAGCAGGTGGCTGCTGGAGGGAATCTCCCTCTATTTCCACCTGCATGTCATGGTCCACTGTGCCCCCCCCTAAGGGGTCATCCGCCGACTGGGGCTGCAGCTGTTGGGCCAGTTCATACCTGGCAAATAACAAAAGCACACGTTTAGACTTTATTCCAACCTCCTCCTCCTCGCCAGCCCTCACAGGACCAAGCACCGGACATGGGGTGACAGAGCCTTCTCCATTTCTGCCCCCTCCCTCTGGAACTCTCTTCCCAAAAACATCCGAGACTGCACCGAACTTTCATCATTCAAATCACAAATCAAAACTGCTTTTAATGTGTGATTGTGTTCTCTGTACGTTCTTATGTGCTTTTATCGTTTGTTTTATCGTAATATATAATGCATAGCTTTTAGGATTTTTTTAAAATTATGTGTTGTAAAGCGTCTTTGATTACTATGAAAAGCGCTTTAGAAATTGTATGTATTATTATTATTATTATTATTATTATTATTATTATTATTATTATATATATATTTTTAATTAATTCTCTAATGTACATCCACTGCTGTGATCCTGACATTTCCCCACTGTGGGATTAATAAATTAATATCTTATCTTATTATTATATATTAGCAGGGTTCATTTCGTCCAATGGATTTCCAGGACTTTAAACCAAATTTCCAAAATCAAACATTTTGTGAAATCTCAGTGTATACATGAAAAAAGTGAGAACATTTAGTATTTAAACTAACAATGAGTACTTTGCCATATGTAGCCAAGCATGGTTAAATCTACACTTCCCTGGCTAAACTACTGTTGCTATGGCCACCAAACATTTTAGTTACGGTGTGTTTACTCGTACGAGAGCTTATGCCGGCTTATATTTTATATTCTTTTAAAAGCATATTAATTATTTCATATCAATATAACAAATATCCATGACTTTTCTAAAAGCGTTGGTATTTTATTTTCCAGGCCAGGTTTTTCCATGACTGTATTAGTGTTTTATGACATTTTTAGCAGTTTGTGTATGACTCCATTCTCACTGCATATCAGACACCCCTCAACTATTTTGTGAAAACAAGAACACGAAGAACACGACGACTCACAAACACCTGGCGAAGCCCAAACCTGTGCGTCTTCATGTGCTTCCTGCAGTTGGGCGAGGACTTGAAGGTCTTCTGGCAATAGGGGCACATGTAAGGCCGCAGGTCGCTGTGGGTGGTCGTGTGGCGCCGCAAGCTGCCGCTGGTGGTGAACGTGGTGTCGCACATCAGGCACTTGTACGCCTTCAGGCCCGAGTGGGTCCGGATGTGAGCCTTGAGGACTCCCGAGGAGGCAAAACCCCGACTGCACTGCACACACTTATAGGGCCTTTCTCCCGTATGAGACCTGGGAGGATGAACGGAAGGAGACACTAAGCAAATCAGGGAAGAAACTAGTTTCATAATGTATTCCGCAGTTGTTTAATAAAAAAATGTTCTCGCTTATGCTGATATTTTAAATTGGAGTGATGTCCAATTACAGTAATATTATGTACGCCCAACCGTTCCCCAACATTGATGGATCTGTTTTGAAAGGTAATCCATTTCTCGGAGTAAACTGTCACGACACTTTATTACTTACCCAGAGTAATTCAGATTCCACGGTGTTTTATTAAAGTGTCCATCAGTGAATCACAGGAGCTGTCACTTATGATAACGGAGAACACTGAAAGGGGGCCATTATTGAGATCAAGCTCTCGATATCGTGAAACAAAAGGCTAGAAGGTTGTTAGGCAATTCATCATTCTTTCACTATTTTATTGTGTTGTGCATGAATGACAGGGGTATTTTAGAGAAACTTTTGGAAAAAAAGCCAGTGATTTGTTCATTTATGTCAGAGATCTTACAAGGGCTAGCGATGGAAAGGTCGGCGTCTCTAAAAGGAGCCACTGCTGCTTCTCCAAGCATAAATATGATCTCATGGAATAGAAGCTGGCCTGTGAAGGTTGTACGTCAATACGAGTTCAGGATACGGGTGGGACTTCGTCCACAGTTACAATCAATAAACAGCAAGGTCGGTATAGGTATGTACTGTATTGAGCATACCCATTTAGAAGATGAAGGTAGTCTGGAGTGATTGCATGAGAGTCTATGGAGCGGACCCATACAGTTGTCGGACCGCATTTGGAGCTGGTCACACTGAACCTCCCGAGCTCAGCGCTAATCTCTGTAGTTCTCTGACTATTATCTGATCTCCCAATGGTACAGGGTAACGCATCGGACACCAAAAGACATACGGGACACTTGTGGAAAGCTTTCCTTGGGTTAGCCAATGAGACATTTGAACCGTTGGCCTGGGAGTGGTGAAATGGTGTCATCTGAATCAGTAGGGTTCATCTTCTGAACAAGCTGTAATCCCAGTTGTTGGAGAAGTTTGTCTTTGGTGGTGGCCTCACCAATCTGTGGTGCTTATCCAAAAACCCAAATGCTCCCCCAAAGTCTCATCATCCACCAATGAAACATCCAAGCTCAACACTATTCTCTGTATTTCTGACTCCCAACGGTACAGGGTAGCCCATCGGACACCAAAAGACATAAGGGACATCCTTATGGAAAGCTTTCCTTGTCTTAGCCAATTAGAAATCTGAACCATTGGCCTAGGAGTGGTAAAAGGTGCCATTACAATCAGAAGGGTTCATCTTCTGAACAAGTGGGTCCAAAGCCACACTGGTCAACCAGAACCAGTAGTCGTTGGAGATTGGCCCCCTTTGGCGGTGGCCAAGAACCCCAACGCTCGCCCAAAGTCTGATCATCCACCAACGAAACATGCAAGTCCAACACTATTCTCTGTAGTTCTGACTATTATCTGATCTCCCAAGGGTACAGGGTAGCCCATTGGACACCAAAAGACATAAGGGACATCCTTATGGAAAGCTTTCCTTGTCTTAGCCAATGAGACACGTGAACCGTTGGCCTGGGAGTGGTGGAAAGGTGCCATTACAATCAGAAGGGTTCATGTTCTGAACAAGTGGGTCCAAAGCCACACTGGTCAACCAGAACCAGTAGTCGTTGGAGATGTCCCTCTTTGGCGGTGGCCAAGAACCCCAACGCTCGCCCCAAAGTCTCATCATCCAGCAACGACACATCCGAGACCGACCGGACATCGCAACTTTACCTCACATGCTGTTTCAGGTGGCTCGACTTCTTGTAGGCTTTACTGCAGAACTGGCACTTGTACGGCCGGTCGCTGCCCACCACCTCCAGGTATTGTTGGAAAGCCAGGCGATGGTTCTGGGATGGGATGAGGCCTGTTAAGCAGCACACGTGTTCCTCGTGAAAAGGCAGGTCATTTTGTGTCGGAGCCACAAAGCACACGTGAAAAGAAAGAAGAAGATACGGAAAACAAAGGACCCAGAGGAAGCAACATGGCGGTCGACAAAGCGCTCTTACCGAAGTCCGTGATGAGGATGGGTTCCTGCAGCGGGATGTCAGGCAGAGGTAGGTGACTCTTGGACACTTTGGCTTTGTTGGTTTTGCGGGGGAACTTGTGCTTCTTCTGCTGCAAGCTTTTGAAGTGAGACGCGATGTGTGTTTTCCTGTGGCCCGACGTACGAAAGATCTTGTCACAGTGAGGGCAGGGGAACGGACGCACACCTAGGGGAAAGGGGGAGGGGAAAGCGGCACTTTTGTCAAATAAATTATATTCAGAGAATTTGACTGATTCCGACATCAGATTTACAAAAAAATATCAAAATTCACTACCCCAAGCCAATCTAAATAAATAGGAAACTCACACAAAATGCAAGCCAGCTCATATAATTTTATTTAATTTGTGTCGACAAAAGGTTACAAAGCCTTTTCAGTTCGCAGGAGACAATATGTATTCATAAGAAAGGAAGTACAACACGAGGAAAAGTGACAAAGACATGAAACTGCATTTGCACAAAGCCTTACTGATGAATACAGCTCAGCGAACAAAGAACCTAACCTAAAGTCAACACCCACCATTGACTGATAATAAACATGTTTATTCACACTAGTGCTGACATTTCATGTCATGGGGATGATTCTTTAAGATAAAAAGAAGACAATACAGAAAGATTGCAAATGATTGCTCTCGTTGAAGGTCATCGCTTTTGTCCTTCTGCTACAGAATCGATCATGACCGGCATAATGCCCGAAGGCTCGCGCCGGTCTCCCGCGTGGGCGCGCACTGATTAACGCGTGCGGACGCGAGGAACGAGTCGATAAAGCGAAGGCGCGGAGCTCGGCTCGGCTTTGAAATATTAGAACAACCGTTTGGTGACGGCGACCCGCCGCTTCTCACCTGTGTGCAGACGCATGTGTACCTTCATGCTGCCGGAAGTGGAGAAGCACTTGAGGCAGCACTGGCACTCGAAGGCCTTGATGCCCGTGTGCGTCTTCATGTGCGCCGTGAGCGTGCTCTTCACGGCGAACGCCCGGAAGCACTGTTTGCACTTGAACGGCTTCTCGTGGGTGTGGATGCGGATGTGGCGCACGAGGTCGCTCGGCTTCTTGAACTCCTTGGAGCAGTACGGGCAGCCGTGCCAGCGGACGCCGTTCTCCTCGCGGATGGAGCCTGTGGGGGGGGGGGGGGGGGGTAGAGAGAGAGAGAGAGAGAGAGACAGACAGACAGACAGG
The DNA here is from genome assembly GCA_036178185.1 of Liparis tanakae. Lineage (NCBI taxonomy): Eukaryota > Metazoa > Chordata > Actinopteri > Perciformes > Liparidae > Liparis > Liparis tanakae. Next base: position 18,660,977 of record CM070092.1, read on the forward strand.
TTGAAGCAGCCGCCCGGTGCGTGTGACGCTTTTCCTTTAGGAGTATGAATTCAATTACAGACGTTCCTATTTAGATTGAACAGCTAATATAACTAATTGGTTTAAATGTATTGCTCAGGCTGCAAATGTTTCATATATTTACTTGTGAATGACTGAACTCATTCCAGGGTTCATACACATGGCCAATGGATTTTCATGAATATTCTATGATGAAAATCTCTGTGTATACACAAAAGTATATATACCAAATAAACAAGAACCAATGCTTTGATTAAAATAATAAATATGTATATAAATGTTTATTCTTTCAATCAAACTGCGTGAATGAACATATGGATATAACACATTTTTCCATGACTTTTCCAAAACTTTTGGAAATATATATATATTTTTTAAACTTTTCTAGGCCTTGTAAATAACCATTTTAATTCATGACTTTTCCAGGTTTTCCAAGACCCTGATATTTACTTGCCTTCACTCAATTCTTTTCTTTTTTTTTTAACTTTGGTTTATTAAATAAGGGACAGTGCACATTAATAAAAACATTTCTGTAAATGTGCCAGAGTTACCCAAGAGGCTATGTCTCATCGGTTTCCTGCAACATGGTTTACACATTTCCAGGAGAGAGACGTTTATGAATCATTTCACACAGACCTCCCCGGGGGCCTCAAAGTGTCCTTTGAGGAGAGCACGGCGCTCGTGTGAATGCTCTGGACTCTGGAGAGTTCCCCTCTACCTGGCATTTGAATGGGTTTCTTGAAGATGCTCCTTTTCTTCTCCCGGGCCGGCCGGTCGGGACCTTGTGCTCTCTTGCTTTCCGCGGCGGCGGCGCCGTCGTCGTGGTTCTGGTCGAGGGACTCTCTGGCCGTGCCGTCGCTCTGCGGCTGCACCACGCTCAGCCCGCTGTTCTCCAGGGCTTGCTAAAAGAAAAGCAACGGAACAAAAGAAAAGAAACCTGCTCCAGTAAAATGCATTCATGTACTCCAGCTGCGACCAACGGCCAATTTTAGTCGTCGGACAATCAATCGATTCCAGATTGAATCGACCGTTTGGATCAATAAATCGCACAAGAACTCGATCCTTATTTAGCCGTCAGTTTTAAAATGTAGCCGTTTAAATCACACTTATAAATGGTATAATAGACAGAAATTACCCATTTTAAAAACTATAATGCCATATAGAAAGTAATCTCTCACTACTTATGACCAACTAGTAGCTCTCTCTCTCTTCCCCTCTCCCTCTCTCTATACATCTATATACTGTTATATATATATATATATCCTTCATCCTTCTGTCATTCATTCCCCTTCCTCTGCTGACTACTCTAGTCTCTTTCTTTCTGCAGCGATGCACTCCAGATGTTCTTCAGTTCAGATCTTAGAGGGTCCATCATGTGTTTCTCTCTCTCTCTCTCTCTCTCTCTCTCTCTCTCTCTCTCTCTCTCTCTCTCTCTCTCTCTCTCTCTCTCTCTCTCTCTCTCTCTCTCTCTCTCTCTCTCTCTCTCTCTGCACTCCAGATGTTCTTCAGTTCAGATCTTTGAGGGTCCATTATATGTTGGACCATGCTGGTCTCTCTCTCTCTCTCCCTCTCCCTCACCCTCTCTCTCGCTCTTTGGAAACAAAACTGCCGCGAAACATCGAGAAGATGCATTTCATTTATTCGGTTCCCTTCCTTATCGTACACAACAGACTACAGTTATGGAGATGAATGTTTCCTCTGTGTCTTTTACAACAATACTCAACCAAATCAAATAAAGGATTATCATTATATTAAACGGTATGGCTTAATATTAAGCGACGAATATGAACAAAACATTGGCTAAAACGGTTCTGACGCCCAGAAGCACACCTCCGTGTTTGCCCGGCGGCTCTGTGCAACTCATTTATAAGGCCTCCTGATAAACATCTATTATTGAACCGTCTCCGTTCCCCCGGACGGATGGTGTTTCCACGAGTGCCGAAGTATCGCCGCTCGGTCTCCAAAGGAGAGGAAATGAGGAGATAATTTAGTTTAGACTAAAAAAAAAATCGATTGCGGAGACTTTTAACCGAGTACTTTTCATCTCCTCCTACGCCCAAATATATTCCCACAGCGGGTCCCTCCCATCTCCGGCCGAATCATTGCCACATGAATGATTCTAACTCCTCATATCTCCAGGAGCGCGTGTCACGTTGACGGATCCGAGCTGGTTTTAAGTGTCGCTTTACGATTCAAATCTGAATCCTGCCACGAGTGGCTCCCAGTCGGCCCACGGAGCTCCGAGTACCACGCGGCGGTCTCGTTTACTTCAGCGTGGGGCGAACCGACCGCTGCTCACCTGCAGGATGTCCTGGTTGATGGCAGTTTCCATGGCGATGGCCGGCTCCGGAGGTTGGGGCTGGTCCGTCTCCCCGCTGACCTGCTCCGAGAGCTCCAGGAGCTGCTGGATGACATCCGTCACCGCCTCGCCGCCCTCGGGCCCCCCGGGCGCCTGACCCGTCACCTCCATCTCCTGCGGGAGGAGGAGAGAGGAGAGAAAGAAGACGAGGAACCGTGAGGCGAAGGCGGGAGGGGGGGAGGGGGGGGGGGGGGGGGCGTTGGCGAGATCGAGACAGGCTGTAATTTGACAGCCGGGGGTTCTCTCAGACGGGAAGCCAACAGAGCGTTGGGCGTTCTCGAACCCAACGATAATTAGGGTCTCCCTCTGTGTGAGTGGCCGACACTTTGATTCCTCGACAAAGACGATGGAATGAATACAGACAGTGGCTACATATCTGAATAAAGAAGAAGAACATTAACCCATAGACGTGCCCTCCCGGATGTCTTCATGGTAGATGACAGGATGAACCAAAGGTGGAGTTCCTCTAACATTATGGGACGTGTCTACGGGTGGAAATGCCCTCCCGGTGCCCTTGCTGTTGATTGGTTCGTTCCAGCAGCAGCTGGAGCTCAGCACAGAGTCGGCCTCTGACTGACTTTACATCACGAAACTGAAAATAGTGAACAATTAATCGCCAAATAATCACCATCTGCTGTAGACCAATTACTATTGTTGCAAACAACAGAGGGCAATGGTTTCTAAAGGGTCTCAATGGTTTCTAAAGGGTCTCAATGGTTTCTAAAGGGCCTCAATGGTTTCTAAAGGGTCTCAATGGTTTCTAAAGGGTCTCAGTGGTTTCTAAAGAGTCTCAATGGTTTCTAAAGGGTCTCAGTGGTTTCTAAAGGGTCTCAATGGTTTCTAAAGGGCCTCAATGGTTTCTAAAGGGTCTCAATGGTTTCTAAAGGGTCTCAGTGGTTTCTAAAGAGTCTCAATGGTTTCTAAAGGGTCTCAATGGTTTCTAAAGGGTCTCAATGGTTTCTAAAGGATCTTAAAGGTTTATAAAGTAACTAATTTGTTTCTAAAGAGTCTCAATGGTTTCTAAAGGGTCTCAATGGTTTATAAAGAATCTCAATGTTTATAATAGGATCTCAATAGTTTTGACTTATTTGCACAAAAAAGAACAGCTCATGAATACCCGGAAATTGTGATTTCTTCTCTCACAATTTTGAAATAAATATAGTTGCATAATTAAACTAGATTTACCTAATTTAGGTCAAAAAAAAAGTCACGAACATGCATTCACATAATATGCACATTACGTGCGACAACCTTCTTGCTCTTTTGTTTTGGGCTTACCGGAGTGCTTGAGGGCAGCTCGATGACAGAGATGTGCATCTTGCTGATGTGGGCGTTCAGACTGCCCAACTTCTTGAACACACAGCTGCAGTCCATGCACGGAAACAGCGGCACGCCTTTAGCCTGTCGGAGAACAAGAAGCAGACAAGACATTAGCCCTGGCTGCTGTGCATGAGTTCTGCTGCTGGAGCTACCAGCTAGTGACTCTTTATAGCCACTGAAAAGCTTGTAAATCAGAAATTCATAATCATAACATAAGCACAGAGCAAGATGAGGTTGCGGTCTTCGGTTGTCCGTGTGTCTGGATAGCGGTGCAGATTTGATTCAGCCGGTATTGCTGCGTTGCCCTCTAAATTAATTATTTATCTGTAAGGTCTGGGGAATTTTATCGTCTGCTTACAAGAGTACAAACGATTGAAGAAAAGAAAAAACGAGAAGCCGCTGCAGAGGGTGAAATCGGAGAAGGCAACAGTGAGTGAATCAGGTCTGCAGAGAGAGGAGTGACGGCGAATGGACGACAGAAATCATAAAAACATAAAATCGTCTGTGGGAGGTTTGTGGGGGTCGTGCTCTGATGTGCAAAGTGAGGCCGAAATATATTTGCTGGGTTCATGCGGCGAGGGAGATGTGGCGGCGATACGGGATATTAAAGAAAGCGGTGGCGTTATTTATTCTCTTTTTTTGTCAGGAAGCTGAAGTGTGAATGTTTAGTGAGGTCCGCAGACTCTTTGGGCAAAGTCACCGAATTGTGGACGACAGTTTTGAAGCCTCGAGTTGGACATTTTGGTATTTGGGATCGGAAGTGACTCGGAAAGGTCAGTAAAGTTTATTTATTTTGCACTTATCACAGACAAAGTGTCCCAAAGTGCAGTAACATTATTCAATTAAAACAATTTGGTGATAACAGAGGCCAAAACATGTCAACATCTCAAAGAGGACAATACAATACACTGTAAAAGATGGTGCAATAAAATAAATAAACAGAAGATAAAAAGCAGGTCATAGACTATTTAAATTGTGTGTATATACACATATTTGCATATATGTTGTGTATATATACATATATATTTTATTTTGTATTTTATATTTCACTTGTATAGTTTATGCACTTTTTCTTTCCGTCTTATATTTATATTGTATTCTTGTGTATTTAGTTTATTGGTGCGACTGTGTCCACAAATTTCCCCTTGGGGATTAATAAAGTATAATTATATTCTAAATTGAGTGCCTTGAAAGGCACCCTATAAAAATAAATGTATTATTATTATTAAATTAACCAAATACCAGCAGGTGGAGCTATCTATTCGACTCCAAACGGGACCGCCGTGTACCGAATGAACGCCGTGACGTTTTGAACAAGACTTCAGACGAGATAGCGAGGCCATAAACTCGCGTTCGCCGTGTTTACCGAGGCAGTAAATAAACGATGCTGCAAACATCTGATGTATAGGAGGCGGAGCTAAAGTTCAATCACTTGTGTAATAATTTAAAGCTGACGGCTGAGGTGGATTTATATTGTACATTCTATCCATTCTCTCCACATACCTACACCTACACCACCACCCCCACCCCACATGACCCACACACTTGATGCTCCTGTACATGCATCTGCTCATGAAATCTATTGTGAAAAAAAAATGAAAAAACGCCTGACCATAATTTATTCATAAAGTCAGTCAACCATAAGGGCAAACTCTACGTGGAACAGGAAGGCTGAAGGACACTCCTGATAATTAGATGCATTATTTAAATGGTCCCTCTGTTTGGCTTTGCAGGAGTAATTCAAGCGACGGGCGCCGCCGCCGTGGGCTTTTAGCGTGGAATAAATACACAACCGTGTTTGTGCACGAGAAACACAGATGAAACTCAGGCTGCAAGTGACTTGCGACCCGTTTTTTTGCGAAGAGGTCAAAGAGGACGTGTGCTGAAGGCCATCGGACCAATCGGAAGGCCTGGAAAGAAAATCACTTTGCAACAATTAAATTACACGCCCACACACACATACTTCTTTTTCTTTTTCCAGGCGGCCGATGGAACACGGAGGATGAACCCGTTCGCATTAATTCAACCGGAGGGAACTCACCGAGGCTTTCCATTCAGACTTTAGATTGAAAAAGAGAAACGTTCACGGGGCGACACCAATGTCTCGTCTTTATCTGCCCATTGCATATTCGAGATGATTGTAAAGTAATTAAAGACATTTAAGATATCATAATCCGTGACGGACGCTCACTTCTATGGCCGAAAGACTTTTAAGCTTAAAAAACAGACTTTATCTATTCCTCTGAAATAAAATCTTTATCACTGCAGAGACTGGAGGTCAGAAGTTGGAATTTCACTTTGTTGCATTTAGCGGATTCTCCTGTTTGGATGTATTCTGTGTGAAAAAAATAGGACATAATAATAATAATACAGTAATAATAATAATAGAAGAGTGAATACGGCTGAGGCTGGTGGGAGTATCCTTCCCTTTACAGGTATTTAGTCACCAATTATTAATCAGATTTAAGTAAACATCAGGGTTGTTACACATTTTGGATTTCCAGGACTTTAAACCAAATTTCCAGGACCAAATGAAATCTCGGTTTATACATGAAAAAGTGAGAACCTTTAGTATTTAAACAACGTGAATTCCAAAGCATACAGTATGCATTAAACTAAACAAATGACCAGCGAACTTTCCAGTTCCGGTGCGTTCACTTGCAACGCGAAAATATATAAATTGCGCCATCAGTATGAGAGCGTAAACCGGCTTAGATTTTGAGCGTCTTTCTTTCTAAAACATCTTCATTATTTCAAACTCGGCGTGAATGAACATGTCAATATAACAACATTTCCATGACTTTTCCAAAACTTTTGTGATTTAAGTTTTTTTCATGACTTTTCCAGACCTGGAAATGACCATTTTAAAATTCCATGACCGTACGAACCCTGACACACGTGTGCATTTCCCAGCGGGCTCCAGCAGAAGTCCGCAACTCTAAGGATGTGTTACCCTTTCCACTAACGGGCACCAGCACATCCACTGATGGGGCACCCGCTGCACCTCCTGGAGGTGATGGAGGTCACGAATAGGCCAGCGGCGCAGGAGACCCAAGTCCAGGCCAAATGAAGATGGATAAATCAAGGAGGGTAAGACCGCACAAAAGAAGAACAACCAAATGAGCAACGGAGGAAAAAAAAAAAAGGTGCAATTTGACCTCATTCGCTTCCAGACTTCAAAGAAACAACACGGCGGCGTGCTCGGTTGCGTTGAATGGACCGAGCTCTGAGCCGGGAGGAGGTGTACTCACCGAACCCGGAGAGAGCCACCAGACTTAAAGAAGAGAGACTCATTCTCCAAAACCTGACTGACACCTTAAGACCATTTAGTTTTTTTAGTTTTTTATTCTGCTTCAGCAACCAAATAACGAACCCCTGAATTGGGACAGGGATGTCGTACGTGTGCAGATTGTCAAGCCCTCTGATGCAAATTTGTAATTTGTGATATTGGGCTATAGAAAATAAACTGAATTGAATATCAGCCATTTTCATTTCAATTTAAAAAGCACTGGTGACCCCTTTGACACATTTATGAATAGCCACAGATTTCTGTGTGCCGTGCTCTCTACTTCATTAGATTCCCATTATGTGGATGATAGCCTGATGGTGCGTGACATGCAGCCACTCAAGGATTTAGGGAGGGATTCAAGTCGCTTTCTCACGTTGAAAGATCTTGTGCTATTACTCTAAAAAACACCCATGTATCCTTTTCACTTTAATTGAAACGTGCACGCAGCTCGTATCGGGCGACCGGCTCCGGACGCATGTGAAAACTCTCATAAGAGCGTCACGTTACTGTTTTATGAGGTCGTAAAGCCAGGCAGCGTCGTCACGTGACACCGAGGCGCTCCCCGTTTCCCCCCCGCACGGCGCTCTCACCTCGGAGTGAACCCTCTGGACATGCGAGTGCAGGTTCCCCTTCTGGGAGAAGGACGCGGGGCAGAACATGCAGAGGTGAGGCTTCTCTCCCGTGTGCCGCACCATGTGGGTCTGCAGCACCACCTTCTGGTTGAAGGCCTTTCCGCAGCGCGAGCACTTGTAGGGCCTCTCACCTGGAGGAGGGGGGGGGGGGGGAGAGAGAGACCAGAGGGTCAAACTACAGGTCAGATTGTAATTGTTGAGGCTGGATTTCTTCCCTTTTGGTCCATTGTGACTAATCTCTTCACCTGATGCTTAGAAACTCGTTTGTCTCTCCTATCTGACTGCAGGTGAGACTCAGAAGGAGGTAAGAAGTTGGAATTTCACTTCGTTGCATTTAGCGTATTCTCCTGTTTGGAGGTATTCTGTGTGATAAAATAGGACATAATAATAATAATAATAATAATAATAATAATAATAATAATAATAATAATAATAATAATAATAAACTAGAGAGCAAATTTTTGCAACTTTTCCCGAGACCTTAATCAGATCGGTATTTTCGCCGATCCTGATGCATTTGGACATTTTGAACGTCGTCGTTTGAGTGTGTCTCTGAGACAGACACACACACACACACACACACACACACACACACACTCACACACAAACAGAGTTTGGATCAGAGTTCCCTTCACGTAGATTTATTTGTAACAGTTCCACAAATAAACCTGAGCTGGGTATTAAAGACAACGACCTCCCTCCACATCCGTCTTTCCCAACTCCCAAACAAACATATTGACATCATATTTATAGCATCGGCACTCCATGCCTGTGCCCCTCCGTCCGCTCCCTCGTCACATATTTTCTCTCGTCACTCGGCGTGACCCCTGTCCCGGTTCGAGCCGGCGACTTTAGGCGTTTAGGGAATGTGGAGTTCAGCTCGCTGCATTCTGTGGAATCTAAATTAAATAACTTTGAAAGAAAATGTCAAAAGAGTAAATGGTAAATACCGGAGGCGTCTTTGAGACTTGGCCTCTTCACTCCGCTCCGTTCGCCACATACATGGACTCCTTAGAGCCGCTCTTGAGGCTGGTGCACAGCATTTGATATTAGAACCAGTAAATGAAGTACGCCGACTCAAGCGTTTCATTTACAGACTGTAACTCTTAATTAAATGTGACATCTGTTGGATTCCTATCGTCATGTTTGGTTGCATTTCAAAAAGCATATTAAAATACATGTTCGACCACCGGAAGGAATGCGTGGGACAAGCTGGTCCTCCGTCAGTATTCATGATCCTCCACTGAGTCCGTTTCTTGCACAACGAGTCATGCATTATGAAGGAACTTTAATATATATATATATATATATATATATATATATATATATATATATATATATACGCCACCAACATACAGTCAGTATCTGGTATCGGCCTAAATAAAGGCGGCTCGCATACAATCGTGTGCTTTTATCAACTGTGAGTCAGGGTGTGTGTGTGTGTGTGTGTGTGTGTGTGTGTGTGTGTGTGTGTGTGTGTGTGTGTGTAAAGCCTCCCAGGTGACTCCTAACCTTAACACAACATACACTACCGTTCAAAAGTTTGGAGTCACTTAGAAATGTCTTTATTTTTCAAAGAAAAGCATGTTTTTTGAATGAAGATAACATTAAATTATTAAGAAATGCACTCTATACATTATGAACGTGGTAAATGACTATTCTAGGTGGAAACACCTGTTAAAAGAAAATGTCATATCTACACGGTTGTATAGAGGCCCATCTCCAGTGTTCTAACGGCACATTGTGTTATCGCCTTAGAAGACTAACGGAGGGGCAGAATTTTAGAAAACCCTTTTGTTATGTTAGCACAGCTGAAAACAGTTATGCTGGTCAGAGAAGCTTTTCAACTGGCCTTCCTTTTGAGTTTGAAGTCTGAAGAACACAATTCATATTTAAAATAAAAATCATAATTTCTAACCTTGTCAATGTATTTACTATATTTTCTATTAATTTTGCAATTCATTGGATAAATAAAAGTGAGTTTTCATGGAAAACACGAATTGTCTTGTTGGGTGACCCCAAACTTTTGAACGGTACTGTATCTACACGAGAGCCCCCGCCCACGCCCAGATCTCCGTGACCCGACGTGGTGACCCCGCCCCCCTCCCTCCCTCCCTCCCTCCCTCCCTCCCTCTCTGCTCACCTGTGTGTATCCGGATGTGCCGGACGAGCTGGCTGGGCTTCTTGAAGGCCTTGCCGCAGTGGTGGCAGCCGTTCTGGAAGGCGCTGCGGTCGATGTTCTTCTTGTAGTTCCGGGAGCTCGAGCTGAGCGGCCTGCGGAGGAGACGACGAGGAGACAAGGGAACAAGTGAGGAGATGACAATCTATATCCAATAAAAAGGGAGTCGTTTTTTTTGTGTGGAGAAAACAGCAGAGAGGAAGTTTAGATTAGTGAGTCACTGTACGGCGAACTCACAGTTACGACTGGTATTTTGATTACATTTGTATGAAAACATTAAATCTCAAAGTAGTAAAACAAAAGTTACACAGCTTATGTTTACTCGATGGACCCATGGCTCTAACTGACAGCTATTTCTCTTTCTAGTTTCAGCTCAAACATCTTTAATCTGGGCTTTGCTAAAAGCACTAAATGTATAAATGTATCCGCCTGATGCCGTGGTGTGTGTGTGTGTGTGTGTGTGTGCGTGCGCGTGTGTACTGTGCACGTCCTCATGCGGCCAGTGCCGTTTTCATTCCTAACCAATCAAATGAAAAGAAATAGACTTTTACTGAAATGGTCAGCGTCTTTCTGTCTCCACACAGAGCTGCTCATACTTGTTGCCGTCACCAGAACTCATGACGGCCCCCCTGCTGTTTTACTCTGTCTCTGTGACTCATTTACACACACACACACACACACACACACACACACGCACGCACGCACGCACACACACTGCCTCTGTGCAATCCATGAGTCAGACAAATTGAAAAATAAAAGTAGATGCAAAACACCATCTGTTGGCAGCTATAATCCCCGACATCATTATCACTGCGGTGGCCTTTCTGACTGTAAATGGCCCCAGAACGAGGCCCCCGGTGGCTACTTTCGGTACTTCGATTTCTTTTTCCCGTGCCAAATGAAATAAAATGGGCCATCGCACCTCATCTTGACGTGGCTCTTCATGTGCTCCTTGAGGTGCGCGGACGTCTTGAACTCCTTGTCGCAGGTCTTGCAGGTGTACACCTTGACGCCCGACAGCTCCGTGCGGTGCTCGTCCAGGTGCAGCGACAGCTGGCTCTGGAGGATGAACTCGTCGCCGCACTCCACGCAGATCAGATTCTGATGAAGAGCAAGATCAAAAAAACAAGTTTCGTCACGGAACTGGTGGGAGAACACAGATCGATGAGGGCAGGGGAGACATTTACATATTCTTCAGGGGGTCATTCCCCCCCCCCCCCCCCCCCAACTAACTGAAATCCAAGGGCGTTTAAATTTTTTTTTCGAAACTTGGGAAATAACATTTAACCTTTGTTCAAAAATTATAAATATACTTATTTAGGCTGACAGTATATGAGCAATTGTCATACATATTCAAACATAAATCATATTAAATGTATTATTATTTATTATTGGTTATTTATGGTTCTAAAAAATATTTTTTAACAACTATTAACAATTACAAATTATTATAATTGTTTTAATTATAATTATTGTTTTTTGTTATGTACCTAGTACAGGCAATACAGATAGGACACACACAATAAATAAATAAATACAAATATATTAAATTATCAGAATTATTAGATGAAGTTATGGGGCATCTTCCGCCCCTCTCCTCGTGGTATCAGGGGCAACATGAGGCAGTTTTTGCCCTTCTCCCCGGAGTATTTCTGACGCCGAACTAGGGGTTTTCCCCCGACCGCTCGCCGGACTGACCTCCTCCTTCTCGTGCAGCATGATGTGAGACTTGAGGCTGGCGATGCGCGAGAAGCGCTTGTGGCAGACGGGGCAGGTGAAGTCCGATGTGGCGTGCGTGGACCGGTGGAGCGTGAGGTTGAACTCCACGTTGAACGTCTGCGAGCACTGGTCACACCGATGAGGCTGCAAGGAGGGAGGAGAGGAGGAGAGGAGAGGAGGAGAGATTGAAGACAGTCGTCAACAGTGGGAGTGTAACAGAGCTCCAGACGTCGCCTCACTCCACACTTATTCTCACTCTTTAAACATGTTGGTTAAAAAGCTTCATCTAATATAATAATGTACACAGCACTTTTCTAGACACTTAAGATAATTATGATCCGTTACATACAGATTGTAATACATACATATTGTAATACTGTATCCCTATTAATATATATATATATATATATATACAATTTCTTTTTTTTTTTTTGAGGGTGACCCGGACGAGACAGGCAGCGACATAAGAAACACGTAGTTAAAGAAAAAAACACTGAGAACAAGTTAAAAGAAACTAAAAGTTGAGAAACGGTGACATAACCGAGTTACATTGACCGCTTTTCTTTTCCTTTTATATTTAAAAGCAGTAAGTTCTACACTAGAGGAACCGCGTCTGCCGGAGGAGTTTTCTCCCCATGCTCTCCCTCCACGTCCCACTTCACCGCCCGCTAGCATCAACCTTACATCTGCAATACAACAACAGGTGTGTTCCAAAAATAATATTTCATAATCAGGGTACGAGTGGGGAGTGTTTTGTCTCCGCGTCTTCGCTCGAGGAGAGAAAAACAACACTTAGAAACCAGGACAGAATTATTATTCTTTTAAGTATTATGGAGGCGGTAATGACTCCAATATTAAATTCCCTTTTTATTAGAGGGCCGAGAGCAGCGGCGACGTCGTTGAGTGTCACTCAAGAGTGGCGGAGCCCGAGGCCGCCGCTGTTCAGTGAGCCACTCAGGGAGTGAGAGTGAACATAGGGGGGGAGAGAGAGTGGGTGAGTCTACCGGTGTGAACATAGGGGGGAGAGAGAGTGGGTGAGTCTACTGGTGTGAACATAGGGGGGAGAGAGAGAGAGTGGGTGAGTCTACCGGTGTGAACATAGGGGGCAGAGAGAGAGAGAGGGTGAGTCTACTGGTGTGAACATAGGGGGGAAAGAGAGTGTGAACATAGGGGAGTGAGAGAGAGGGTGAGTCTACGAGTGTGAACATAGGGGGGAGAGAGAGAGAGGGTGAGTCTACTGGTGTGAACATAGGGGGCAGAGAGAGAGAGAGGGTGAGTCTACTGGTGTGAACATAGGGGGGAAAGAGAGTGTGAACATAGGGGAGTGACAGAGAGGGTGAGTCTACCAGTGTGAACATAGGGGGGAGAGAGAGTGTGAACATAGGGGAGTGAGAGAGCGGGTGAGTCTACGAGTGTGAACATAGGGGGGAGAGAGAGAGAGGGTGTGTCTACCAGTGTGAACATAGGGGGAGAGAGAGAGTGGGTGAGTCTATGTGTGTGAACATAGGGGAGAGAGAGAGTGGGTGAGTCTATGTGTGTGAACATAGGGGAGTGAGAGAGTGTGAACATAGGGGAGTGAGAGAGTGTGAACATAGGGGAGTGAGAGAGCAATAAAAAGACCCCAAATAAGATAGGCAATGCAACAAAGTATGTTTTTCACTTCCCATTCACTCTTTGGTCGCCTCTCAATGAACCCACTGCTGCGGCTCGACTGTACTGACGACTACAGAGTAAATCAATAACAACAAATCCTTTATTGATCCCTTTATTGGGGAATTACTTCTCTGCATTTGACCCATCCTTAGTAAAAGGGGAATCCAGGACCGGTCAATTACCCCACAGAAGAATCTCGTGTCCCCCCGCCCCCCCCCCGCCTCATGACTCGGATGCCTCCATCCCATTGGGCGTACCTTGTCGTTGACCTCGTGTTCCCGGAGGTGCCTCTGCAGCTGGCTCTCCGTGGTGAAGATGTGGCCGCAGATGGTGCACTTCTTCTCCTTGAGTTCTCCATCGCTGAAGCTCTCCGCCTTCGCCTCCCCGGGATCGGCATCTGATTGTGAGAGAGGGATCACGTCAATATTTGGAGTTTGGAGACTAGTACATGATAAAAGGTGTTTTTTTCTATTCCCATGTGGCGTTATGTTTGAAGAAAAACTGTATTTTCTATACATCCTTACTGTAATTTCAAAGTTGTGGTAGCGCACACACACACACACACACACACACACTCAAGTGGGTTATAGGTTCTGTGTCAGAATTAAGTGGATACGGCTCATTTAACTTCAAAATCATAATAATAATACCACAGAATGTATTAAATGGTTCTTTCCACTTCATCACTTTGTGTTATTTTGCCAGAGCTGCTGCTATTATAAATACATATTTGTATTTATAAGGCGCCTTTCAAGGCACTCAAGGTCGCCGTACAACACATTAAAACAGTTACAGTTAAGACATATTCTGCATTGTTAAGCATTGTTTTGCTTTATATGACATGTATGGTTGGATATTAATTAAAGAATACTACGCCCACACAGCATTATCTGTGTACATGACCTAGGTTGGCTCTTGACATTTATAAGTCACCTATAATTCACCTTATTGGCCTTTCATCGATGACAGCATGCATTAATAATATAACGTGGTTTCCCACTAATGCACTCGCAGTGTTTACATCACTTAAGAGTTCAGTCTGCGGACATTATGGGTGCTTACGGTGTGTTTGGGTGTTTTTTATGAGTATGAACTATTGAAGTATCCGTTGATGAGCTTTACGCCGCTGGGAACTCGCTATAAAGCGAACTGTAACCTCCAATGTGATGCTAGGTTACCGTTAGCTTAGCATCCACCGGTAGAATCAGGTGGGTAACGCTAGTGTGCAACTAGCTTAGTGTGTCACAATAAAAGCTAAACATATAATAAACGTAAAGCCTGCAGACTGACTAACAGCAGCACGTCTCTACGCGCGCGCTGCGGGTCACGCCGATACGTGCACGCGGGAAGCGCGGCAGCGTGCGGACAGCCTCGCGGGTGTAACGCGCCTCGCAGGATCAAAACAATGGCAAACAGTTGCCTTTTTTTCTGGTTGGCGTGTTAGCCTCGCAGCTAGCGGTAGCGAGGCTAGTTAGCTGCGGCGAGCTAACGGCAGAATTACTCAGAAACGTATATTTAAGGGCGAAAGCCGGGCGGTTGGTGGACGCCAAGCGGGGAAGCAGTCGCTCTCCTCGCGGACACCAATTTAGACTGGAAGCCAATAAGAAGAGCCACCGAAACGTTATTAATATCATTCCGCCTCAATCACTCCTTCGCCGCACAAAGCAAAGCCCACCCGCAATACTATATCCGGGGACTATATACACCACATTGAAGTGTTAATATATCAGACGCAGAGACGTCTGTCCGGATAATACGAGCTTATTTGGATAGGCCATATTCCGTATTTTTTATTCGTTTAATTTTGGTACTTGTTACCTGTTTCGTCGTTGCTTTTAACTCTCAGTTTGCGAGGCCGGCCCCGCGGCATAGTTCCAGTACTCAGGGCGGGTGTGCTGTGAACGAACTGCTTTTCAAAATGGCGACTCGGTCGTCGGGAGACGGCCTCGGAGCGGGAGAGACGCGCAGCTGCGGAGTAGGGAGACATCTACCGTCGGTCCGCAACGATTCAATGCAATTCAATTATATTCTAGTTTAGTTTAGTTTATGTAGGTAATATACACTACCGTTCAAAAGTTTTGGTTCACTTAGTGCTTTCCCCCCCTTTTTAATTTTTTGTTTTCCAATGAAAATGACATTAAATTAATCAGAAATACTCTCTATATATAGT
>CM070092.1:18683815-18686315 GCA_036178185.1 Liparis tanakae
GAAGGAGAGAGAGGGGGGAGCAAGAGAGGGAGGAAGAAGGAGAAAGAGAGGGAGGGGGAAGGAGGGAGATAGAGAGGAAGAGAGGGGTGAGGGAGAGGGAGAGGAAGAAAGAGAGGGAGAGAGGGAGGAAGAAGGAGAGGGAGAAGGAGAGATAAGGGACTTGGTTCATGCATATCTCCCATTAAGCCTCCCACTGGGTGTTATAGGGAGAGTGGGTGGGGGAGGGTGGTGGGGGTGGGGGGAGAGAGAAAGAGAGTGAGTGAGAGAGAGAGAGAGAAAGCATTACAAAAATGTAAAAGGTGCCTTTAATAAAAAAAACTAAACCGTAAACGCAATGGAACACAGTTCACGGTCAGAACTGTGTGCCGGAAAAGATGAAATAGCAATGCGGGAGTGTTTTGTAATCAATAATGCATGGCTGTCCGTCTCCGGAAAGAGGAAGAGGAAGAGAGGAAGAAGAAGAAGAAGAAGAAGAAGAAGAAGAAGAAGAAGAAGAAGAAGAAGAAGAAGAAGAAGAAGAAGAAGAAGAAGAAGAAGAAGAAGAAGAAGAAGAAGAAGAAGAAGAAGAAGAAGAAGAAGAAGAAGAAGAAGAAGAAGAAGAAGAAGTCTGTATCAGACACCTATTGGTCGGTCAAGAAAGTGCACTTAAGTCCTTTTTTATTTTATTTATGAAACAGAGGCATTTTAACGATTTTATTTTGAAAAACTTTTTTTTTTTTATATCTCAGTGATCTTTTATTTCTTCTTCCTCTCATTTATATATAAGTTGAAAATGGGTGTTTTATTGATATGTGGTTCTGGATCCTTCCCCTCCAGACGGTGATACACACACTAAGTTAATGATGTCATCTCCCTGCTCGGATCCCTCTCTCCTCACGGACGTCCATCTGCTCCGTCCAGATTACCGTTAAATATTAATCCCTCCGTCCGCGCTGCATTATGAGAGTGTGTGTGTGTGTGTGTGTGAGTGTGTGTGTGTGTGTGTGTGTGTATACGCTCGTCACCTGCTTGGCAGTCTGTATCGATTTCACACCGAGCTCCAGCACATCTGGATGTGAAACCATTCTGACCACGGCGGGGCCTCAAACACGAACACACACACATACACACACTAAAACACACCCACACACTAAAACACACGCACACACTAAAACACACTCAAACACACTCATGCACGTTGCCACCGTTTTGCACACACAGCATCACTACACATGCTAATCCGTGACTGCCTACACACAGAAGAGTAATGGTCCTTAAGTGGATCTTTAAAAGGTTTTGTGGTTCTACGAAGAACCTTTACCTATCGAGAACCTATTTTTCCGTTTGAGGAACCATTATAGGTTCTTTGAAGAACTCTTTAAGGACATGGTTCTCTAAAGAACCCCGCTTTGAAAGGTTCTTTGAGTGTGGAACTAGATACGGGGCCTTAAAGAACCATGTTTTAAGGTTCTTTGAGACACCTTTATAGGTTCTTTGAAGAACTATTTAAGGAAATAGTTATTTAAAGAACCCTGGTTTGAAAGGTTCTTTGAGGAACCAAAAAATATGCTTTAAAAACCATACTTTGAAAGTTGTTTGAGGAACTATTTAAGTAAATGGTTCTTTAAAGAACCCTGGTTTGAAAGGTTCTTGGTGGAACCAGATATGGTTCTTGTATGGCATCACTTTGAAGAACCATTTATAGGTTCTTTGAAAAACTCTTTAAGCAAACGGTTCTTTAAAGAACCCTGGTTTGAAAGGTTATTTATGGAACCATAAACGGGGCATTAAAGAACCATTTTTGAAGGTTCTTTGAGGAACCTTTATAGGTTCTTTGAAGAACTATTAAGTAAATGGTTCTTTAGAGAACCCTGGTTTGAAAGGTTCATTGTGGAACCAGATATGATGCCTTAAATAACCATTTTTAAGGTCATTTATAGGTTTATAGGTTCTTTGAAGAACTCTTTATGGAAATGGTTCTTTGAAGAGGTTTGAAAGGTTCTTTGTGGAACCGGAAATGGTTCTTCTATAATCTACGCCATCACTCTGAAGAACCATCTCCGGTTCCAGACGGTTCCGTCTGTGAGTCGGAGGCGTTGCGGCGCTCACAGACTCCTCTCAGTCACACGGACGCAGAGCGCATGAGCGATGTCGCGATACCGGCCTACCTAAGGTGGTGCACACCTGTACGAGCACACACACACACACACACACACACACACACACACACACACACACACTTGTTCGGCCTCCATCAGGCTGTGAGCCGATGGAGCGCTGAGGCTGACGCGTCAGGATAATCAGCCTCCTCCTCCCACGTGAAGCCAGGGGCCCGATGGCGGGCTCGGATCAATTAGACGCCATTAGAGGCCGGTCCCAGAGCAGCCATGGAGACTTCCTAATGTCTTCTTTCCCCTCTGCAGGGTGCTAACAAAATCCATCTCACCCCCCCCCCCCCCCCTCCCCCCCCAAAACCTAATTACAGGTGGAGACGCACTGTGTGAGATGAAAAGCTGGGGGG
>CM070092.1:18691315-18696315 GCA_036178185.1 Liparis tanakae
GTCTCAGGTCGTGTAAGTGTCTGCAAAGTCGGTAATGTGGGTCGTGACCTCTGCAGCTCCTGCAGCTGCATTCGTGTTTCATGGACTGTCAGAAGTCCCGGGCCGTTTAGCTGGTGGACAGAAAACAGCGACACTGGGAGTCACCAAAATGTACTCGTCGGTGTGTTTACATCAAGCCCCCCCCCCCACACACACACACACACACACACACCCCGGGGCGCTTTTTATAATGTCAACAAAACGTTCCGACGTGAACACGATATCATGTCTGTCTTCACTGGTCACAAACACCAAGGTTTCACATCCTGATTGATTTCATGCCGGTTCATAGTTGCTCCTGATCCGATGTGAGGTCAAAGGTCAGGGACGTCGTGTGTGGACAGATTGTAAGGCCCTCTGAGGGGAGTATGTAATTCTTCATATCGGGCTACATCAAATAAACTGAATTGAATAGTTTTCCCGGGTTTCCCGGGAGTTTGAAAACCATGTTGTTTTAATAAAAAGACGCATCATCAAACTGTCAAATACAAGTAGGAAAGAAAAAGGGATACGTTGGTAAGAAATGTGAGTTTCAAAAGATATGTTATTAGATTCTTGAGATGGAATTTTGTAGAAATGCACAAAGTAACACTTCTGTCTCCTGACATCCACACATACACACACACACACACACACAGGCGAGATTCTACTCGTCTATACGTTGTGTGATGACACCCAGCTGAGAGAGAGGAGGAGAAATCAAATGTAACGTCTCTATCTGCAGACTGTTCCACCGAAAACAAAACACAAATCTTTGTTTTCTGCGTGGTGAACCCGGACCCATCTTTTTAAAGGCTTTAAAAACCGAACAGCACTTACGATGATTGGGTATATTCTTATTTTTTTATTATTAATACCGTATCTCTAATTCCCTTTTCTTTGTTCTTTCTTGTTGCGCTCCCATGATCCGAAGATCTCTACCAGGGTTTTAACTTAACGAGCTTATTTGTCGTAAGAAAGACAGTTGGCGTGACTAAAAAACCCGGGGTGGGTGCAGTGGGCGGCGGCCTCTTCACGGGAGGGGGCGTGGCCTCATTTTAACAGCGGTGCATTGGCCTGCCCGGTTTGGGAGAGCTCGCTAAATTGGAGTTCTAGAGCCTCATGCCAGACAATGATGTGAGTTAAGTCCTTCAGGGCAAGGAGCCGCAGAGATAGGCAAACAAAAGATAATCAATATCCTGTGTGCGTGTGTGTGTGTGTGTGTGTGTGTGTGTGTGCGTGTGTGTGTGTGTGCGTGTGTGTGGCCTGGAGTCTAGACCGGCCTCTCACATCCTCATCACACGCCTCCGGTTATCTGTAGCAATGTCAGACACAATGTCAGACAGGCAACACGTCCAGGGCCAACACATTAATTACATCATCATCATCATCATCATCATCATCATCATCATCATCATCATCATCATCATCATCATCATCATCATCATCATCATCACTACCTTCATCATCATCATCACCACCACCTTCATTATCATCATCAGCATCATCACCATCAACATCGTCGTCTTCATCATCATCGTTTTCTTCATCATCATCATCATCATCATCTTCGTTGTCTTCATCATCATCTTTGTAATCATCGTCATCTTCATCATCATCATCGACATCGTCTTCATCATCATCGTCGTCTTCATCATCATCATCTTCGTCGTTTTCTTCATCATCATCATCATCATCATCTTCGTTGTCTTCATCATCATCTTTGTAATCATCGTCATCTTCATCATCATCATCGACATCGTCTTCATCATCATCGTCATCTTCATCATCATCATCATCGACATCGACTTCATCATCATCGTCGTCTTCATCATCATCTTTGTAATCATCGTCATCTTTATCATCATCATCGTCTTCATCATCATCATCGTCGTTTTCATCATCATCTTTGTAATCATCGTCATCTTCATCATCATCATCATCATCATCATCATTGTCGTCTTCATCACATCATGACATCATGAGATCATCTTTGTGAACATATTTTTCTTCTTCTTCTTCTTCTTCTTCTTCTTCTTCTTCTTCTTCTTCTTCTTCTTCTTCTTCTTCTTCTTCTTCTTCTTCTTCTTCTTCTTCTTCTTCTTCTTCTTCTTCTTCTTCTTCTTCTTCTTCTTCTTTTTCAGCTGAAGTGAAAGTGATTCAGTAACAACTGTTACACAACGTATTTTTGTATTTATTTAACACACTGAGGACACGATGTGAGTCTTTACACCTCAGTGAGTGTAGAGCGAGCTTTAATACGCTATCATACACACCAGCACGTACACAACATGCATGAGCTTTAGGGACCTTGTCCACACACACACACACACACACACACACACACACACACACACACACACACACACACACCCTCTCCCTGTCTCTTTCGAACCTGAGGACAGACAGAGGCGTCTCTGTGTTTGAATTAAAGGGCCACACACTTCCCTCACACACAGCCCCACGACGAAAACATGTACCACACATGTGGCAAAGGTATATACACATATATATATATACATATATATATGTATATATATGTATATATACAGTATACTGTATGTATATATATATATATATATATATATATATATATATATATATATATATATATATATACTGTATATATATGTATATATGTATATATATATATATACATATACATATACAACAGCTCGACACAGGGTCAGGTCCGATGATGATGATGATGATGATGATGATGAAGATGAAGATGAAGATGATGATGAAGCCCCATGCCGTGACGTTCTCGGTGTGTTCCCGATGGATGTTGTCTTGTCTTGTTTTGCCCTCATTGTGGCAACTTGTCCCCAAACATGCACGGTTGCTTTTGAATGAGCTTTGGGGAGGAGGAGGAGGAGGAGGAGGAGGAGGAGGAGGAGGAGGAGGAGGAGGAGGAGGAGGAGGAGGGGGAATGAGGGAGGAAGGTTAATGGGGGGAGATGGGGGGGGGGAAGATTCCATTTGAGTGTGTGTTAGCACTTTCTGGACACCAGTCCTCCTGCACAATCAGCTGCTGCACTACTTCTTTTTCCAGTGTGCTTTTTTTAACGCAGAGGATGTGCATCACGCCTGTATGTGTGTGTGTGTGTGTGTGTGTGTGTGTGTGTGTGTGTGTGTGTGCGTGCGTGCGTGTGTTGCTGTGTGCATGCATGTGTGTGCGTGTGTGTTTTAGAGTGATCATTCTGCTGAGAGGCAGACAGACAGTAGGGGAGGGTGAAGGAGGAGGAGGAGGAGGAGGAGGAGGAGGAGGAGGAGGAGGAGGAGGAGGAGGAGGAGGAGGAGGAGGAGGAGGACTGAAGACAATGTGAGCGCTGCAGTATGATCCTGTATCCATCAGGCTGCCTCCTGCAGTCACCGCTGCTTAGAATGCACTGCCACAGACACACACACACACACACACACACACACACCCACACTCTCTCTCTCTCTTTCAACCACACACACACAC
This sequence comes from Liparis tanakae, assembly GCA_036178185.1. NCBI lineage: Eukaryota > Metazoa > Chordata > Actinopteri > Perciformes > Liparidae > Liparis > Liparis tanakae. Next base: position 18,694,802 of record CM070092.1, read on the forward strand.
ACACACACACACACACACACACACACACACACACACACACACACACACACACACACAGGAAATGGCCTCAATCACTGTAGCACACAGTCCACATTTCTCATTCCAGATGGGATTATGATGTTATTACTGCACGATTACACCACATAACTATATTAGCAACAGAACACAACCTGGGACTTCTCAATCAGTCACCTTTCCTTCATACCGAGAGGACTTTCAACAACCCCTCCCTGCCTGACACACACACACACACACACACACACACACACACACACACACACACACACACACACACACACACACAGTACACACCCTGAACTCACAACAGAGGGAGTCAGCCATTTGCCTCCGTCTCTCCTCCCCTCTGCTGCTGCTGAATGAGCTCTCACAAGCAGAATTTTAACAATATTGGATGTGTTGCCATTTTTTTTTTTTTACGTCTCTAAATTTTTGCGTTTGACCCGGCGATACGACGCAACGAGAAGTAGCGTCGTATCGATGCAGCTTCTCTGCCCCCCCCCCCCCCCCCCTGGGCTGAGAGCGACGGGCGCTCTGAAACATCATGAATGATATCACTCATGTGGGTGGACCCCCCCCCCTCCCCCCGAACCCTTCACCTCCCCTACACAACCCTATAGGATTTAATGAGATGGAGAGGGGGGGGGAAAGGTGGTCAAAAGAGAAGAAGAGAAGGCAGGGAGGGAGGGAGGGAGGGAGGGAGGGAGGGAGGGTGATGGGGGGGAGGGGGAGGGAGGGAGGGCTGACAAAATGAGAGCAATGTGTAAAAAATTTAAAGGGGAGAGAGAGAAGGGGAGACGTGTAACCAGGAAATAGATGAGATCCAAAAAGCAGTTTCAGATTGAGTCAACAAGAGAGAGAGAGAGAGAGAGAGAGAGAGAGAGAGAGAGAGAGGTAAATAGGTAAAAGAGTCTCTCTTGGCTCAGTCACCTGAAGAGAAAGAAGAAGGAGAGACTGAGCACGTGCACTAAAGATGCCGGACACATGCCCTCTGTGTGTGTGCGTGCGTGCGTGTGTGTGTGTGTGAGCGTGTGTGTGTGTGTGTGTGTGTGTGCACCTTTCTTCGGCACATTTAACTTGTGATTTGAATTCTTTCTTTTCTTTCTCAGAGAGAAGGCGTGGCATCGGAGACGGGGTGTTCTCTGTCTCGTTCAGCCGAGGTGTAACGCGACACCCCATCAATATTTCACGGCGTGCGGCGCGGTGCGGGCCGCTCGCTCTGAGATGTACTGTATTTGCTCTTGGGCTGGTTTGGCAACAAAGCACACACACACACACACACACACACACACACACACACACACCCCCTACTCCCCCCTCCATCTCCCTCCCGGAGGTGTATCTCCTTGAGGGTTTCTCCTTGCACTCCCTTTTGCCATCTGACAATTAGCATGCGGTCGCTAATGCACCGCCGGCTAATTGAGCACGAGGGGCCGGAGGTGTCAGTCACTGGAGAGATGAGTGAGGTCGCCATGGCGACGCGTCACAGACGAGGG
>CM070092.1:18701315-18816315 GCA_036178185.1 Liparis tanakae
CTGCCACTGAGCAAGGCACAGGTGCCAGCAGCCCGGAAGTGCTCCTCTTCCTCGGATCTGAACCCCGCTGAAAGATCTCCGGTGTGCGGCATAATATTCATATTCTGTATTTCATCCTTCTCTTCTTTTAATCTCTGCGCCGATTCAATCTCTCTCTCTCTCTCTCTCTCTCTCTCTCTCTCTCTCTCTCTCTCAAGTCATCTGCATGCGGCGCGCGTGCGTGATTGCGCGTGTTTGCTGTTGGATGGAAACATTTGGCCGAGGAGTAAAGTAAATAGGGGAGGGGTTGGGTCTTTAATTTGTGTGTCTGTGTGTGTGTGTGATAGCGGGGGGAGGGGGGAGTACTGTGCATTACCCCCCCCCCCCCACACACACACACACACCTGAAATAATGATGCACCTACAGGATGTGAGCCTTCTGTTATGGTAAAGAGACACAATGGGATTAAACTGGGGGAGGGGGGGGAGACTAATTCATGATGGTTCTCTCCTTAACTCCATTACCCAGCATGCACGTGTGCAGGTGACTGTCCCAGAGTGAGTCGTGTGTGGGCACAATCAAAAAGTGTTAACCCCCTCCATCACCCCCCCGGCTTGTGAGAGTTACGGGGACACACTAGTTCAGCGTCTCCTCTTCCTCTCCCCTCGTCTCCTCTTCCTCTCCCCTCGTCTCCTCTTCCTCTCCCCTCGTCTCCTCTCTGGACACTTCTAGACTAAACTCCCATCAGCTGATCCCGCCGATAGGAAGCGCCGGAGGCACAAGTGAAACAAAGACTATACCACGACACGTGCGCGCGCTCCGTGCGCGTGGATGGAGGTGTAGAGTGACGCGGGGCCAAACTTTTCTTTACACTGTTTATGTTTTTTTTCTTTTAATCTTCTCGATCTTGCCCCCCCCCACACACACAAGGCTTCGTTCCATTCGTGGTGCGTTCAGGTGATCGCGAATGCTCCGCCATTTCACTCGAGTTCGATTAGAATTGCTTTCGTTAGAGAGAGAGAGAGGGAGGGGGGGGGGGGGCTGTGTGAGTTTAACACTATTGTACTTCCTCGTAGGAGAAGGGCATTGTGGGAAATGGAGTAGGAGACACCACTGTCATGAGGAGTAAAGTCAGACTTCACTATAAACAATACTTTGCTAGTAAAGTTTATGAACGCATATAAGTTATTTTCTTCTAATTGGTGATGGGATCGATTAGTTTCTTTAATGTTGTCAAAAGTGTCATCGACGTCCTCGTTCAGTCAGAGAACCGTTTCCTCAAGCTTTCCTTTTCATTCGCTCAGTCCACGCACACACATCTGTTTCCAATGTTTATTCGTATTTTCAGACACATGATAGTGATATCATATGAGAATAACAGACCACTGTACAACCGACACTTCTATACACGTAATTACTTTGTTTACTACGGAATTCACTTCGTTTACCAGTTTTGATCTCACGAGTCACGAAATGTCCGACAACACCTGAAGGCGACAACCGTGAAACAAGAGAGAGAGGGAGAGAGAGAGAGAGAGAGAGCGAGAGAGAGAGAGAGACATAGACAAACAGCGATATATATATATATATATATATATATATATATATATATATATATATATATATATATAGAGAGAGAGAGAGAGAGAGAGAGAGAGGAGAGGGAGGAGAGAGACGTAGACAAACAGCGAGAGAGAGGAATAGAGAGAGAGAGAATTAGACAAACAGCGAGAGAGATAGATAGGAAAAGAGAGACTTAGACAAACAGCTAGAGAGACGTAGACAAACAGCGAGAGAGCGAGAGAAGAGAAAGAGAAGGAGAGAGAGAGGAGAGAGAGAGACCTGTACTGCTCCAAAACAAGGAGATAGGAATTCTCCAGGCGTCATAATAATTGCACGCGCTCTCTTATCTCCGCCCTAATCTGGACTCTTTAAATTTCCTCTTTTTTTTGGAGAGCAGCCCCCCCCCCACACACACACACACACACATACCCCCCGCCCCCTTCTCCTTCCTCTTCTTCCTCTTGTTGTTGGTGTGTGAGTGCCTGAGCTGCGCGGTGCGTTCCCCGGTAAGAAGTGTCCCGATACGTGTCGTTGTGTGTTCGTTGTTTTGCCTCGGCTGGTGTCTCGCGGAGTGTGCGGTTTCCGACCCGGTCGCGATGCCCCTGAAGGGGGCACAGCGGGCTGATGAGGGAGAGTGCGCGTGCTACAGGAGATAAGGAGCCGTTTGGGTGGAATGTCTGACAACAGAACGACTGACACCAGAACGACTGACAACAGAACCACTGACACCAGAACGACTGACAACAGAACGACTGACACCAGAACGACTGACAACAGAACCACTGACACCAGAACGACTGACAACAGAACGACTGACACCAGAACGACTGACAACAGAACCACTGACACCAGAACCACTGACACCAGAACGACTGACAACAGAACGACTGACAACAGAACCACTGACACCAGAACGACTGACAACAGAACCACTGACACCAGAACGACTGACAACAGAACCACTGACACCAGAACGACTGACAACAGAACCACTGACACCAGAACGACTGACAACAGAACGACTGACAACAGAACCACTGACACCAGAACGACTGACAACAGAACCACTGACACCAGAACGACTGACAACAGAACCACTCTCAACAGAACCACTGACAAAATGACTGACAACAGAACGACTGACACCAGAACAACTCTCAACATAACCACTGACAACAGAACCACTGACAACACAACAACTGACACCAGAACGACAGAACGACTGACAAGAGAATGACTGACATCAGAACCACTGACAACAGACCCACTGATAACAGAATGACTGACCACTGACACATGAGATTGTTATGTAAAAGATTAGTTTGCAGTATAGAGAGAGAGGAGAGTGTGTGTGTGTTTTTGTGTGTGTGTGTGTGTGTGGGGGGGGGGGGGTAATGGTGATATGGACATTGTTTTCCAGCAATTATCTTTCACAGACTTACAGTGTGTGCGTGTGTGTGTGTGTGTGTGTGTGTGTGTGTGTGTGTGTGTGTGTGGGGGGGGGGGGGTAATGGTGATATGGACATTGTTTTCCAGCAATTATCTTTCACAGACTTACAGTGTGTGTGTGTGTGTGTGTGTGTGTGTGTGTGTGTGTGTGTGTGTGTGTGTGTGTGTGTGTGTGCGCGTGCATGTGTTTCTGTGTAGGTGTGTGTGCGTGTGCAGGGGGTGGGGGGTAATGGTGATATCAGCACTGTGTTCCATGAATGATCTTTACAGACTTAGTGTGTGTGTGTGTGTGTGTGTGGGGGGGGGGGGCGGTGTAATGGTGATATGAACATTGTATTCCAGCAATTATCTTTTTCGAAAACTTACTTATTGTGTGTGTGTGTGTGTGTTTGTGTGTGGGGGGGGTGATATCAGCACTGTATTCCATAAATGATCTTTCACAGATTTACAGTGTGTATGTGTGAGCGCCTTCTGTACTCAATACCCCCCCCCCCCCCACACACACACACCCTTTGATATTGTCTTTCCGTGGTGTGTTGTGTGTTTTTCTCTCCAGTTGTGTGAAGATACAGTATTTTCTTCTGTACGGTCACATAGAGAAAGAGAGGGAGAGGGAGAGGAGGGAGGGAGGGAGGGAGGGAGGGAGGGAGAGGAAGAGACGGAGCGTTGTGCTGCAGACAGGATAACATTGTCTCCCCTCTTCTGTCCCGTTTCAGGCGTGATGTTAAGCGTTGGTGAGATCACACGCCGGCCGTCAGAGCGCCACCTGTTTGCCGACCCGTGAATAGCAGCAGCAGAGCGAGCGTCTCGCAGGTAAACACGAGGCAGACGCCTTCGGGAGGGAAAAACATGTCAATGAATAAATGTTGTGTTTTTTCTTAATTGAGTTTGGTGTTTACTGGCAGACTTTTAAAGTCACACTCGGGGGTTTTATGCGTCTGATCGAGGGGGGGAAGTCGTAAACGTGTGTGTGAGTATTTCCCCCTCTTGATATGGTTATGTCATCGAAAAGTCGTGCAGACGCCCGTCACGTCTGACATCACCTGTTGAGTTTTTGCTCAGGGAACGAGAAGGACGATGGTTGGACGGATCGGTTGACTCGTTCAGACGTGATCGGCAGCTGATGTTGAATCGATCTCGTTCCGCTGATGCAAAAACACTTCTTCTTCTTTTTAGCTGTGGCAGACGCCTCATATCCCCCTCCCCCCCCCCCCCCCCCCCCGTGAGCTCACACATGACTCGAGTGAAGCTATTTTTTTTTTTTTTTAATTTCTTTTACGTCTTTTTTTGCCCTCCGCTTCCTTTGTCTCTTTCCATACATTGAATAAATCCTGTATACATTGTAATCAGGGTAGAACATGAAAAAAAAAATAGGGGGCAATTTTCCCCCCACTGACTGACATCAAGGGGCATTTTTATATAGAAATTGGGGTCACTTTTAAAAACTTGTGAAATAACATTGCTAAAAAATAAAATATATACTTATTTAGGCTTACAGTATATGATATATTGTCATAGAAATGGCAATAATTTTGAGTATTAGCCAGTAGTCTGCATATTCAAAGTGTTTTCTTATATTTGTTCAACAAAAAACAAACAAAACATAATCAGAAAATCATATTTAATTCTATTGTTATTGTTTTGTGGTTATTTATTCTTATTAACTTAAAAAATATAACTTATGTCTTTGTTTCGTTATAATAAAACTATTTTTTTTATTGTTTTGTGTACAGGCAACACAGATAGGACGCACACAACAAAGAACAAAATAAAACGCTATTAAATTATCTAAAGTATGGGGCATCTTTTGCCCCCCTCCTGGTGACATCAGGGGCAACATCATATTTCCATGGGGCCGTTTTGCCCTTTGCCCCGGGGGGTTTCAGACGCCGGTTGGACCTCTGTCCATGTGGCTGTTTGAGCTCGCTCTCCCATCGCCGCTGCTTATCGAGATCAAACTCCACCGTGACTCTTTTAGCCCCTCCGAAAAAAAATACGCCAGACTTTTCTTTTTGTGTGCAAAGTTCACCACCCCTCCACTCCTTTTTTTCTTCTTCCTGTATCTGTAGGCGAAAAATTACCAATTACATTTCTTTTTTTCGCCCTATCCTCTCCCTTCAGAACACCGAAGTGTTTTATTGGTGCGGTGGGAAACAATGAGGACAAGGCCGGGCTTTGTGGTGGCAGAAATGCATTTTTAACCCGTGTGAATGAATGGCGCCTCACATTCCACAGCAGCAGGCCCTTCGCTGAATGGCAGCACTAACTCGGCTGTTTTCATTACTCATTACTGCCTTGTGCCTTTTCACCGTGGACGTGGTCATTTACCTTCACCGGGGGGGGGGGGGGGGGGGTCAATCTCAATGGCATAAAGACCCTGTCATATAGGGGATTTTGTTTGAGGTAATAATCACTGAGCTGGATATCGGCCAAATTTCTTTTTTTTTCTTTTCGGCTCATTGATACATTTTTTTTTAGCTTACTCAGCAGTTATTATTAAAGCTACTGCAATGCATTTGTTAAAAATGCATCAAGCGACTTTTTTTTCGTTTCGATTTTCTTTACAATTTTTCTCTCACGGTGTCGTTTTTTTTCTATAATAAAAAACAAACAAACACAATACCTGCTTTAAAAAAAAAAGAAAGTGGATTATTTAAGAGCTAAAGAGGCAGATATATTTCCCTCAGGACGTGGGGTACAACACAACAGCTTGTAAGGAGAGTGAATATTGTACTCGCATCCATCAGGTGGCCTGGAGACACAAACCCCAAACTACTTCCTCAGGTCACTGGATATGTAGATGAGCCACTGTGCCGGTCATATCAACTTCAGGAATGGATATGTCTGCTGCCCCAGAGTGGCCAAAAGATCTCACTGGGGTTATGATAATCCTCTTTCACGTTGTCTTAATGCAAGATGTTTACTCTTGTTATCAGGAGCAGCTCCTGGTTAGTGTCTCTGTACTGTCCTGTGGCTCATGGGTGTCATGGCCCGGTCTGATGGGTGTCATGGCCCGGTCTGATGGGTGTCAGTGTGGACCAGTGGGCCTCTGTGGGTGGTTTCCAGCACCTTGTGGAATTTACGTCTGGAAGAGATCCAAAGGGAGCCGGTTTGGTTTGTGCATACTTATATCAGGGTTCGTACGGTCATGGAAAACCTGGAAAAGTCATGGAATTTTAAAATGGTAATTTCCAGGCCTGGAAAAGTCATGGAAAAAACTTAAATCATAAAAGTTTTGGAAAAGTCATGGAAATGTGTTATAATCACATGGTCATTTACGCCGAGTTTGAAAGAATTAATATGTTTTTTAAAGAAAGACGCTCAAAATATAAGCTCTCAATACGCAACATGTTCTAAATTGTTCATGTTTATATACTGAAATTTCAGTTTGGTCATGGACATTTGGTTTAAAGTCATGAAAAAGTCATGGAAATCCATCGGTCAAAATGTGTAAGAACCCTGTTATATACTTAATACACTTAGTCCTTTTCCTTGAGTGTAATTGCTCCCCTGCTCATGTTAACAGTGTGTGTGTGTGTGTGTGTGTGTGTGTGTGTGTGTGTGTGTGTGTGTGTGTGTGGCTTTAGAAATAGAATAAATATGAAAAATACAATAAATCACAAGACAGACGCTCAGTCCAGGTCAGTCAGGAATCTGACACATCCGGTCTGATCGTATCAATGAAAGCAGATTATCACAGCCGGTCACATCTTCATGTGGCATTCTTCTTTTTTTAAGGAGCTGTTTGTTATTTTTTGAGGGTATTAAAAAAGGAAAAGTACTACGAGGTCTGGTGCCAGCTCCGTGGTGACGGCATTGATTCCCCCGCTGCATGGTGGGGGTTTCCTCTCTGAAAGGGCACCGTCTCTGTGTGTTAGCCTAGAAGCACCGAGCTCCTGGATTAAATTATAAATGAGCCCTCCATGGGAAACATATTGCTCACTGCTCGCCGTAATCAGACGGCATTTACATTTCCTGCGGCTTGTCATCCGACACATTTCCGGTTTACGTCCATTCCGTAATTCACTCAAACATTCTCCGTCGCCTAGTTTTGTCGAAACTTTGCAAAAACAGGCGCGGGCGGTTCAAACAAGTTTATTTTTATTTTGAACCCGAAAAAAAGGTACAATGGAGTAGAGCAGCGGTCCAGGTAGAGAACCGCGAGGGCCCGATGGCGTCTAAATGAGACCCCAAGAAAATGATGTAGTAATCGGGGGATTAAGATAGGAGAAGGGTTAGCTGGGGGGGGGGGAGATTAAGGCACTGGGCCTTTTGTCGCCTCCCCCCATGGTGGTTCAGCGTTAGGGGTCAACTGTTGCGCACACACACAGAACAATTAAGGTGCTATATGGAACCGCAAATGGTTCTTTAGAGTGATGCCGTAGAAGAACCATTTCTGGTTCCACAAAGAACTTTTTAAACCAGGGTTCTTTCAAGAACCATTTCCTTAAATAGTTCTCCAAAGAACCTATAAAGGTGCCTCAAATAACCTTAAAAAAATTGTTCTTTAAGGCACCATTTCTGGTTCCATAAAAAACCTTTTAAAAATGTCTTTAAAGAACCTATAAAGGTGTCTCAAAGAACCTTCAAAAATATTCTCTGAGGCACCATTTCTGGTTCCACAAAGAACCATTCAAACTCGGGTTCATTAAAGAACCATTTCCTTGAAGAGTTCTTCAAAGAACCTATAAAGGTGTCTCAAATAATCTTAAAAACATGATTCTTAAGGCACCATTTCTGGTTCCATATAGAACCTTTCAAACCAGGGTTCTTTCAAGAACTATTTCCTTAAAGAGTTCTCCAAAGAACCTATAAAGGTGTCTCAAAGAACATTCAGGACAAGGTTCTTTAAAACACCATTTAAAGAACCTTTCAAACTAGGGTTCATTAAAGAACCATTTCCTTAAAGAGTTCTTCAAAGAACCTAAAACAAATCCTCAATGTAAAATGTCCTCCCCTGTCTGGAGGTCCCTAATAACACGATGACGGCGTGGATCTCCCCGTCGTTACCGTGACACCAGCTGTAGGCGTGGATCAGGTGCAGCCATGTTGTTTGATACGCATTCCACAAGGCTGATTAATAATAAGCCGCAGTGCTACATTTGCACACGCAAAACATTAAACATCCAGAGCCAAACGCGTAAATAGAGTTGCGATAAAGTTCAGGCTGAGCGGCCCAGACAAAAGAGCGAGTGTGTGTGTGCTTCCTGAACACGACGGACATGAAAGAGTTCAGGTGAACATTTGAAGTCGCTCCACGCTGCGATCAGCGGGCCTCGATATCTGAGTGATGAAAGCGGACGATCCCATTGGCTGAGGACGCGTTAGCCGGCTGCGGGCTTTAACACGCATTGGCCTTTTCTGGCTACTGAAGCCCCGCCTCCTGCCGTGGCCCTGCTGAGGCCCCGCCTCCCTACCTCCTTCTGTTTACATGGGTTGTGTTTATCTGGATCGTGGTCCATGCCTACTACGAACTATTCATACGCTCTGCCATATTTATTGAATGTGTTCATGTAACTCTGTTTATCTGGTCACATGACATCTATTGTTCACCTGGTCACATGACATCTATTGTTCATCTGGTCACATGACATCTATTGTTTATCTGGTCACATGACATCTATTGTTCATCTGGTCACATGACATCTATTGTTCATCCGGTCTCATGACATCTATTGTTCATCTGATCACATGACATCTATTGTTCATCTGATCACATTACATCTATTGTTCATCTTGTCACTTGACATCTATTGTTCATCTGATCACATGACATCTATTGTTCATCTGGTCACATGACATCTATTGTTCATCTGGTCACATGACATCTATTGTTCATCTGGTCACATGACATCTATTGTTCATCTGGTCACATGACATCTATTGTTCATCTGGTCACATGACTTCTATTGTTCATCTGGTCACATGACATCTATTGTTCATCTGGTCACATGACTTCTATTGTTCATCTGGTCACATGACATCTATTGTTCATCTGGTCACATGACATCTATTGTTCATCTGGTCACATGACTTCTATTGTTCATCTGGTCACATGACATCTATTGTTCATCTGGTCACATGACTTCTATTGTTCATCTGGTCACATGACAACTGTTGTTTTCTTCATCCTGGAGAGGATCCTTTTTTACCCGGGTTAAAAGTTTTTGTCCTATGTTTCTTGGGAGTTGTTCCTGAACCGATGTGAGGTCAAAGGTCAGGGATGTCATGTATGTATACAGATTGAGGCAACGTGTGATTCTGGGCTTTAGAAAATTAACAGAATTAATTGAATATAGATTCCCTGAGTTGGACTGAGTCGGATGTCTGAAACCAAAACAACGACATCATCGCTGCGTTACGAGCTCAGCTGTCCATCAGCTTCACGTCGATGTTTCCATCTGACGCCTTATTGATGATCCAATGAAATAACAATCAGCGCGGCGCGGTTCATTACGGCGCTCATCAGGTCCGGAGAGGACGAGCCGGTCGGAGCCAACAGGGTTCTGATGAGCGGCTCGGAACCGACGCTCGGCACCGAGGCCCAGATTAAAGAGGAGGAACACGCTTAGCCCGGAGAAATAGACCAGAGGACCACGTGGCTGGGGAGGGGGGGAGAGGGGTGAGGGAGGGAGAAGGAGAGAGAGAGAGGTAGAGAGAGAAAGGGGGGTATGGAGAAGGAGAGAGACAGAGAGAGAATTAAGGAGAGAGAGAGAGATGTAGAGAGAAAGGTAGGGAGAGATAGAGAGAGAGAGAGAGAGAGAGGGAGGGAGAGAGAGAGAGAGAGAGAGAGAGAGAGAACTGCCGGGGGAAGGAATAGCACTCTTTGTCTGCCCCAGATGTCACCATAGTAGACCATTATTGATCCACTGCTGTATACACACCCACACACACACACACACACCACACACACACACACACGCACACACACACACACAGACACACACACGCACACACACATACAGACACACACGCACACACACACAGACACACACACATACACACACACACACACACGCGCACACAAACACACAAACACACAAACATCAAGCGCTTGCACACACACACATACACACATACACGTACACAAACACCAAGCACACACACACACACACACACACAAACACCAAGCGCTTGCACACACACACACACACACACACACACAGATGCACTTGTACCGTAATTAGAAGGCATTCAAATTGGAATAATAAAATAAATAGCAGACCCAGTCGAGGCTGCTCAGATACACCTGGTACCGGACCACCTGGTATTGGACTACCTGGTACTGGACCACCTGGTACTGGATCACCTGGTACTGGACCACCTAGTACTGGATCACCTGCTACTGGACCACCTGGTACTGGACCACCTAGTACTGGACCACCTGGTACTGGACCACCTGGTACTGGACCACCTAGTACTGGTCCCGGTGGTTCTCTGGTCACGTGACACGCGGCTCTGTTTCCTCGGCTCCTCCTCGTCTGTCTCATCTACGTAACGAGGCGTTCCTCCTGATGGGCCACTCACACACACACAACCCCCCACGCATGTGTGTGTGTGTGTATGGGGGGAGGGGGGGGGCATGGCAACTTAACCCAAGCTGATGCGTGGGGGTGCAGCCGAGCGGCTCCTCCTCCTCGGTCAGGTATTAAACTCCGAGTGGCAACGGAACAAATGAAAGAGAAACGATCAACACGTTTTAGGTTGTTTTATTTCTAAGGAAACAAAAGGAAGTGACGCTCTGCTCTAGAACGAGGAGACGCAGAAGGAGGCGAGAAGGAGGCGAGGGTCAAGAGCATGAAGGTGGGAGGAGCCTGAAGGTGGGAGGAGCTTCAGGAGCTTCAGGAGCTTCAGCTTCTCTCTTGAGTTTCACTTTGATGCAAATGTACAACTGCTGTAGTTACTCCACCCTGTTACACACACACACGCGCAAGCACACACGCACACACAAGGACATGCACAATAGATATGCACAAACCCACAGGAGCACACAGGCACATGCAAACACACACACACACAAATTCATACACATCGACATGCACATACACACACATGCACAAACTCACACACATGCACACACGCACACAGGCACATGCAAACCCACACACACATGCACACACACACGCACATATGCACATACAAACACACACACACACAGGCACACAAACCTGCATGAACACACAGACATGCACACACACAGACATGCACACACAGGCACTTACACATGCAAACACAAGCACACACACTCACACAAACACACACACAAACACGCAGACACATGCATGCACACGCACACACAGTTTTGTTTAATCTCCCTCAAGGAAATAGCGTTGTTACTCACACACACACACACACGCACACACACACACACACACACACAGTGTTGTCTAATCTCCCTCATGGAACCACTTTAATTACCACAAACTTCCATTTGTTTATCCCGCTCCACATTCTCTCCGTCGTCAGCGTCATCCATTCGTCTGTCGAAGTGTTTTTTTGGGTGTTTTTTTCTCCGGCGTCCGAGAGAACGGCGGCCGAGCGGGCGCCACCCGTGCTCGCCGACGGCCGGTGACGGTGACGGTGCACGTCTGACCGACTTAGGGAAACGAGCTGGAAAAGTCTCCGGGCTACAGCAGCTAATCACCCGGCCACACAGGAACTGATCGTTAGGCGCTGATGTCAGCCTAACCTTGTCGCGACGTGTGTGTGTGTGTGTGTGTGTGTGTGAGTGAGTGTGTATGTGTGTGTTTGGACCCAATCCTGTCCTAAAAACAAGAAGCTTTTTTTCTAATCGTCATACTTTAATATTCTTATGTCAAAATGCCACAATTGCTAAAAGTCGTGTCAAATTGCGGCATTTCAACATAAAAATATTAAAGTATTATGACGAGTGTGTACACCCGGAACCACAGTGGGGACGTCCCACTCACAGACTCAGTGACTTCTTTTACATTGTGGTTGTTGTTGTTGTGTATTTTATTCAGTCAATCATTGCAATAATATAAAAAAAAGAAAGACTGAGAAGGTATAGGGAGAAAATAAAAATGCTTATTTAGTCCTATCCTAAATCATTATAATCAAATAAATCAGAAAATGTATATAAAATAAAGAAAAATAACGAAGATAATTAAAAACAATACATATATATATTGTTTTTTATTTATAATTTTTTTAAATATATATATTTACATATATATAGATATACATACACACATATAAATATATATATATATATATATATATATATATCCACATACATCTTCCATATAAATATATTTCAATCACACTTATAACCCTCAATAAATATATAAATAATAAAAAAATAATCTTTTTGAAAACCAGAAATGAGTTGAACCATTCTTATATCCATTTTAACATTATTCCATAAATTGGACCCCTACAATCGAAATAAATCTTCTTTTAATCCCTTTTTAGCCTTTTGTACAGTAAACTTACAAAACATGTCTCAAATCATATTCACACTCACGTTATACACAGTCTGGAAAATCACCTCTTAAAACCCATTTTTTATAGAACTGCTTTTAAGTGACGTCCTTATTTTATACACCTAATTTAATTCCATTTCTTTTGCCTTTATTCTCTGTAGAGCACGTGATGAATGCTGTTTTTAAAGGTGCTATATGAATAAAGTTATTATTGATGACGGTGGATTTAGTAACCGAGCAGAACTCGTGTAATCCGTCTCCGAGAAGGCAGCATGACACTTTTGTTCCGTCCTCCTGCCGAGGGAGGAGAGGAGGAGCGGAGCCGCTCGTATGGAAATACAGTTTGACTTCTCTTTTTGTGTTTATGCAAACGCTTCTTCACCCGCCACCTGGAAGAGCTCGAAATAAAAACACGTGACATCAGCGAGTCTCATTTAAAAGGTTGTTTTCACTTCACTAGCTGAAGGGATCGAACGGGCGGTAAGGAAGCAGGGTGTAGGAAGCAGTAGGGCAAGGAGGCTTAAGGGTCTCTGAGGACAGAGGTGAGGATGAGGAGGCAGACCCAGATCCACATCAGAGGAGCAGACTGTACGGGTCCCTGCCAGGTGCACCTTTGACCTCTTCAGATTTTTCTCATTCCTCCATCGTATTCATGCAATCTTCTCTTTTCTTTCTCTAAAGAATTTTTTACCGACAAAAGAAACCACCCCAGCGCTCCCCTCTACATATATATATATATATATATATATATATATATATATATATATATATATAAATAAATATATATATATATATATATATAAATAAATAAATATATATATATATATATATATATATATATTTAAATAAATATATATATATATAAATAAATAAATAAATCTATATATATAACCTGATGGATTTCTGCTCTGGACGTGGTTACATATATAATTTAAGTTTAAGTGTTCCAAAAACAAAACAATGACTACAGTAATGGTGCATGTGTAAACGATTGGAGGGCTGCCTGGAGGGGGGGAGAGTGAAAGAGAAAGAGAAAGAGGGGGAGAGAGAGGGAGGGAGAGAGAGAGGGAGGGGAGAGGCGGTGATGGAGGAGGACAGAGAAATATAAATGGGAAAGAGAGAGAGAGGGAAAGAAGGAGGAGGAGAGAGAGGGAAAGAGAGAGAGGGAAAGAGAGATAGAGGGAAGGAGAGAGAGGGGGGGGGGTAATTGTAAGCTCATTGTCTCATAATAGGGGGGGGGGTGCAGTGAGATGCATTGCTAGTTGTCCCTGTGTGGGTCGAGGTGCGTCTAATGAATCGTCTCCTGGATGTTCATCATGATGGCGGCTCATGTGGAACTCAATCACTGTGTCTGGTTCTGGACCCCGGCGTGACTGCGGGTTCTCCTCGGTTCTCCTCCGTCTTTCTCTGTTCTCCTCCGTCCTCCTCCGTCCTCCTCTGAGCGCTCCGTCTGGTTTTTCCCGCCTCTGCCGGCTACCTCGGGTCCCAGCTGGCTCTCGATCCGTCTGTTGCTCGGGGGCAACTACACAGGGAAGAGGAGACCAAAGACAGGGAGCTTTTTATACCCCCCCCCCCACACACACACACACACACTCACAGCCCATCCACCACCACCAGCAGCAGCACTACCTTTCTCCACTGGCTCTTGATGTTGTGTAAAGAGTCTCCCCCCTCCTGGCCTCAGTGCCCTGCTCCCACATTGTATCCAGATGTGAGGAGGATAGTTGAGGGGAGGAAGGTAGGCGCCCCTGGTGGTGCCACCCCCCCTCACACACACACACACACACACACACACACACACCCTCAAACACACCCTATCCCAGCTAAACACATCCCAAACCTATTTGCACACTTAAGGGCCTTTCATTCAAATGTCCCGTGGTGTTGTTTTGACACACACACACACACACACACACACACACACACACACACACACACACACACACACACACACACACACATTCATATACATCTCAGCATCGTGACCGGCGGTATGATCCTGTTTCCATGTTGTTGTGGAGATGAGAGTCGGTCCCTCTTGAGGCCAACTGGCTGCCAGCATGTAATCTCTCTATTTAAAGAGCGCAGCCGCTAATCCCATCAGATTATAGATGACCAACTCCACAAAATCACACATTTAATCAGCCTAATAATGATCACTAAAGGCTGTCGCTCCTAAAAAAACAAACCCCAATATGTCGAAATAAATACAAAAAATACGACGAGTACCGCTCCGATGGGGTTCTTTAAGGATATTCTGAGAGGACATCTTTTTAACATATTGCATATTGATTTTCTAAATCTGGTTTTGAGGTTCAGGCACCTGGGCGGCTCCACGGGCGTCGATGTCCCAGATACATCTGAGGGCCGCGCTGTGCTCTCCGTGTGTGGATTAGATTATTATTTCTTTAAGGCTGCTACTGCCAACTGTTAAACTGAAGAGACGGAGAATTTCTGGGGCCAAATTTTCCTCGATTTCTATTTTCTATTTAACATTTTTGAGGGAATTTAAAAAAGAGAATCAGCGCGTGAATCCCGTGAGACGGCATTTCTTAAACTAAATAAACTGCCGACGGGATGAACTCAAATATCTCCGTTACGATCGTTTCGTTTCGTTACTTCAAACCATGAGGTGCAATCCATGACTCTCTCTCTCCGCCCCCCTCTCTCTCGTTTCCTCTCTCTCCCTCTCTCTGTCCCCCTCTGTGCTTCCCTCTCTCTCTCTCCCTCTCTCTCTCCCCCTCTCATTCGCCCCCTCTCTCTCTTTCCCACACTCCCCCTCCTCTCTCTCTCTCTCTCTCTCTGTGGGCTTGGGAGTGAGCTGTCTCTATTTCATTACCCCCCCCCTCTCTTTAAATCTGGGTGTAGTGTGAAGCCGGTCGGGTGGTGCCATGTGGAGAGAATCCTCCGTCGCTCGTTCCTCATCATCTCGTTTTCTCTCCTTTCTTTTTTCTCGATGGCTGTTGTTCTGCTGCAGGTAAACTCCCTGTTGGAAGCACCTGAGCTCTCCGGGGGGGGCTCATGTGTGTGTGTGAGTGTGTGTGTGTGTGTGTGGGGAGAGCTCCGCAAACACGACTGATTGATGCAACATTTGCTCGTTAACCCCGTCAGTCGCTCCGCCCAATTAACCGGTCGCCGGAGCGGAGCGGAGCTGAAGTTCTCTAAGGAAACGTCTAAAAGTCTTCAATGCAGCGCCTCTGGTGTATTGCCATTGCTATTATTATTAATATTATTGTTATTATTATTATTATTATTACTATTATTATTATTATTATTATTATTATTGCCATTGCTATTTTTATTATTTTTGCTATTATTATTATTATTGATATTATTATTATTATTGCCATTGATATTATTATTATTGTTATTATTATTATTACTATTATTATTATTACTATTATTATTATTATTGCTATTATTATTATTATTATTGCCATTGCTATTATTATTGTTATTATTATTATTACTATTATTATTATTATTACTATTATTATTATTATTATTATTATTATTGCTATTATTATTATTATTATTGCCATTGCTATTTTTATTATTTTTGCTATTATTATTATTATTATTATTATTACTATTATTATTATTATTGATATTATTATTGCCATTGCTATTATTATTATTATTATTATTATTATTATTATTATTATTATTATTATTATTATTATTATTATTATACATAGTAATACTCTCTTACTGCTTCTACTACTCCTAATGAAAGCCCAACAGCCCGTCTCTCCCCAGCGGGTTTACTGCTGCAAACATATTGCGCAACACTGTCTCCCCCGGGTGAAGACGACCAGGTGTCATAAATATCATCTGCATTCATATTATGCAAAATGACACCAATCATGGTGGATAGAATATGGTTTGGCCGATATCCAAGTTTCTTGTGTGAACTAAAAAACAAGTTAAGTGAACACATTCTCCTCATGGACATCTAGTAAAGGCAACATGTGAATATGGCGAGAGAAACCCACATGTATACAACATGAAGAACCAGGTGAACAGACGTTGTTTGAAACATCTTTGTGTGTCGATGCCATCTCCAGTCAAACCTCTGGGAGCAGCTGTTAGAGCCATTAGAGACTTTAGGGAGATTGTTCCTCTTTTATTTGACTCCAACTCGATCGCGGTTTAGATTTCTTTAGATTTCACATGTTTTATAAACCGAAACATCTGTAAAAACAGAGGAAAAAAAGTCTACGCTTTCTCGAGAACTCACCATGTTCCCACACACACACCCCACCTTCTACACACACACACACACACACACACTCACACACCCACACACACATACCTGATGAACACACACACACACACATACCTGATGAACACACACACACACATACCTGATGAACACTCACACACACACACACACACACACACACACTCACACATACCTGATGAACACACACACACACAGACCTACACAGAGACCTGATGAACACACACACACAGACCTGATGAACACACACACACACGCAGACCTGATGAACACACACACACACGCAGACCTGATGAACACACACACAGACACACAGACCTGATGAACACACAGACACACACACCTACACACACACAGACCTGATGAACACACACACACAGACCTACACACAGACCTGATGAACACACACACACACACACACAGACCTGATGAACACACACACACACAGACCTGATGAACACACACACACACACACACACAGACCTGATGAACACACACACACACACACACACAGACCTGATGAACACACACACACACACACACACACACACAGACCTGATGAACACACACACACACACACACACACACAGACCTGATGAACACACACACACACACAGACCTGATGAACACACACACACACACACACACACACACAGACCTGATGAACACACACACACACACACACCTACACACAGACCTGATGAACACACACACACACACACACACACACACAGACCTACACACAGACCTGATGAACACACACACACACACAGACCTACACACAGACCTGATGAACACACACACACACACACACACACACACAGACCTACACACAGACCTGATGAACACACACACACACACACACACACACACACACAGACCTGCTGAACACACACACACACGCACACACAGGGTGGGGGGTGTAACTACAGCAGCAGCTCGTCTCCGTGGCATTATGGGATGGCTCCTGGCCATCGCCGTGGTTACCCTGAGTGTCATAACACGGCGTGCGGCGAGTGATTCCCTCACGCTTCCGGACGCAGCGGATGACCACAGACACGCTCGTTTCGTACGCGGCGTTCTCGCCAGACAGCGGTGATCAATAGTCTTCTCTCCAAACCCCCCGCCAAAATAAAAGTCCTGCCCGGTGGACTTTTCTTTTTCTTTCTCCCGCTCTCTGTGTGCCGCGATCTCTCACAGCTCCCTCTCTCCGTCAGCTCTTATTATCCCAATCTGTCTCCTGCCGTGACTTCACATCACTATTTACCACTTATCTTCCCTCTGCTGACCCCCCCCCCTCCCCCCCTCATTATTTCCTCTGCCTTTTCTCTCTCTCCTTGACATGAGTGTCTCTCGCTCTCTCACTCTGCCTTGTTGTCCTCAGTATTAGTTTAGAGGCTTATTCTTTTTCCTTTTTCTCCACCGGGGGGGGGGGGGGGGGGGGTTAACAAGCCGGCGTGATTTCATCAACGTGAATCCGGCATCCTGATAGGACGTGACCCAGATGAGATCTCCGGCTCTTTTCTTGTACAGCCATCCATCACCGACCACAGCCGCACAAGCTCGCTCTCTCCCTCCTTTTCTCTCTCTCTCCCTCCCTTGCTCTCTCTCTCCCTCCTTCTCTCTCTCCCTCCCTCCCTCCCTCTCTCTTTCTTGGTAATGGCTGTCAGCCTGCATATGAAAGAAATGTGTCACGCGCTTTCTAGAAAAACTTGTGTGTCCCGTATAAAAGGCGAAAAACATTTGTCATTCTCATCTAGCGGCCCCTATGTGGTGCTTACTTTATTATTTATTATAACATATTATTTGTATTTATTAAAACGTATTATTATTAATATTATTATTACTTATTATTTATTATTTATGGTCATGAAATCTTGGGCAGATTTATAATAAAATATTATTTGTATTTATTAAAACGTATTATTATTAATATTATTACTTATTACTTATTATTTATTATTTATGGTCATGAAATCTTGGGCAGATTTCTTAGCACACACACACACACACACATATACACACATACACATACACACACATACACACACACACGCGCGCACACACACACACACACAAACAAAACACTCCACCATAAACATGACTTCCCTTCAGAGATTTATGATGATGAGGTTCCGGCGACCTTGTTGACCTTTGTGTTATTATTTATTTCTGATGGTATCGCCTCGTGTTCCTGGACGTCCTCATGTCCGCAGGACGTCACGGGGGATTTTATTATTTTATTATGAGATGTTCAAAGATGTGTTATTATTTATTATTTCATGGAAAATATTATACTTTCATATATGAAGCTACGGCTTAGCTTAGCATCGAGGCTGTGGACCATGATGTCATCTCCATCACGAGGTCACATGGCCTCTTTTCAACCAATCGTGTTCCGTTCACCAGGAGCTCCGCCTACATCCCGTCTCTTTAGGTTCCTTATGGTTTTACAAGTTATGCTTTTACAGGCTTTGGCTGATGTAATACTTTTAAAGCATCAGTATTGAAAATATATATATATATAATGTGTTTTAAAAAAACATTATGAAACCTTTATTTAACCAGGTGAAACACATACAAACACATTTTTCGGGTGACCTGGACAAACAGGAAGCACCAAAAGAAAATTACCAAAGAAACACAGAACAAGACGAGTTAGAAGAAACTAAAAGTCAGGAGACGGTGACATAACAGAGTTCCGTGGAATTGATTTCCACCATATTACACAACACTATCGTCACATGACGGCAGTTTATATGGCTTTTTATATTTGTACAAATCAAAAATGTTCTTTAATACCGGTTATATGACAATCCAATAAGGATTTATAGGAGGCTACATATGCTTTTTATTGTTATCACACACACACACACACACACACACACACACACACACACACATACACACACACACACACACACAGAAGGGGTTCAGTACTCACTCCGGTGGGCTCTGCACAGTAACGTGTTTTCCAGGGGATTCGTTTGGAGATTTAAGCTTCTTTATAATATCGATATTTGTTGGCGTGTGTGTGTGTGTGTGTGTGTGTGTGTGTGTGTTGTACTTGTAAGAGCAGTGTGTGAACCACCTAGCAACAACAACAACTGCCTGTTGGAGCCCACACACTCTCTGTAGTAGAGCCGTCAGGAGATTTCTGTGGAACCCCTCCCATCCAGCCTGCCTCTGTGTGTGTGTGTGTGTGTGTGTGTGTGTGCGTGTGTGTGTGTGCGCGCGTGTGCGTGTGTGTGTGCGCAGGCGGCAGTGAAGAGTCAAAGCCAGATCTGTTTCTCCGTTGCAGGATGTGATCTTCACATCTTGCCTCGAGCTAAAAGACGAGTTTTAAAACAAAACCGCCACGTAAGAGAAGAGAAGTCAAAGGAAATTCAAATCACACACACACACACACACACACACACACACACACACACACACACACACACACACACACAGGAACAAAACAAAGCTGTCAGTTCAACACCTCAGCATGGACCTTTTGTTCCTTAAATCATGCATAAATGCCCAATTGAGCTGTTCAGGAACGCCGTGACAGACGTTAAAATGCCTTTGGGGGCTAATAACACGTTAAACTCTGAGGAGAGGAGCAGCTGACATGTTTTAGGGAAACAGCTCTCATCTTAAAATACCGTGTAGTAATGGTGCTATCATTGCAGTTTGGTTTCTTTGTAAACTGAAGTCCTTTCGGGTTGAAATTTGTCTAAAATCGTCTGTGTGTGTGTGTGTGTGTGTGAACTCTCTAACCACTGTGCAGAATAAAGTGCTTGTATCACAAAGTGTGACAGTCGAGAGAGAGACTGAGCTCGCCGCTCTAATTGCACTTCAGAGAGACTGATTTGGGGGTTCAGTCGCGGAGGTTGTTAGGGGGGTGTGGACGGATGGAGGGAGGAGGAGGAGGAGGAGGAGGAGGAGGAGGAGGAGGAGGAGGAGGAGGGAGCAGACGGGGAGAAGGAGAAGAGGGGACAGAAAAAGAGTTTCAATTTAGATTTCATTCGAACGCCATTAGCTCGAGAGCCTCCTCCGAACCCGAGAGCAAGATGGAGAGGTCGGAGAATGGAAGTGCCTGAAACGTGTGTTCTTTCTCACGGCCAGCAGGGGGCGACTCGAGAATTTTTTGAAGTGTATGATCCTCACTTGATTTTGGTAAACCACGTCGAAGTATAGAGCCACGGCTGTCCCTCTCATTCGGCTGGAGGACGTTTTTTTATATGCGAGTCATTAAAACACTTTTACCCCCCCAAAAAATTCCCGAAAACCAGACTCAGTCGCTAGAATGGAGTCTTCTTCACATTTTGGTTCAGTTGTACTTGGCTCCTCCCACTTGTGTCACTTCTGGTTACCAAATATTGCGATATTCATAAACCAATTGGTGACATCACGGTAGCTCCGCCCACATCTTAGAAAACAAGCACGGTTTTCACTTTTCCCAACGACGAGTTCGGAGATGAATGTTTAATGTTGGTAAATGTTGCGTAACATCTAATCAGACAGTTCAGGATTAAGATGAAGATTTACCGAAGAACGGCACGAAGCACCTCCCTCCCCTCGAGAGGAGTCTGGATCATGTGACGATGATAGTTTAGTCTGCGGTGCACGGTGACAGCAGATCTAAATGTGTGTGTGTGTGTGTGTGTGTGTGTGTGTGTGTGTGTGTGTGAGGAATGCTGCTGTGGTGCAGGCGGAGGAAGGGGGGGGGGGGCTCTATAAGCAGGAGCACCCAGGGGTTAACGAGCGGTGTGAGAAAAACAGGCAGAGTTTGAGAAGGAGGAGGGGGGAGGGAAGCACACACACACACACACACACACACACACACACACACACACACACACACAGTGTCCCAGAGGGAGCTGAAGATGGCCGGGCCCACGAGAGCAGGCGGCTCTTGTCGCTCTAAACTCGTCTTCATCAGAGCCGCAGGTCTCACTGCACGCCGATCACTTATAAGGAAGTAAAGTTTATTTATTCAAGTGTCACATTAAGTGTCACAAAGTGCAGTAACAGTAGTCCATTTTAAAAATAAATAAATACGAGGGGCCAAAACACATCAATAGTTAAGAGAGAAAAAAGTAGAATACACTGTAAAAGATGGTGCAGTAAATTAAATTTACAGAGAAGAGAAAAAAGCAGGTCAGAAAATAGAGTTTAAATGATATCTATTGAGTCTGAAGACCTTTAAAAAGAAGTAGAGGAGCGTCCACAATGAAGTGTCGTATCTCAGTGTACAGGTGCACACCGATCACACTGGGACTGATCTGAAGCTGAGCCTCCGTCCTCTGTGTGTGTGTGTGTGTGTGTGTGTGTGTGTGTGTGTGGTGTCCTCATGTAGGGCACCGGCCCCTGACCCCCACGACCCCCACGGTAATCCCACGAGCAGGGACCGCTCACCGAAATGTAACATGACAGTATTGACCCAAACACCTGCCACTTCCTTTACACACACACACACACACACACACACACACACACACACACACACACACACACACTGAGACCCCGGTGGACTCTTTTCTGTCCAAAGGCCCTTCTCACGCAAATAGAGGAGGCAGGCTGGATCCCTTGTCAGCCTATTTATCAAAGAGGGGGGGGGGGGGTGAGAAGGGACAGACAGCCCCCCCCCCCCCTCTATTGTTCTGACTGGGTTTAAGGGATGGGGTGTTGGGGGGGGGGGGGACTAGGGATAGGATGGGAATTGCAGACCCCGACAATGCCTCCAAACCCCCCACTGCTGCTCCGGCTGATGAGCCTGAGCCGCTCTGACAGTCCGGGGGACGCCGGCCAGAGGGAGACGAGAGCGAGGGTCCGACACGACTCGACACTAACCGCCCTTGGAGAAAGGTCGTAGGACAGAAAACCTAAACGGCTACGAGATTAGATCCTAAATTGGGGTCTATTATGAGTCATTTTAGACAGAAATTAGCCAAACTAGAGCCAGACCTCATCAATCTGAGATGCTGGGGCGGGTTCAAGACTCAGAAGAGCACCGACGAGCCCGACTGGACCACATCCTTCATCCGCCCAGAGATGGAGTCAAACCTGGAGACACAACTGAGTCACACAGAGAGCAAAGAAAGAGACGCACTTTAGTAAAAGTGAATAAACTGCCAGTTCAGAGTCAGATAGACCTCAGAGAAGAGGCATCCAGTAGAGACATGAGTCAGAGAAACATCTGCACCGCATGCATCTGCATTTAGACCGTTAAAGGTTCACCCATGGAGTGTGGATGCACACACACACACACACACACACACACACACACACACGGGCACACACACGCACATACACACCATGAGGTCACGTGCAAGTGTGTGAGCAATGTGCCGGATTGAGTGTGAACATTTTGACAAGGCGGATCACTTTAATTAAAAATGGCTGAAGATAAATGAATGCTGACACATACATGTTCAATATTATTATTTAAATAGATTTTTGTTGTGTTTACAAAAAAAGTAGAAAAAGAAGAATGTCCTCATTCTTTGTTGTGGTGAAACTAGTGTGTGTGTGTGTGTGTGTGTGTGTGTGTGTGTTACACTTTTCACTGTTTTTGAACGTTCTCCGTCCACCAACAAGTTTTCAAAAAGCTTCTTTTATGCTCCACAGCTGACATGTTGCCACCCTAAATATGTGTGTGTGTGTGTGTGTGTGTGTGTGTGTGTGTGCATCAGGCTATGCTCCACCCCTCTCTCTCTCTCTCTCTCGCTCTCTCTCTCGCGCAGTGGACCTCTTTGTCTGCCTATTTAGAGCCGGGTGTGAGGTGAAGAGCGGCCTGTTCATAATGGATTATTGATTGGTCTGAGAATACACTGGCTCTGCACTGTGCGTGTGTGTGTGTGTGTGTGTGTGTGTGTGTGTGTGTGTGTGTGTGTGTGTGTGTATGAGACTCCATACCATCCCCTCTGTCCCACTGAATGTCTCCACTTCATAGGCAACCGGACACAGGATAGAAGTTTATTTTTTGTAAAGTGCTGCCTGTATGTTATGCTCTGTGAGCCGTGTGTGTGTGTGAATGTGTGTGTGTGTGTGTGTGCGTGTGTGTGTGTGTGTGTGTGTGTGTGTGTGTGCAGCTCTCTGTACGGGCCGTTAAGCTCTCAATGCTGCCTGTATGAAACCGTATTAAAAGCCCTCAGTGTGAACACATATAGACTTTCACCAAAAAGACTGTGTCGCTTCTCCATCCCTCAGTTGTGTGTGTGCATGTGTGTGTGTGTGTGTGTGTTTCAACAAGAGGTTCACTCTTCATCCCCCCCCCCCCCCCCGCTGTGTATTTTTTTCCTAACCTCTAACGCTGGTCTCCGTGAGGGAGGAGGAGCCCATGGCGGCTGACGGATGTCGTGCGGTCGGCCTCGTTATCGGCGATGAGGCGACGGCGTGAGCGAGTCGGCGTTACGAGAGACGATCTCCGCGTCGCCGCGGCGGCCTCCGAGATGATCGTCGTGATGAAGGTGCTTCCCGCCTGGACGACGGGAGGAGCCAAACAAATAAATCAGGAATAGAGGCGGAGCGTCTCCTGCTGAAAGGCTTTGTGTGTCGACTGCACTGCTTCTGTCGAGTCGCCATTTTAATACCGTCTTTATTTATTTATTCGTGCACCACGCGTGTTCTGCGAGTGGCCACTAGTGTTTTTAGTCT
This sequence comes from Liparis tanakae, assembly GCA_036178185.1. Classification (NCBI taxonomy): domain Eukaryota; kingdom Metazoa; phylum Chordata; class Actinopteri; order Perciformes; family Liparidae; genus Liparis; species Liparis tanakae. The sequence goes on from CM070092.1 coordinate 18,725,641, forward strand.
GACAGTCGGCCTCAGACTGCACGCGTTCTGTTGTTTAATCGCTTTTAAATACTTCTTACATTTTTTATTCGTGCACCAAACGTGTTCTGCGAGTGACCCCTAGAGGGCACAAGGAGCAGATTTGAATAATTAACTTAGTTGACTGCTATTTTATTGATTTTCTGGTCATTTTCTGCTTCACATTTCATTTAATCATCGTCGTCACAGCAGTGTTGAGTTTTGATATTAAACGTGTTTTTTGTCTGAAAGTCGGCCTCTGACTGATCTACTGTGTGGCAACACAAAGACTGCACTAGTTCTGTTGAGTAACCATTTAAATGGTCTTTTATTTTTATTCGTGCACCAGACGTATTCTGCGAGTGGCCACTAGGGGGAGCAAAGGAGCAGATTTCAATAATTAACTTAGTTGACAGGTATTGAAGTGACTATTTGGTCATCATCATCACAGCAGTGTTGATATTAAACATGTTTTTTTAGTCTAAAAGTCGGTCTCTGATAGATCTACTGTGTGGCAACCAGAACCAAAGAATGCATTAGTTCTGTTGTGCAACCCCTTTAATACTTCTTTTTTTATATTCGTGTTCTGCGAGTGGCCTCTAGGGGGAGCAAGGGAGCAGATATCAATAACAAACTTGATTCTCTGGTCATTGAGCTGCTCCACATTTCATCTCAGCATCGTCGTCACAGCAGTGTTGATACCAAACGTGTTTGTAGTCTGAAAGTCGGCCTCTGGGACAGACCTCAAGTGTGAGAACCAGAACCAGAGCTGTGAGCGCTGAGCGCTGAGCGGCGCCGGGCCCTCTGGGCCGACCCGCTCGCACAGTTTGACGCCGCTTGTTTCGGGACTCGCTCCAGATGTGAACCTCCGGGAGTCTCGGCAACAGAAATAGCCGCTCTGGAGAAGGATGTGAGAATAAGATGTGAGAATAAGAGAGGGCTTCCTCCTCCCGCGGCCCTCAGCCGTTCCGTGGTCATTATCGGCCGATGGCGCTCCCCGTGAGGGGCGGACCGATCGATTCTTGCGGAGGGAGGGAGAAAATATAAAGGCGGTGACCCCAAAGTGACGCGGCATCGGAAATACAAACTGCAGATACATCCTATCTCCAGGGTCGGGTACCGAAAACCTGGTGCCGATACGGGGAGACGGTCGCCCTGACAACGGGGAGACCGGCGATGACGAGGGCAGCCTGACCTCAGATTAGTGCCGTAGCGTTGATTGCAAGTCTTGCATTCATAAAAGTAGGCCGACAAATAAGAAATTAGTCATTATAAACATGTTTAACTTGTAGCTAGCGGTAGCTCGTAGCTAGCGGTAGCTAAGAGCGCAATTTTCTTTTTGTATCGATTCAGGCACCGTTTAGGCACCGGTATCGTTTTAAAAGTACCGGTTTACCCATCCCTACCTATCTCTAGTTGTACTAATCTGTGTGTGTGTGTGTGTGTGTGTGAGTGTGTGTGTGTGCGTGTGTGTGAGCTTTATTAACTGGAGGAAGCCAATGACAGTCAGAGATTAACACAGCGCTCCGTTCTGAGCTGCAGGAAGACGCGTTATCCATTCACTGTGCCGTGTCGGCCCTTAACGGGGCCGCGGCGCCTCCCTCCTCCTCCTCTTCTTCGTTTTGAAGACTCGGGGTGATTGCTAACGTGTCCGTCCGTCCCTCCTCGACAGTTCCTCCTTCCTCCTTGTCGTTTGTTGTCCTCCTCCCCTCCGCCTGCTCCGCCCGCATTGTTTCCCTCTCTGGGGGATAATCTCATTACCGTTCAATTTGCACATGCGACTGTCTGGTGGATGACAGGCTTACTGTTGAATACTCCCCCCCCCCCCCCCCACACTGACCCCCAATCAGCGAGGCCATTTAGCAGGAAATAAGATTATTCTCCTGTTTTTAGCGCACAGAACTGGAAGAAACTACTAAGTATTAATGAGCGGCATTAAGACGTGGAGACAGAGAGGTGGAGCAGATGGAGGGGAAGAAGAGAACATGGTGGATGGGTGGATGGATGGATGGGGTGGGACGGCTTTGTGTTTCGTATTTTGCTGATTTATGTCCACCGTCGCCCCGATGGTCCTCCCAACGTGTGTTGAATGTGATTCCCTTGAGCTCGGTTGTTTGAGTGGAACGTCGAGGATAACCATCTTCCTTTTTAAAACAATTCTTTCTTATAAAGCCGATACTCTCGTGAATTTGCCTCGGTCAGATTGGATGTTTTTCTACGTCTGATGTAACCGAGGCGCCCAAATCGGTCCGAGCAAACCGTAAAATATAATGAATGAAAAAGAATTAAAAAAGGTGCTAAAATAAATAAAACTACAAACTGCACAAGGTGCACACAATGATAACAGTGTTAGTTCTCCTGTATGTAATACATATATTTATATTATATAATATAATATATATTATACATTAAATATATATAATATATATAAATATATATATATTTATATTTTAAATATATATATATATATATATATAAATATATAATATTATATATAAAATATAAAATTATCCACATGACAATTCACTTAAAACAAAGAGCTAAAATAAGCTCCCATACTTAATAGTCAACATTATCTGTCATTAAAGTTAGTTTCTGTAATATATATATATATATATATATATATATATATATATATATATATATTATATACATACTGAGAGTCTGCTGCATGCCGGCCTGCTCCGTGAAACTTGGCTGTGCGCTTTGAGCGAGATGCTAACGGCAGCACGCTCACATGCTCACGATCACAACGTCAACGCGCTAATTGCTCAGCAGGCGTTTTGTCGACCGCTCCGGTCGGCGTGCTAATATATTTGCTAATTAACTTTAAAGAAAAGGCAGCTGAGCTTGATGGGAACGTCATTAGTGTTGGACCAATTGAAATGCCCGGAGACGAGAAGTCAGGAGATCCCTGAAGTGACTGTGTTCAAATCTCATGGCGATCTATCGAAAAATAGTTTTACTCAAAGCCGATAAAGGGGTGAACCTCGTGGTGGGATCAGGGACCGCCGACGGGAGGAACCATCGGGAGGGGGAGGGGGGTGTTTCAATAGCGTAAATCCTTCTAGATAGTTGGGCGTCATTTTCAGTGCGAGAGTTTTAAGACGTGTGATTGTTCTTGTACTAACTTCCCTGCTCCACCACCTCATCCTCTTATGATTATGATCAATTATCCACTTATAATTAGAGCCTGGCAGTAACTCGGCTCACGGGCCCGGCCACTTTATATAATAGCCTGTAATAATGCTGTCAGTCACATTTCATACAGGCCCCACTTTTCACGGCTCCGGAAAATTAATACTCCAGTCAGAAACGTGTCACGGTAACCAACACGGCCGAAAAGAGAAAGGGATCCTTTGTGGGGATGTTATCGATGAGAGAGAGAGAGAGAGAGAGAGAGAGAGAGGGAGAGGGAGAGGGAGAAAGGGAGAGGGGAGAGGAAAGATGTGATGGAACTCGGGCGATATCTGCGAGAGACGATTGGGACTTTAGCAGCAGGAAATAATCCACTGTTGATGGAAATATGCAAATTATTCCACCCACTGAAGGAAATTTGTGAAGTATGAAATTAGTCAACAGCGTCCTCCGTCTTCTTATCGCTCTCCTCCTGCCCCCCCCCCCCCCCCCCCTGACCCCGTTCAGCGGGCGTTTGAGAAATAGAGCAGAGCAAACCGTCTGAAGAGCCACTTCCTGTTGTGCACTCCGGAGCCACGTCACGTGACCGCGTCGGTTGAGGCTGGCATGGGGGGCACTGTTGATCCCGCTGATGTGAACATCCCGCTGATTGTGTGCAAAGTGTTGACTCAGCCGGTGGTGGCGTCAGAGCCCCCCGAGCCCTGCACGACACACACACACACACACACACACACACACACACATAGACAGACAGATACACACACATACACACACACACACAGACACACACAGACAGATACACACACACATACACACACACACACACACACATAGACAGACAGATACACACACATACACACACACACAGACACACACAGACAGATACACACACACATACACACATACATACACACACATACACCACAGACACACAGACACACACAAACATACATACACACACACATTCACACACACACACACAGACACACACATACACCACAGACACACACACACAAATATACATACATACACACACACACACACACACACAGACACACACAGACAGATACACACACGCATACACACATACATACACACACATACACCACAGACACACAGACACACACAAACATACATACACACACATTCACACACACACACACACATACACCACAGACACACACACACACAGACACACACATACACCACAGACACACACACACACACAGACACACACACACACAGACACACACATATACCACAGACACACACACACAAACATACATACACACACACACAGACACACACAGACAGATACACACACACATACACACATACATACACACACATACACCACAGACACACAGACACACACAAACATACATACACACACATTCACACACACACACACACACATACACCACAGACACACACACACACACACACACACACACAGACACACACATACACCACAGACACACTCACACTCACACACAGACACACTCACACACACACAGACACACACACACACACACACACACAGACACACACATACACCACAGACACACTCACACTCACTCACACACACACTCACACACACACACACTCACACACACTGCCTGGTGTCAGCTGTGCATCGTGGACATGATAACTCCCACAGGCCTCAGTTATAAATCATCCTTTGAGGATTTAAACTCATTTCAAGTCACTCTGGATTCTGCCGTTCGACGGAGACTGAGCTGATCATGTGTGTGAATTAAATATTAAATAATCGTGTTAATCACGAGTTATGGGTCAGGGCACACCGGTAAACCTTTCTGAAGACGTGATGGATTATATTTTCTGAGGATAAACAGTCTCTGTCAGGAGAACCCAGGTCCTGCTTTTTTTTATTTTATTTCACTCGCCCTCTGTGTTCCCCTCGGCTGTTTGTCCGTCTCGTTTCTTTAGAATTTCCCGCTCGACTCACCGCTCTCTCTTCTTGTGTCTCAGGTGGAGGACATGGAGCTGCACGCCGCTGCTTACCAACCGAAGACGACGGAGAGGAGATGAAGAACACGCTCGCGGTGGCAAAGTGACCCTGAAGGAAAAAAAACCCTCGAGTGAAACAACCCCAACACAGCATCTCATGTGCCTGGGACTCCGTTAGCACGAAGCTGTGGCCCCCTGTGAGATGGACAGACGGCGGTGCATCCAGTAGTTACACTACTCTCCGGATGATTGCAGGCAGACGCCGTTTTAACTGACCGACAAAAGCCACGCCGGACGTCCCTCGATGAGCAACTGCGTATAGCGATCGGTTTCCGGGAGGGTGGTGGTCGTATCCCGTTTGGTAGAAGGAGGTGCTTCGGTTCGCGCCATGAACCGCAGAGAGCGAGCGGAGGTGATGGAGCCCCAGGAGGAGAAGCTCGCCGGCGACCAGGAGGTCGAGATCAACGGCGACGAGGACAAGATCCCCGGCGCGTACGACTGCAGCGTCTGCGGCCGCAGCTTCCCGTTCCTCAGCTCGCTGTCGCAGCACATGAGGCGGCACACCGGGGCGCGGCCCTACAAATGCCCCTACTGCGACCACCGGGCCTCGCAGAAGGGCAACCTCAAGGTCCACATCCGCAGCCACAAGCTGGGCACGCTGTCCAGTCACCACTCCAACGAGGACCAGGAGGGCGGCGGCGGCGGCGGCGGCGGCGGCGGCGAGGAAGAGGAGGAGATGAGCGTCTCAGAGGGTCTGGACGGAGGCACCAGTCCCACCAAGAGCAGCTCGGCCTGCAACCGGATGATCGGCGGGGACAGCGGCGAGGAGGGGCGGCGGAAAGGCGCCGGGAGGACCCTGAAGAGAGAGAAGCTCGCCGCCGGCCAGACGCCGTTCTGCTGCCGCCTGTGCGGCTACGAGGCCGACCGGGAGGACCAGCTGCTCAGCCACATCGAGAAGGTCCACATCACGGCGGACGCCGAGGAGGAGGCGGCGGCGGCGCCGGAGGAGGCGGCGCCCGAGCCGGACGTCGCCCCGCCGCAGGGCGACGGCACCTTCCCCTGCGAGACGTGCGGCCAGGTGTTCAGCCAGGCGTGGTTCCTGAAGTCGCACATGAAGAAGCACGCCGGCATCCTGGACCACTGCTGCCGGATCTGCGGCCGGCGGTTCCGCGAAGCCTGGTTCCTCAAGTCGCACATGAAGACGCACAGCGCCAAATCCAGGTCGCGCTCGAAAGCGGAGTCCGCCGAGCTCCCGGCGACCATCAACGACGTCGCCCAGGACCCCGAAATCGCCGCCGGCGCCGTCGCGTCCGTCTATCAAATGTGCTCCAAGTGCGGGAACCTGTTCCACACCAGAGAGAGCCTGAGGGCCCACGAGAAGATCCACGGCCTGGGCCACGGCAAGAAACCCCAGAGCCAATCCGGCGCCGGCGAGGACGAGGACGAGGACTCGCCGGCCGCCAAGAGACGCCTCGTTGACTTCTTGAACCTGAAGCCCGTCGAGGGGAAGACCTTGAACGAAGACGAGGAGAACGAGAAGAAGATGCTCGGTCGAAGAATCCCGGAGCTGGATCCGGTGTGCAGCTACCAGGCCTGGCAACTGGCCACCAAGGGGCGGGTGGTGGAGCCGGTGGAGCCCAGTTACAAAGCCTCCTACGGGGGCGGCGGCACGGGCGAGGAGGCCCTCGCCGGCGCCGCCGTGGTTTTCGAAAAGGAGAGCAGCCGCTACGTCCTGCAGGGTCAGGTGAAGCGCGGCGCCGCCGGCCGACGCGCCGGCTCGGCGTTGGGAAGCCACGCCTCTTCCGGGGACCGGTCGCCGGAGAGCCTCAGCGACTCCGAGTACCGGCCCTCGCCTCGGCAGGACCGGCGGCGGACGACGTCCACCAAGTCCAACGAGTGCTTCGAGTGCGGGAAGGTGTTCCGCAGTCGGCACCAGATGGTCGTCCACCAGCGGGTCCACGGGAAGGACGGCGGCGGCGGCGGGAGGGCGGCGGCGGGCGACAAGGAGAGATCGGCGAGAGACGACCGATGGGGCTTCGCCAGCGATCCGGATTCGGGATCCCCGAGCCGGCCGAGCACCCCGGGGTACGGAGACTCTCCGCCCGCCTCCACCCTCGGAAACCAGGCCTCCGAGATGGGCACCGCCAACTCCGGAGGCGCCGCAGGTCAGTCTGGTTAATTTTCGGAGATTCAAATGATTATCTGTGATAGAATTGGATGCGGGTGGGTATTATTAGTCTCTTGGGGGGAATAACAGCTTAATCCACCGGTTTTAATAGGAAAATGATGCAATCAGACCGGCTCACACACCGGTTCACTAATAGGAGCGCCGCTCTGCAGCGTTCTCATGCCGCCCACTGCAGGCCCGGCCTCCGTCGCTCTGTTGATGAACAACGGCTCTTAAATCTCTCTTATTGTGGTAGTTTTGTTGAGCGAATGTTACTTTCTGCATTCTTGTTGTTCTTAGTTTTTACTCGAGGTTGAAATGCACTTATTTAAAATCGCTTTGGATAAAAGCGTCTGCTAAATGACATGTCATGTAATTTTGCACATTTTCTATATTTTATTTAATTTACACTGCTGAATATTTGCATATATTACATTACATCACATAGCAGACGCTTTTACCCAAAGAGACCTACAATAAGTGCATTTCAACCTAGAGTACAAACTAAGAACAACAAGAATACAGAAAGTTCCTCAACAGTCAAACTACAAAAGTACCACAATAAGAGCCATTCAAGTGCTACTAAAGTGATATATATATATATATATATATATATATATATATATATATATATATATATATATATATATATGTATTTGCATATATGTTGTGTGTATATATACATATATATTTTATTTTGTATTTTATATTTCACTTTTATAGTTTATGCACAGTCACTTTTTCTTTCTTTCTTATATTTATATTTTATTCTTGTGTGTTTAGTTTATTGGTGCTACTGTGTCCACAAATGTACGCTTGGGGATTAATAAAGTATAATTCTATTCTATTCTATTCTAATGTAATAAAGAAGCTCTAATAAAGGAGCGGGAGCTGGAGCCTCCGTGTGGCCACACGCGGGAATGACACCCCGCATGCTGTGTTTCGCACTCTTTTATAGAGCGCTGCACACACACTCCTAATCAAGCGTGGTCTATAAACTCTCGCGGCTGCAGATGATTCGGTTTTTACAACAGTGCCGTTATTTTTCCCGGTGAAGCTCTTCAGTTGACAGTTTGTGTCTTTCCATCGGCGCTAGAGGAGAGCGCATTTTTGGAATACCTATCATTTTTTGCACCTCCACAACCAATAAACACCGCGGAGCAAGAAAAGGAAAACCTACCCATGCAAGGGCAAAAAAACAAAAACCCACAATCACAGCTGAGCTGCGTTAAAGGAGGATTCCTGTGAGGATCTCTGGCTTTTGTCTCTCGTCTCCCAGACTGGCGGATGATAAAAACCACGGTTGTTGCGGGTTAGCGGATGACTAAGCGGCGCGCTGATGGCCTCCATTTCTTCCCTGTTAGTACAGACATTCAGAAATAGCAGCCACATTTCTGCAGGCCTGATGGAGCCGTGTGCTATTTCAGGTCTTCCTGTCTCAGGAAACTCCCCCCCCCCCCATTATCTGTACGAGAATACGTCTCATGCTGTCCTCCTTTATGTCTTTCTTCAATGCCCCTGGAACTCTGTCTTCACGTCCCCTTTTCTTACGCTCTCTTTGTCGCTTTGTTTATCGCACGACAACCGATTATTAGATATGACGCGTAATAATAGTCCTGAAAGCGAGCAGGTTTTTAAAGAGGCGGTTAACTGATAATTCATATACTGTATATGATTCTCTCTCTCTCTGTCTCTCTCTCTCTCGACCCACCCATGCACCCTGGTGTCTGGTTGCAGAAAGTGAATGAATGAATGAATGAAATATACTTTATTAATCCCCAAGGGGAAATTTGTTGACAACAGAAGCAGCACCGATAAAACTAAACACAATAAAATATAAGTATAAGAAAGAAAGAAAGTGACAGTGCATAAAGTAAAGTGTGCAAAGTGAAATATAAAATACAAAATTACATAAAATAAAATATATATGTATATATATACACAGCATATACACAACATATATGTAAATGTAAATCTAAATAAAGCACTGTAAAATAAAATAAAAAATATATCTGGATGGATAATCTCTGAAAAATAAATATATATATATTTTTATTTATATATATATATATATATATATATATATATATATATATATATATATATAAAAGTGCATTTGGGACACAAGAGGTTTTTATATAATAACGTATACACGACACACACGCGTGTGCGATACCATCGGATACACAAAACGCAGCAGAACGAGACGTGATCTGCCGTGATCTACACGGCTCTCCCCCCCCCCCCCCCCTCAGACCCTTTCCTAATCTCTAAGGTTACCTCCCGTGACGCTCCGACTGTCACTCGCCCGCTCTCCTCACCGTCTGAGGGATCGGGTTATTTATAGAGTCACCTCCCGGTGGAGGAGGGATGCGGGCGGCGGGGCGAGAGACGCTCAGAGGACGATCTGCGGTTGCCAATACTACGACGTCCCTCACGGCTCTACCTTTTTTTTGAGGGGGGGGGGATGTAGATGTCAAGTGTGTGTGTGTGTGTGTGTGTGTGCGTGTGCGCCGATCCGTTCTGACTGATACAAGACGTTAAGCTGTTAAGCCGTTCACCGTCAAGTTAGCCGATTCTCTGACTTTAACGTGTCAATAACCGGATAATAAAAGGCAGATATCGACGTCGTAAACACACAACCAGTCTGACGAGCCTCCTCATGGGCAGAGCTGTGTGTGTGCGTGTGTGTGTGTGTGTGTGTGTGTGTGTGTTGGCCAGTGCTGCCAACAGGAAGCCAAACGAAAAGCAGATGGCATGTTCCTGGTGTTACTGGGAACAAGAGGAAGGCTAGTGGGGAGCAGCAGAATGCAATACTTACATAATCTGATCTGTTGGAGTGGGTTTAGTCATTTTAGGGTTTATGTTCAAAACCTCAGGTTTTATGCGTGAGGATTTTCACATTCATGGAGTTAAATAACCTTTAACATTCAATAGTTCAATAGTTATTCTAGTCCCTTAAGACCTGTGTGTGTCTTTATTATCTCATCCCTTGTCTTTGGGACAACGGTCTGATTCACGTGTAAAGAAAGGTGGATCACAGTCGCCACCTTGTGGGGAATTCATGGAACTGCACTTCAGGAATCAGGAAGTAATATTAGTAAACAACCACAAGGTTTAAACCAACTTAAACCAACCCTAAACCTAACCCCAACCCAACCAATTTATAGCATCAACATTTTGAATTTTACTAACTGTGGTGATTAAAATTGACTGTGCTGTTTATATATATATATATATATATATATATATATATATATATATATATATATATATATAAATGTATATATTTAAATATATATATATATATATATTTATGTATATATAATGTTTATATATATATTAATGTATATATATATACATTTATATAAATGCATACATTTATGATTGATACCATATTAGAAGTCCGACATAACCCAAGCCTAACAATAATTACTAAATATACAGATGGTGTGAGACAATTACTATATATATATATATATATATATATATATATATATTAATAGTATCACATCATCAATTACTATATATATATATATATATATATATATATATATATATTAATAGTAATTGTCTCACATCATCTGGGCCATACCACATTACCAATCAACTCTCTGAGACGGTTTTAACATCTATTACAGCGTCGATATGAATAATTACACACATATCGCATATCGATGTGTGCATCATGCTTGCACAAAAATCAAATCCTTATTCTCCATTGTTTATTCTTCTTTTGTCGATATATGTGCATCGTGCTTGTCATAGTAGAATTAATAGTTTTATTTCATGATACTTTGACATGTAAAAAGAAAAAGAGGAGATATGGAAATACTGTCCAACACTGCCGCCTGGTGGCTGTTCAGCAAAACTACATCTGGATGGAACAATATGACTCCGGCCCAGCGAGCCGTCGTCATGACGTCCGACTCAGAGCCGTCAGTAGGGACAAAACCAGAGATCAAGAGCGTCCCTCTTGCAGCCACTGACCGTCTGTCGTCCTTCCTCTCCCCCTACAGACGAGAAGCCGTACATCTGCACCCTCTGCGACTTCGTCAGCTCGGAGCTGCAGCCCTACCTGACTCACGTTCGCGTCCAGCACCCGGCCTCTCCCAGAGACCGACCGGCCCCCGGCCCCGGCCCTGCCCGGCCCGGCCCGGCCCGCTCCGCTCGCTCCGCTCCGCTCCGGCTCCGGCTCCGGCTCCGGCTCGGACCGCGGCGGGGCCCCGAGCGGTTACCCCAAGCTGAAGCGAGCCCTCCTCCAGGGCTCCGGCGGCTCGGCGCCGCCCCCCCCCGCTTACCTCCCGGCCCGCTCGGCGCCGCTCCACCTGGGCCTGGCGCCCGTGGACCTGTGCGTGAGGGCCGAGGGCTGCAGGGGCGTGGCCTCCCTCGCCAAGGGCCTCCCCAGCCACAAGTGCTCCTTCTGCTCGCACTCCACCCGCTACCCCGAGGTGCTGTGGATGCACCAGACCGTGGCGCACCGCATCAACAGCAGCAGCTCCAACCTGGCGCCCAAGTGGGCGATGAAGAGCGGCGCCAAGGCCGGCGCCAGGGACCCCTCGCTGCCCCCCCGCAGACGCACCGGCCCCCCGCCGGTGCTGGAGGGGAAGGAGTGCCCCCCGCTGCCGCCGCTGATGCGCGCCCAGCGCACGCAGCCGCCGAGCCTCGCCACGGAGGTGATGAAGAAGAGCCGGACGGCTACTCAGCCGGCCACGCCTTCCTCCTCCTCCTCTTCCTCCCCCTCCTCTACCCCTTCCTCTTCCTCGCTCTCAAAGGGCGCCTCATCCGCCCCAGCTCCCCCAGCTGGGAGGGTCCCGGTCCGACACGCGGAGGACCCGAGTCATCCGTCTCGCTTCAGACCCAAAGTGGACATGTACCCTCGGGGCGGCTCGTCTTCGTCCTCCGGCTCCATGGAGAAGAGCACGGGCGGCGTGCCGGGCGGCGTGCCGGGCGGCGGCGCGCCTCAGGAGGGGCTCGGCTTCATGCTGTCCAGCCGGCACGGCCTGGCCGAGTACAGCGCTGGGCGCCCCGCCCCCCGACGCCCACGGACAGGGCCGGGCGGGCGCGCCGAGGCCCGGCGCCGGCGCCGCCCACGGCTCCAGAGCCCCCTCTTCCTCCCCCTCGTCATCCTCCTCCTCCACGGCGTTGCCGCCCGAGGCGAAGCGGGAGCCGGCGGCGGAGGCGCCGGACATCCTCGGCTTCCTCAAAAACTACAACCCCCACGAGCTGGCGGCGCTGTACCAGCGCTGGGGGGCGGCCAACGCCCTGATGGACCCCACCGGTAGGGAGAGACTCATTTGATTTATTGAGTGTGTGTGTGTGTGTGTGTGTGTGTGTGTGTGTGTGTGTGTGTGTGTTACCATCGTTGCTCTTATAAGAGGAACTGAAGCTCTTGGCAGGTGATGGACATCAGGCTCCGGATGGCGTGAATTAAGTTGAACAATATTTAATGGCAAGACAATCTTGTGAATAATGAAGAGGCGATCCATTACATGGCCACACACACACACACAGATACACACACATACACACACAGATACACACACACACAGATACACAGATACATACATACACACACATTCACACACATATACACACACACGCGCAAATACACACACATACACACACACTCACGCGTACACACACACGCACACACATACACACACACATACAAACAGATGCATACACACATACACACACACATACATGCACACATAAACACACACAGACAAACACACATATACACACACATACACACACATACAAACATACACACAGACACACACACATACATTCACACGTACACACACACACACATACAAACATACACACTCATACACACACATACACACACACACATACACACACTCATACACACACATACACATACACACACATACAAACATACACACAGATACATACACACACACACTCATACACACACATACATACACACACACAGATGCATACACACATACACACACGTACACACATATATATAGACACACACACATACACACATACATACACATACACACACACACACTCACACACATATATACACATACAAACACACACACACACACATGTATACAAACATACATACACATACACACACATAAAAACATATACACACACACACAACCCGTGTGTGTGTGCACGTTGGTGAGATGTGATGTATCTGGGGCAAAGTGTGTGTCCGTATGTGTGGCCATATGTGCTCCGGCCTATAGATGCAAAACGAGTTTGTTTGTGTATGTGTGTGTGTGTGTGTTCATGTGAGTGTGCGTGTGTTTATGTGTGTGTGTGTGTGTTTCTTCTCCTTCTTCCTCCCTTCATGTGAGAGACGTGAGAGAACCTTTGCCGCTCTCAGGTCTGCGAGGCTCGCCCGCTCCCCGGCTCTCTCTCCCAGAAAGCTGTCACAAAGCGTTTAGGTCACGGCGCCGCCTGACGAGCCGAGGAAAAAAATATATATTTAAAAATAAGAGAGAGAGAGAGAGAGAGAGAGGGAGAGATGAGACAGAATAATTACCCACCACCAGCTGCTTTGGAAATGGTCATTACCCAACACGCGTATTATTCGCCCATTTTTGGGCTGTGTCTGTAAGGTCAAGTGGGGCCGCGTGGAGCCAGAGGTCAAACACGGCGACCCCGGAGCCGGCGCCGCTGTCAGCCGTCCGGGCGCATCACGTCACGACCCGCCGCAGCCCTTTGAGTCACATGCTATCACCTGACCTTCTCTGAGCAACTGAGTCTTTCTCCCGTTTCTGCCTGTAATATGTGTATGAGTGTGTATGTGTGTCGTGTGCGTGTGTGTGTGTGTGTGTGTGTGTGTGCGCTCTGTCTTGTCTTTCATTAGTGCATCAGTGAGAAGGGCTGGCGGCCCGGAGTAGAAGTAGAGTATCCAGAGGCCAGCAGCCGGGCTGCCAGAGTAACTCTCTGTCACACACACACACACACACACACACACACACACACACACACACACACACACACACACACACACGACTCTTGGGCACCGCCCAGGTATATATGGCCGGCGTTGATGCTCTGGGTGTTGATGCAAAAAAAAAAGCACCAACAACCCCCCGAGGCCTGTTACCTGTCAGGAGAGGTCACAGGTGCACGTGTGTGTGCGTGTGTGTGTGCGTGTGCGTGAGCATAGATGTGTATGTGCAGAGGCCACAATGACATGAAGTGGATCCAACTATCTGGATAACATTGGGTTTAATTTATGAAATCAGAAAAAAAGAAATGTAATGACCTCAAACGTCTTCAATAAACATCTTTATAATGTGTTTAACTCTAGCTCTATAGAACTAGACAACGGGAAGAGATTCATTTGGTTCCCCTGGAGTGAAGGTAGTTGTTCAAGGTTCAAGGTTCAAGGTTTTTTATTTGCCATCTGTGCCTAAACCAGAAGTCCAGACACATCAGAATTATTTTCAGCAGAGATACAAAACAAACACACTATAATAATAATAATAATAATAATAATAATAATAATAATAATAATAATAATAATAATAATAATAATAATAATAGCAACAGTAATAGTAATATAATTTTTTTAAATAGATTTTCAAAAATATATTTTAAAAACCACTGTACAAAAAACAGTGTGGTAAACTGTGTGTTCTCGGGCGAAGTGCAAGGTGCAAGTTTACGGTTCATTCGAGGAGCTTTTTAAATATCGTTCATGTCCAATTCAGCGAGTCGATTTCAGAACGACGTGAAGCGACTCATCAACGATGATGTCATCGCTTCCCAAACGCCTCAATCTCCCGTTCACACGCCGTCAGGTGGCGGGAAGTCATCAACAATCAACAAGTTTATTTTGTCATTTAAGGCCATCGACGTGTAAATCTGACTGGTGCATGTAATGGGAGAGTCATTGTGTGTGTGTGTGTGTGTGTGTGTAGTCAGACCATGCCTCACTTTCCTCTCTTGGACCAAGGACACACACATATACAACTCTTAAAAACACACACACACACCTGACATGTGACACACGGGCAGCGGAGCGGGCACATCACAGCCGGGGCGTTTTAATTGCCTGTAATTTATGCGGTGTGTGTGTGTGTGTGCGTGAGAGTGTGTGTGTGTGTGTGTGTGTGTGTGTGTGTGTCTGGCTGTCAGCCTGTGAGATGATGCTGTGTGACAGCTGCAGTCCAGCCCCTGGAGCTCGCCGCTCATAATGACACATTAGACATACTAATGATGCCTGCATGCGCGGGGTCCACCTGACTCCGCCCACCTCCACGGCTGCAGCCGGGCCCTCCCGCACACACACACACACACACACACACACACACACACACACACACACGTGACTGCACATGCACACTTTCTGCCCATTTCTGACCTTTTATGTCGCGTTCAATCTGAGGAAATATCTCCTGCTCCCCAAACAAACTGTTGCTGGTGTCCATCTTTTTCCACCCATGTGAAATATTCAACAGGAAGTCAAATTATTAAACTATGTGAACATTTACCTGTTCTTCAAAACCGTGAAATAGGAAAAATTATTAAATTGAAAACTATGACAAAAAAGAAGAAGATGCTAACAATACAAAATGTCCAAAATTGCCAAAAATATGATCTGTTAAAATATAAAGTTGCTTTTAGACACTCTTTATGACGCGTGGCCGGGACGATAACAGTAATATTAGCATCTATAAAACAAGACAAATAGCATCCTGCTATTGTTTGCAGAAAATTGAGCATTTTTTTAATTATTTTTCATTGTAATATCACACACACACACACACACACACACACACACTCACACATATATATATATATATACAGGATGTCTTTCTCATTTTTCAGAATTATGAAACTCGAATGAAATGATACAACAAAATAAAAGTTAACAGGAAATAAATATATTCTAGAATGTACTAGGGTTCTTTGTTTAATCATATGTTTCTCTGTGTGTGTGTGTGTGTGTGTGTGTGTGTGTGTGTGTGTGTGTGTGTGTGCGTGATACCAGGGATGCTGAAGTCTCTGATGCGGCATGGCCAGTATTTCTGCCATGAGTGCGGGAAAAGTTTCAGTCAGCCCAGCCACCTGCGCACGCACATGAGATCCCACACAGGTAAATGCAGCCACAACACACACACACACACACACACACACACACACACACACGCACACACAAACAAACACACACGCACACAGAACACATACGTACGTGCACCTCCAGCTCGACAGAATAATTTAAACCCTTTGTTGACGTTCCCTCCTTGCGCAGACTCCCATGCTACATGTAAATAATAATAATAATAATAATAATTGCAACATTAAGTAATTGCCCTTGATAAAATTATTTTCTTTTCTTTTCTTTTCCTTTTCTAAAAGTTACGACTGACAATATGTTTTATGACAATTTATCATTAGTTTCATTAGTTAGTAAGAGCAACCGCCACTATCATTCACGTATCACTAACTGTTCCCATTTTTTTGGCCACTCCTTCAACAGCCACTCATTCCTGTGACACCTGTGCACCCCCCCCCCGCCCCCCCTCCCCCCCCTGCTGCTATTTATTCACCCACAAACGCTCACACAAAGTCCAAAGAATATATATATATATATATATATAAATATATAAATATATATATAATGATATATACAGTATATATATATATATTTAAAGACATATATATATATATAAATACATATATATATATATATATAAATACATATATAAATATATATATATAAATATATATATAATGATATATACAGTATATATATATATATATATATATATATATATATATATATATATATATATATATATATATATGTATATATATATATATATATACATGGATTCGCATTCTGGGCGATATCTCATCGCCCCGAC
The DNA here is from genome assembly GCA_036178185.1 of Liparis tanakae. NCBI lineage: Eukaryota > Metazoa > Chordata > Actinopteri > Perciformes > Liparidae > Liparis > Liparis tanakae. Next base: position 18,742,786 of record CM070092.1, read on the forward strand.
TCTCCATACGTCTCCGGCGTTCTCCGGGTAAAATAAATCAAAAGGATATTTTTGTTCATCCGAGTGTGACAGCCAGTCGGCGTGTCCCCCCCCCCCCCCCCCCCCCCACCCACCCCCCCCGCCCTGGGCTCGGGCAGCTGTCTCTATTTTTTAAACTGAAACGTGATTTGCTCCGGATACTGACCTGTGACAAATTGTATACATTATTAATCACATGTCAATTAGAGAGATGGATTTGCGCATTCTAATGAAGCAGAACAGCGTTTGTCCACGCCAACCTCGGGGGGGCATTAGCATGCAGCCGACACAACTCACTAAACACCTCGCTCTACACATCCTCGTCCCCTTCCCCATTTCCTGTTTACTTTAGGCTACTCTCCTCTCCTTGGTTCCTAGTCTCACTTTTCCACTTCTGCCTTCCTTCCTTCCCTCTCCTTGTTTCCTCTAGTCTTCCTTCCTTCCTTCTTTCCTTCCATCTCCTCGTTTCCTCTAGTCTCACTTTTCCTCTTCTGCCTTCCTTCCTTCCACCTTCTTGTTTCCTCTAGTCTTACTTTTTCCCTTCTGTCTTCCTTCCTTCCTTCCTTCCTTCCTTCCTTCCTTCCTACCCTCTCCTTGTTTCCTCTAGTTCCAACTTTTCCCTTCTGCCTTCTTTCCTTCCATCTACTTGTTTCCTCTCATCTCACCTTTTCCCTTTTCCCTTCCTTCCTTCCTTCCACCTCCTTGTTTCCTCTAGACTCACTTTTCCCTTCTGCCTTCCTTCCTTTAATCTATTAATTTCCTCTAGTCTGACTTTTTCCCTCCTGTCTTCCTTCCTTCCATCTCCTTGTTTCCTCTCATCTCACCTCTTCCCTTCTGCCTTCCTTCCTTCCACCTCATTTCCTCTCGTCTCACCGTTCCTCATCTCCTCTTCCTCTTCCGTTTTATGTGTCAGAGTTTGTTCTTTTCTCCTCTCCCTCTCCTGTTTCCCGTCGTTCATTCACCTGTTCTCACATCTTCCGTCTCCTCTCAACTCCTCTCCTACACCTCCTCTCCTCCCCTCTTTCCATCCCCCTTTTCCCCTCACCTCACCTTTTCTCCTCTCGCCTGTCCTTCTCGCTTTTGTCTCCTCTCCTCTCCTATTCGTCTGCCTTATTCCCTCTTCAATTACCCCCCCCCACCTCCTCCTCCTCCTCCTCCTCTTCCTCCCCCTCCTCTTCCCTCTCTCCTGTCACGTCCATCAGCCGGGCCCTGATCTCAGTCGACAGTGAGATAAGTAGCTTCTTTATAGAGAGTGTGAATGATATGTGGCACCGCCAGTGATTCTAAGTGACAGAGGCCAAATGGTAAGTGATGCAGCTCCCCCCCCCCCCCTCCCCCCCGAGCCCTGCTCTAAAACACACACACACACACACACACACACACACACACACACATGCAAAGGGTCTGTAAACACTCGCAGACGCAGTAATTAACGCTGTCAGCGACGGTCGTCTTCAGCGCGGACGTGCACACGCGGGAAAAGGCCGGCCACCCCGAGGCCTCCATTAACACGCGTCATATTAAATCACCACCACCATCATCATCATCACCACCACCACCACCATCATCATCATCATCATCATCATCATCATCATCACTGCCAGCTCCCCTCTATTAGAGGGCGCTGGTGGCAAAGCAGCGTGTTTGGGTGGCGGTGACAGCGTGTGTGTGTGTGTGTGTGTGTGTGTGTGTGTGTGTGATGGCGAAAGAACAAAAAATGTGAGAGCCATAAATGTTGCTTGTTTGTTATGGACCGAATACTTATTTTACCGAGGAATTTACCAATAAATTCTTAAAAAATCAGACAAAGTGATTTTCTGGATTGTTTTTCCTCATTTTGTTTCTCATACTCGAGGTCTACCTATGATGTAAATTAAAGGCCTCTCTAAAAAAAATTAAGTGGCAGAACTTGCACAATTGGTGGCTGACCAAATACTTTTTTTCCCCACTGTATATATATATATATATTTGCATACATGTATAAATCCATATGTTTCTGGATATGACCACCTTTTCTATTTCTGAACTCTTTTAATCCAAAATATTTGCTTTATAAAATATCAGCTTTATAAAAATAATAAATAATAAATAAATAAATAGGGAAAATTCAATGCAATTGATGTAACTTTCCTAAAATGGAGAATACATAGCGGTGACAAAAAAAACGTGTTTTTTTTAACCGAATGCCCTCCTCCTCCTCCTCCTCCTCCTCCTCCTCCTCCTCCACCTACCCCCCCCCCCCGACAGTTGGCTTTGATTTTAACGGACTCCACAGAGGCGCTGACGCTCACGCCGCCACCGCTTCTGAGGCTCCCAAACAAGTACGTGGCGCCGCGGCCGAACGCCGCCGGGCTCCCCCATCGCCGCTCTGCATGCGCCTCACCTCCGCATGTGCGTCTGTGTCACCCCCCCCCCTCCCCCACACACCCCACCTCCTCCCCCCCCCCCCCTCTATCCCTTTGTGGGTGTTTCCGTCGTTGTCATCTGTCTGCACCTGGCATTAACACCTGGCATCCTCATATGCTGCCGGATCACACCTGACATGAGTGTGTGTCTCCGGTACACACACACACCCCACAAGTCTCATTGCAACAACAACGGGAATATATATATATATATATATATATATTATTTTCTTTAATCATAATTACAGGTTGAAGGGTTACAGGTTATTTTTAGTCGTTACCATATGCTCGTGAATGTCACCTCTTAGGAACCAGAGACGTGAAAAATGAGTTTCAGCAGAAAAAGAAACTTCTAAATAAAAACTTCCGGTCCCCGTAGATTCTTTAGCGTCTTTAAGGAGTTGTTAGAGTCGCTCAGCGAGACGGAGGAGCAGCGGAGGAGCAGATCCATTCTGCGCTTGGCGTTCGGAGGAAGCCGGATTTCCACACGCAGGCGCCTCCATCTTAATTAATCACACACGTCTCTCTCACACACACACACACACACACACACACACACACACACACACACACACACACACGCAGGACTCAGGATTTACCGCGATGAATGATGGCAGCGGGGTCCAATTAGATGTAGTGTTGACGCTGCTTTACGGCGCCGATAACCTTTATTATAATGTAGTGCGGCGGCGGCGGCGGCGGTTCACGGCGGCGGCGGCGTTCCCTCGCAGGACGACGTCGTGGAGGTTCTCGCCTCTTCCTCGCGTCTCGCCCTCCGCCGTCTCTCCACCTTCCGTCCCCCCTTTCTTTTTTCCTTCTCTTCTTTTTGGGAATTTCGTGTGATTAATTACACCTTTTTTTGTGTGTTTTCTCATCTCTCTCTTCCTCTACTCCCCCCCCCCCTCCCCTCCTCCCTCCTCCTCTTCCTCTCCGTTGTGTTTCTGATGATGTATGATAACGCCTATACGTTTCCCCGTTCTCTTCTTCGGGGAAGAAGGGTGCGGGGAGTCATTTGTTTCCCCGCGTTGAGACTCGTCCATTTATCAAAATGATAATTAGGTGCAATTAAATGGCAATCTCATTTGTTTTGTTCAGGTGTGTGTCGCACCGTCTTTTCCCTTTCTTATTTCATAATAAAAAAAAATATATATATACGAGGTGTTTGTGCCGTTGTAGGTCAGTCTAATTAGTAGAGAGTGTGTGTGTGTGTGTGTGTGTGTGTGTGTGTGTGTGTGGGGGGTGCCCCAAATGTACACAAATGAAATGAGGAGCGCTCAGACGGCGGCTGTGTGGCGCCTCCTCCAGATGGCACCGGAGAAAGGAACAGTTTGTCCATCTGGGTCAGCGCAGGAGGAAAGTTTATTAAGTATCACTCTTCAAGCAGGGTTCGTACGGTCATGGAAAACCTGGAAAAGTCATGGAATTTTGAAATGGTCATTTCCAGGCCTGGAAAAGTCATGGAAAAAAATTTAATCATAAAAGTTTTGGAAAAGTCATGGAAATCTGTTGTATTCACATGTTCATTTACACCAAGTTTAAAATAATTCACATGTTTTTGAAAGGAAGACACTTAAAATATAAGCCGGCGTACGCTCTCATACTATCGGCGCAATTATAATTTTTTCCCGTTGCAAGTGAACGCACCTTAACTGGAAAGTTCGCTGGCCGTAGCAACAGTAGCTCAGGAAGCGGTCGAGATAATGTCATTTATTTCCTCTCAGGTGTATTGTATGCTTTGTAATTCTCATTGTTTGAATACTACATTTTCCAAAATGTTCATGTGTACACCGAGAATTCAGTCTGGTCGTGGAAATTTGGTTTAAAGTCATGGAAAAGTCATGGAAAAGTCATGGAAATCCACTGGTCAACATGTGTAAGAACCCTGTTTAAGTGAGATTAGGTGTAATAAATGAAACATGTATTCTCTCCTTAACCTGCGTTAACCCCTCTATGTCCACCTGAATGCCGCCGCGTGTCTCTTGGCACATGTCCGTCTCCTCCTCCTCACGTCGTCGTTGTTTACTCACATTCCTCTAAACGCCGTGTATGACGCCCTCTCCGGGCCTCCGCCTGACCTTTGCCCTTACCCTGTGTGTGTGTGTGTGTGTGTGTGTGTGTGTGTGTTCCTCAGGGGAGAGGCCATTCTGCTGCCAGCTCTGCCCATACCGAGCATCTCAGAAAGGGAACCTAAAGACGCACGTCCAGAGTGTCCACCATATGCCTTTTGACAACAGCCACGCCAGGAGCTCGCTCCTGAGCCCGGAGGAGGAGGAGGAGGAGGAGGAGGAGGAGGAGGAGGAGGAGGAGGAGGAGGAAGAACCGCTGGCTGCCAAACACACACCGGTACCACAAAAACAACAACAGCAGCAGCAGCAGCAGCAGCAGCAGTAGAGACCATTCGATAGACCGGGATCCGGACTTGGGAACAGACTAATAAAACATCATCGCCCATTCCCAAAAACCAGAGGACTGAAAGTCGGACCCACGACTCGAGATCGACTTTTTTGAGCCTCTCCTCTTCTTCAACGCCCCACGATGAAGGCTCTCGTAGTTTTTGGGGTGGATTTTTCTGTTCTTTTTAACAAGAAGCTCCATAAAGCAGCGCTACAGGCAGAGAGGAGGGGCTTAATTACTAACGGGAAGCATTCCTGCGGTTGGGAAGCGCGCGTGTGTGTGTGTGAGATTTAAAGCGCCTCCTCGGCACCAACGCCGATTGATCTTTTTTTTTTGGGGCTTCTTTTAGTTTGAAGGCGAGCGAAAATGAAAGCAGATTGTGTGTGGAGTTTACAAATGAACCTTTAAAGGATTTCTGGATACAGAAGCCCTCAAATATTCAAAGAGGTACCTCTTGCTGCCATTTCGGAGGTACCGCCGCGGGAAGAAAAGCAAAGAAGAAGAAAAAAAAAAAACTGTACTTGAATGCAACACGCTAGCGTTTTAATCAAGGACTGTTGCATTGCATGGCTGCTGTAGTCGCCTCCCTCTTTCCCTGTGTTTTTTTTTTTTTTTAAAGCTTTATTGTGTAAGAGTTTGTGCATTCCTCAGGACACCAATCATCAGGGGGCGGCTGGAGCTCGTGGGGGGGGAGCGGTACCTGGTTCGATCCCCGCTCTCTCCCCATTAGTTGAATGCCAAAGTGTCCTTGAGCAAGACGCTGAACCCCCCCCCCCCCCCCCCCCCCCTCCCCCCTCACTGCAGCCCACTGCTCTTTAATAACTGAGGATGGGTCAAATGCAGAGAAGAAGTCGCCCCGCGGGGATCAATAAACGACACGTTATTAATGATTATCAGAGAGGAGATGAGAGAGAAGACGCTCTGCAGTCCCTCAACAGACAATTGACGCGTCGCAAGTGCTTTGTGTGTGTGTGTGTGTGTGTGTGCGTGTGTGTGTGTGCGTGTGTGTGTGCGTGTCAGCCAGCGTGTACACATGTGTTAAACTCATTTCCCTCCCACTCCAGAGTGAAATGTTGGGAGTGCAGTGACCACTCTGAGGCTGTGTAGCTGATGATGAGAAGGACAGAGAGAGAGAGAGAGAGAGAGAGAGAGAGGAATAACGCTAATAGGGGTGTCTGCTTTAGTGCTCATTAAAAAGAGTGTGCGTTTTTAATAGCCTATATAAATGAGCGTACCATTTTTATGGTCATTCAATTATTGTCAATTTAAGAGGAAGGGACTGTGGAGGCAGTTTTCCTCCATAACTCCATCGCGTTGAGGAGTGTTCCCGACCCCCGACACTTCTGACTTTCAGTTTGACTGACTTCAAAACGGCGGCGGCTCGGCGCTCGCCTTGGTACCGCGAGTGTTCACCATCGCTCTAAGTTCTTCAATGGCGATTTCTGGGAAGAAAGGAGTCGTGAGGTCAGGAGGTCCTGAGGTCAGGAGGTCATGAGGTCAGGCTTCTAGAGAGAGTTCAGGTATGATGAGCAGTTTTTACGAGTTTGGGTGCTTAGTTTTCTCTCCTCATCGGCCTTGACACATCGGGGGGGGGGGGGGAACAAGGCAGTTGAAAGCAGTTGGCAGACTTGGCAAGAGTGGCTAATTTTTAATATATATATATATGTATATATATACATGTATACAATCCAAAATTCAAATCAGTTAAAAGATTACTGCGCATAATGTACTTCCCATCTATGTTGAGAGCTCCGCAGCCCCCCCCCCATGAAGATGAAATGGTTGCTCTACCAGTGGGTCGTTGAGTTATGCATACGCCGTTGTGTGCTTGAATACGCCGAACAATACGCACACGCGTGTGTGTACCGAAGGCGTGTGTACAGTGATTATACTTGAACCGGATACTCTGGCCTTGGAGGTAGTGTAGTACTAATACCAATGTTGTACAGAATTCCCTTTAAGATTAACTCCTCAGTTATGAATTTGTACTCCGAAGTGTGACTTAGAAAAACTATGAAGCAGGAGTGAGTGTATATATGAAGTGTTTATGTTTAATATCCACTCTTACCAAACCCTTATATACAGCGGTAGAAACCAAATGGCATTACTAGTGCACTTAGACTAGGTGACTGCTTTAACCCTCCTCACGCTGGCCACCTCCAGCTAAGGTTTCTTTGAGAGTGTCTTTTTAATGGTGCCAGCTAACACACTTTAATGTCATTTTTTGGTTTGTTATGACGATTCCATAGATAGTAACGGCAAATGATTTGTTCTTCGACGGCTTTTTAAAATTTCTTTTAGCTTTGTTTCCTCAGTGGACGTTTTGATGACGCTAGGTGCAGCAATGCTTAATTTTTCATAAAGATGTAAGAGTGTGTTTTGATTTTTTTGTCTTTCTCTTTGCTAAATTGTAGGATTTGTTCCGTAGCTTTCGGGTTTTTATCATGCCTCTTAATTTCTATTATTTGTGTCCGTATCGCTTTTTATTTTTATTTGTTGTGACTTTCATGATTAATTTACCTAATAGAAGACATTATTCCAAATGTATTTGGTTGATATCTGTATTTATTATCACTTCAAAAAAGGATTAGAGGACAGATTCAGACAGGACCGTTTGTTTAATTAGATTTTTTTGTTTTCGGGTTGTTTCTTTTGTTTTTATACTTGTGTAGTTTTCATGCCAGCAACCGATGTGAAAACTCTACCTCGTCTGAGCCATTCTCAGTTCTGTTACACTTTTGTACATCATTTCAAAAGGATGTAATGTCATGTCCACAATAAAGACACACACGATGGCACCTGCTGGCGGCGTTTCATCTGGTTTTGCTTGTTTGTTTAATTTCTACCTCGGAAGCTGAACCGAACATGTCCGAGTTTAGAAGAAGAAGCTTCTACAGATTTGCATTTTGCAAATGTTTTCATTGTTTCTTCATCTCCTCTTCATCACACAATTTAAAAATGGCCCCAAAAAATTACACCGTCTCTGAATAAAATTGGGCATTTTTTTGTTGTTATTTCGTGGCACGGTCACTCGCTGTCATCAGATGTTACTCTCAGCTCTGGTCTATCAATCAATCAATCTATCAATCTGAAATATTCAGCTAGAATCCACAACTACCTGCAACAGAGTTTTATTTTGCTATAATTTAAGTTTAAAATAACATTTATAAAGCTGTTGTTGGGATTTCACCCTAAAGTTACCTATATTAGCATTACAGTAGCCTTCGGGTAACGAAAAAACTCTAAAGGCTCTGATAGAGCCAAGGTTTGGTTTGTCCGCTCTGGGCTCCGGTAGAAACATGCCGGTGAGGTAATGAAGGGTTCATACGCTACAATTCTTAGTATATAATAAAACTATATTCTTATATTACATTTCTGATAATCGATAACCCCACATTCTTACGCGTACACGTTGTGCCGGCAGGTTTCCTCTCAAGTGCTCAGGTATCCTCACACGGGGAATCTAACATGCAGGTTTGATTCACTGGGAGCTCTAAATGAGCCGAGTCCTGTTTATTGATTCAAGACCACGAGCGCCTCATTTACATACAGTGCATACCTTTTTTGACATTGCAGAGGTTGCAGACCCTCAAATTCCTAACGGGGCTTTTTAGTCTTCCAGTGAGCAACAAACAGCCGTCTGTTAGTTGGCTTTTCCTACAATAGGTACTTCTTCTATACATCTTGAGTGTAATAGATATCTGTTTATTTGGATGGATGAATAAATCAGACTGACTGCTCCGTCCAATATATTTGCCATATCTGGCATTTTAGTGTCTCCCGTAGAAGTATTTCCACAAAAAAAGGTACCCCCAAGCAATCGCAGAAACCATTTTGTCTCGTTGTTTAAGACATTGTTTACACGATGGGAAAACGCATATATTTTCATGCGTTTTGGCCTTTCATTTACACAAAAACAGAGGTTTTATCACGGAAAACGATCATTTCTAAAAATTCCGGCCAAAGTGGAGATTTCTGAAAACTCAGTTTTTGTGTTTGCGTGTGAAGGAGGTCAAACAGAGTTTTAGGTTGTCAAACGTCACAGTATGTGACAAAAAATGCTTCACGTCCTATGAGACGTATGTGGACGGCGTATTTACGCAGGTTCATATAAACAGAAACTTTTTTTAAAACGACCTTGTGTGTACAACATTATTTTTGAAATCAGAGGCGTAGAAATATTCGTGCCTAACTAACTGACCCTCCAGCTGAAGAGTGTGTGTGTAAATAGAAATGCTTTTTCTCCATCTACTTCTCGCCACTTAACGAAACAACGAGCTGGATGCTAATTGCATCTGTTTCCCGAAAACCCGCGCGGCTCCAAACACGATTCTCACAACCGAAAAAACACATCCGGCGGGAAGCGGCCGTGATTCATGAAGACGAGGTGAAAACAGATCAGACCTCGGCCCGTACAGCGAGCCGTTCCCTTTTTTCGTAGCGGGCGACGCCCTTGATGGATGGTGGCTTTGATCTCGGGCGCCTGCCGGCACCTCGACGTCCACGCGACGAGGAAGCCCCTCTCGCCCTCCGACTGCCGGGGACCACCTGTGGGATCCTGGCGCTCTACTCCGCCAGTCTCTTTCATGCACCGCGTCGACGGGTACCATCTGTCTGTCGGTTTGAGCGACGGCTGAATGACAGGTTCCCTCTGAGAACATGGCAGCTAACGTTAATGCCAGGCAGGCCCGCGGGCTGAGGGAAGACTGCAGCTGCCCGTCACTCTTCCCAACCTCATCAGTCACCGAGGAAAGGCAGACGTTACGGCCCTGAGCTCCCCGGAAAAACCTGTTGGCTGACATCTCTGCTTTCTGTCACACAGCGGAGAGAGAAGCTGACGGACTGACTGAGGCAGAAACTACGCGGCGCGTCAGCCCGACTGAGGTTTGATGGACAGGTGTGCCGGGGAACACGGTATAATGTCACGTCGACGTGTCGCAGAAAAAAGCCACCGGCGTTCCCTCTGGGAGTCTCTGGGTTGTACCGACGGGTAACGCTTGCATTTGAACAGAAAATGGAGAGGTTTTATTATTTCATTTTCTTACCTGTTTGAATTTTCGTCTTTTATATGTCTGGGAGCAAATTGGGTACAACCAATTTAGGACTTTTATATATATATATATATATATATATATATATATATATATATATATATATATATATAAATTATACATACATATATACATCTATATAGATGTATATATAAATTATACATATATATATATATACATCTCATTTGGGCGGATGTTATATGACCATTTGAAGCGATTGGTGTTCAATTAAAAATATAATAAATAAAATAATAATCCATTTAATTTCTAAAGCACTTTTAAAGATAATCAAAGACACGTAACGTATTACATTAATACGCCGTAGACCAGGCACCCCCTAGTGGTTCTCAAGCTCCTCCCCTTTTGCCTTGGATGAGGGAAGTGCCCCTTCTGCTGGAGACACATCTTTTTTCTTCATTAATAAGTATTTAAGAATAAAAATAAATAAATGTATCTGGCATTTTTTCGCTCCTATTATTTTGTAAATGAAAATAAAATGTAGTAGAAAACATGTCATTTTGTTTAGCTCATATCTTCTAACAACACAATACTAGCTTCAAGTTACAGTGATCAATAGATAAACCATCTTGGCGATGGGTGCCCTCCTTTTGGTTTGAGCACCTGCCCCCCAAGATTAAATACATTGCTCAAGGACATATTGACTAGGGCAGGGATTGAGCTGCCAACCTCCTGCTTGGAAGACAGACCTGCTACCCACTGACCCACATTCACCCCAATTATACATCTAGACTTCCAGGGAACAGTACAGGCTATGAAAAGAATCTTTTTGGCCCGTATGAAACCCGATCCCGCCACACCTTTTCCCGTTTGGGTCTTGGAGGCGTCACGACTTTACCAGAACCACATCTGACAAGCACTGCTTGTTCAGCCATGGACTGACGTAAGAAAGTAGGCAGCTTCACACCCCCGGGTCGCTCTGCTTTCATTCCCCACATAAATACTTTCATCACTTTCCGTGTTGTTCAAACGAGCGAAACAGCGAGAATAACTTCAAGGAGAGAGCGGACCGATAAGTTTGCCCGTTATCCCCGTTTTAACAATATGATGAGACAGCCGTTCACCCGGCGTCTGGCCACTCATAACAGTTCTCACCAGACTGCATGTGCATTACATTATATAAACTGTCTGTACTTGTGCATTACATTATATAAACTGTCTGTACTTGTGCATTACATTATATAGACTGTCTGTACTTGTGCATTACATTATATAGACTGTCTGTACTTGTGCATTACATTATATAGACTGTCTGTACTTGTGCATTACATTATATAGACTGTCTGTACTTGTGCATTACATTAAATAGACTGCCTTTACATGTGCATTACATTATACAGACTGTATTTATATGTGCATTACATTATATAGACATTCTTTACATGTGCATTACATTATACAGACTGTATTTACATGTGCATTACATATATAATGTCTTTATATGTGCATTACATTATATAGACTGTATTTACATGTGCATTACATTATACAGACTGCCTTTACATGTGCATTACATTATACAGACTGCCTTTACATGTGCATTACATTATATAGACTGTATTTACATGTGCATTACATTATATAGACTGTATTTACATGTGCATTACATTATATAGACTGCCTTTACATGTGAATTACATTATATAGACTTCCTTTATATGTGCATTACTTTATGCAGACAAAGTTTAACTAACAGAAAAAAAGCATCAGGCGTCCATCTCACCATTCTGTGACTTATAGTCTGCAGAAATGTGACCTCATCACGTCTGATAAAGACACAGCTGTCTCTAGGGGGGAGGGGGGGGGGACAGAGACAGCTACACAGAGCTACAGGTCAGAGAGAAAGACAATGCACTGCAGTACAAACTCCCCCCTCCCCCCCCTCCCCATATCAAAATAACTGAAGCACACAGGCCAGCTCACTCCTCATGAGCCTCTCCCCCTGTCAGCCAATCAAACGCGAGCGTGCTCGGTGGCCTGGGAGGGCCCTTTGAAGTGATCAAATATGACTTTGCTCCAAACATAATGCGATTGAGTTCTCTCCAAAGAATTGGTCGGGACAATCGGGTCCTCCAGGATATTGGTCGGGACATGTCCCCACCGTCCACACGCCCTTGATCCACTAGCTGTAGAGATATTCATCTTCACCAACGTGGTCGGACTGACACTTTGACAGGCCGCCATCCTTAAAGGTACACTACGCTATTAGGACTAAGAATCCTTACAAATGACACTGGATTCATTCCTGCATAGCTGGTAAAGCTGTGTGATGGACATCCGGTGTGTATCCATCCACCTGTACGTCAGGAGTAGTATCAGGAATGGTGTCAGCCATGTGGAACACCAAGGACATAACTCTAGGTCAGGGGTGTCAAACTCATGTTCACCGTGGGCCAAATCACCATCATGGCCGCCCTCTTAAAGGGCCGGGAACACTTGATAAGCTCCTCGAATATAGTGTTAAATAACTCTCTTTGCATTTGATTATTATTTATTTGAGTGTAGACATATTGTACATAAGAAAATGTCTCTGATATTACAACATAAATCCATTTAATCCTGAACCTTCAAAATAAAAGCACGGGATAATTTTCTTACATTTCTTTAAGGAAAGGTGATCATGTGTCTTTTAAGGCGTTAGGGGCCACATGAAGCGATGCGGCGGGCTGGATTTGGCCCACGGGCCTCGTGTTTGACACCTGCGCTCTAGGCTAAGAATAAAGGGCGTGAAAATTAAACATGCACTGATTCTTACCACTTGATAAAACCACCGAACCACCACTCATAGAATAGCGAGCCGGTTTCTGACCCGTGCTACACCCCTCTACATCATGTAGCTCGCCTTTTTCAAACTACACGGAGCATCATGGCCGCCCTCTTAAAGGGCCGGAAACACTTCATAAACTCCTCGAACCTGTTGTTAAATAACTCTCTTTACATTTGATTATTGTTTATTTGAGTGTAGACATTTTGAACACAAGAAAATGTCTCTAATATTACAACATAAATCCATTTAATCCTGAACCTTCACAATAAAAGCACAGGATATTTTTCTTAAATTTTGTGTAGTTCGCCCTGAGCGTACCTTATTTCATCCCCGACTCTCTGGTTTCTCGCTGTATTCCCGCATTGAAGAAAGAACTGCATCTCTCCCTCTCTTCTTCTCTGCATGCTTCCCTCCGGAGCGCCGCCGCGTACACCGACAAAGGCGGAGGAGGGCATGATCTCTATCAGCCACCAGGGAGCACTATCCCTCTCTAATGGCGGCTAAACGGCCGTTCTCAGGAGGACGAGGGGCCGCGCGGCCGGACCCGGGCGCCCCTCGTACATGTGCGGCGGCGGCGGCGTGGGCGTGGGCGTGGGCGTGGGCGGCGGCGGGGCGAATACACTTAAAACACACCGCGGCGTGCATCAGCCTCGACTCCGGTTACCGCCGGAGAGGAGTCGGCCCTCCTCCGCACTCCACAGGCAAAAGGCCAAACGCATTTACAACACTTCAAGTGTCCGCCGCGACACCGCAACGCCCTCGCCGCCGCGGAATATGTAAATATTGCACTAATCAAAGGGTTGTGGAATCGCAAAATGCCACGGAAAGGTTATGACCCGGAGCCTGTGCTAATAGGGGGGGAGGAGGGAGGGGCGGAGGAAGAGGCGGGTGATGGAGGGAGGGCTGGGGGTTGAGTTGCGGTGGTGGTGGAGGGGTGGGGGGTGGGGGGGAGTTGAGGAGTGACAGCTACCACAGGCGCTCCTCCCGCCTGAGGAGGACCTTCACATGCTGACCTCCGCCTCCTGCACTCCGCCGCGCTGACAGTAATGAATAGGAAGGGGCTGTTTATGCATATCAAATGTTATTTACTCTCCCACAGTCGACCGTAGCCACAGAGGAAAAAAGAACGAGAGAGCAGCACACACACACACACACACACACACAGATACACACTCAGAAAAAAAGAGAACAGGATATTCCCGAAGACCGTGGGCTGCCATTAGAACAATGTGGACGGGAATGCGGAGGCCTCCGCGGAGCGCGGGGGTTAATCTATCCATCGCCGTGAATTACACCACACGGGGTTATTTTTCTCGAGCTCGACTTCTAAAAACGCCGCATTGTTTCACCGCCTTGAGTTTCTCGGGCGCTCGACAGATACGGAGGGCCGACGCGAAAAAACAAGAGCGCCGCGAGGATCTAAGCGAACGTGACAACGGACTCGATTATTTGACTTCGGCTATCTGGAACCAAACCGAAAAGTCTATATCCAGAGACAGAATCAGGGGGGGAGGGGGGAGGATGTGAACACACACACACACACACACACTCGAGTCATGTACGATATCTTTTAAGCGGGATTAATGCGTTTCCACGTTTGACGTGATCGGTCTTAAATAGCGCGAACCTTAAAGCCAGAGGGGAGGGAGAGAAGGAAAAAAAACAAGAGCCGAATTTATTCAAGGGAATGACGTCCGACGACAAGCTCGGAAAATAACCTTGAGGACGAACAATGAAGAATCAGCCGCCAGAAAACGTTTGTGTTTTTTTTCTTTTTCTTTTCTTCGTCTCCCCCCCCCCCCCCTCTTCACCGTCACCGTTTTTTTTTTTTACGACTCGGCTTCATCGCCCCTCGAGAGAATTAAGTTGGATCTTAAGTATGTAGATGAGAAGCTCTTCTGTTCTCTTCGGTGACTCCCAGGACAGAGCGTGACATTTAACATCGCCTTCGCTAATTTGTGCTTAATAGCCAAAAAAGTGATTAGAATTAACATTAATGACGTTTCATATGTCTCCCCCTTCCACATCCATTACCCTCATCTTCTTCTTCTTCTTCTTCTTCTTCTTCTTCTTCTTCTTCTTCTTCTTCTTCTTCTTCTTCTTCTTCTTCTTCTTCTGCCACCACGCCGACGCTTAACCGGCTCACGCGGCCGGCTGCCTCTGTGCGGCTTAGCGTTTGAACGGTGTACATTTTTTTGGCAGAGATCTTTCAGTCCCCCCCCCCCCCCCCCCATCGAGACAACAAGGAGGGAGGAATATTAAAGAAAGGGGAGGGGGGGGAGAGGTCGTACAAAGCCTGTAAGTTGAGGAATCTATTCTATCGGTCACGCCCCTTTTACCAATTGAGCATCGCAGCAGATTATGAAAAAAAAGGGGAGTTGGGGGTACGGTGGGGGGGGGGGGCATCTTTTCTGGCTCAACGCCTGTTCCATCACCCTCAACAAATGCCGTCCGATACCCTTCATCTCCTCCTCTTCTTCTTCTCCTTCGGCGGCTGGAAGACCTCACTCCTCTATTGTGTCCCCCCCCCCCCCCCCCCCCCCCACAGCAAAGCCACATCACAGAGGATAACGCCGGCCCGAGGAAACCGCTGGCGTTCCATTGTCATTCTCCTTCGCTTGGATCCGTACAGGGAGGAGATTACGGCGTGAGAGACGAGCGCCGTGTCGCTATCAAACGGCGGTCTCTCCGGCGACCCCCCCCCCCCCCCCTCCTCCCCGGTAATTAGCGATGGTCTCCAACCTTGTGCAAGGGCAGAGAGCTTTTTTCCCCCTGTGTGTGTTTTCTACAGGGGTGTGTGTGTGTGTGTGTGTGTGTGTGTGTGGGGGGGGGGGGTCACGAGACCCCCACAGCGAGCATGTGACCAAGGTGGCTCAGCGTCAGCCTCTCCGGCGTTACACATTTTCATAATATGATGCTAATTTGATAGCAAAAATACCTCTTTTGAGAGAGTGTGTGTGTGTGTGTGTGGGGAGGGGATCATCTAACCTTTACTTTATAAACGTATATTACATTTAATTATTTATGTACACTAGTTTGTTTGATCAAACTTGGTAGGACACATTTTCTTGGAGAGAGACTGAACATATGTGAGTCGGGCAAACTCACGAAAAATGAATTTCGACCTCCAGAAACGTGTTAAATGTTTACAGAATAAAAGAAACAGACAATAAAATGTGTTAAATGTTTACAGAATATAAGAAACAGACAATAAAATGTGTTAAATGTTTACAGAATATAAGAAACAGTTAATAAAATGTGTTAAATGTTTACAGAATAAAAGAAACAGACAATAAAATGTGTTAAATGTTTACAGAATATAAGAAACAGTTAATAAAATGTGTTAAATGTTTACAGAATAAAAGAAACAGACAATAAAATGTGTTATATGTTTACAGAATAAAAGAAACAGACAATAAAATGTGTTATATGTTTACAGAATAAAAGAAACAGACAATAAAATGTGTTTAAACCAACGGCAATACAAAGTGTGCACATCCACATCAGACTTAATTAAATTGAGGATGATTTTTACACCAAATCACATTTTTTACATCAATTCATGAAGTTCTATCAAATTAAAATAATGAACTTTGACGCTTCATTTCTAATAAGTATTGAACTGACTCATTTCAACTCATCATATGAAGCCAGTGGCCGATAATTAGAGCTTCTTTATCAGATTTCTTTTTTATTACACGGGTTGTTTATTCTCTCATTAGGATCATCGACTGCAGGGCAGAGCTTAAACACCTTTTTGTTGTTGTTGTTTTTTTTGTTTACCACCACAACAACGCTGGAATACAAGGATGGAGGACAGAGGGGGGGGGGGGGAGGAGAAGAACACAAGGAGGGAGGGATGCTGTGGACAAAGGGAGGAGAGGGAGTGTGTGTGTGTGTGTGTGTGTGTGTGTGTGTGTGTGTGTGTGTGTGTGTGTGTGTGTGTGTGTGTGTTGGGGGGGTTAAAAGGGTAAGCAGAGCTGGGGGTGATGGTGGGTAATGGCGGCGGACCTGGCCGTGTGACAGACAGGCCAATCTCCCGCCTGGACAGACTCAAGAGAGACGTGTCAGTCTCCGCCAGGCACCCGGGGGTGGGGGAGAGGGGGGGGGGGGGATAAACGCGTATCGGCAAAGTGTCGGCGCCGACGCCGTTAGCCGGCGTGCTGGACGTCCGCTGTAATTTTCTGAGGGCCTCCTGGTTGTCGGGTCGAGTGTTTGAGTGCCGGTTTGGTTTTAATGGACGAAGGGTTACGGGACACACACACACACACACACACACACACATATACTCACACACACACATACACCCACCCACCCACACACACACACACACACACACACGCACACAAACACATACACACATACTGTACATACATACATACACGATACAAAAATATTATTACGTAAAAGGAAGATATTATTCTTAAGCTAAATGAAGAAAAGAATAACTGTAGAGATCTCGAGACGCTTGTGAAACAAATGTTTTAACCCAAAAAGAGATTTACCGTATAAACTTCACAGAGAAAGAAAACAGAAGTTTAAAATAAAGTCCTACAAAACAAATATAAACTTGAGACGCGACGCTTTGTGTTTCCTTCCCTCCGGCCCATTCATCATCTCTGACCCTCGGACTCATCTTGTGACCCTGCGGAGGGGCCGGAACCGTAGTTTGAGAAACACTGGACTCAACTACAAATGGAGAAAAGTAAAGCTGTACAAATAATACTTCAATTCAGTTTATTTGATATAGCCCAATATCACAGATTGCAAACTCAGAGATCTTCACAGTCTGTACTGTACGACCTCCCTGACCTTTGACCTTTGACCTCACATCGGATCAGGAACAACTCCTAAGAAATAGAAATAGAAAACAACCTCTCAGAGGAGGATCCCTCTCCAGGATGGACAGAATACACAGTCACATCCTTGTGTGTGTATTTTCCTTCCTCTATATATTTAATATTTTAGTTTTATAATTTAGTATTTAGCTTTGTTATTGTGTTTTATGATTATTTCTATCTTTTATTAATGCTCTAATGTGCACCCGCTGCTGTGATCCTGCAATTTCCCCACTGCGGGACTAATGAAGGATTATATAATCTAATATAATCTAAAAGAATATATGAATCATGTGACCAGAAAGAAGCATTACAGAAATAAATAAACACATTTAATTAATATAACATATTTAAGATCTTATGCCAGTTTTCCACTTTTACGTTTGATGATTTTCGTGCATTCTGCAGATAATAATTTGACTTTTAAAAAGGAGGTTGTCTACATGAGGAATACTTTACAAAGACATATGTGTTAATTTAATAATAGTAAAGTATAAATACTAAACATGGGGAATTTCCAAAAATGCAAAAGATGCAGTAATAAATATGCAAATATAGTAATAAATAAACCGAGTATAGTATGAAGTAATCTGGAGGCTGACTGAAGCCTCACTCACGAGCTCAACGAGGCCACAAGGTCACACACACACACACTCACACACACACACACACACACACACACACTGAACTGATTGTGATTAGCATGTAATTCCATTTCTAATCTCTCCATTTTATTCTCAGTGGAAGCAGCGAGCGCAAAGAAAAATTAGATCTTTTTTCTACTTCCTCTTCACGCCATCTGTGACCCAAAAAACACATAAAAAAAAAAGAAAATCCCCAATTTTCCCCGAGCGAACGACGGTGAAGCGTCTCGGACCCTTGTGGGATTTACAGCTTTTCAACGTCCTCCTCTCCTCCCTTCCAGCGACGTCGCGGCGTCGAGGGAACGCCGCCTTCATCGGGCCAAGACAAACACTCGAGAAAAACACACACACACACACACACACGCACACACGCACACACACGTGAGCCGCCCGCTAAAGTTAAATACGGTGAGCAATTTAGCGCCGCCCGTTAATTTGTATACAGAGTCTGACAACCTTTACTGGAGAAGTTTTCACCCCAGAAATGCTAAGTAGTCCCAGCAGGAGTCAGTCAAGAGGAGGAGAGGAGGAGGAGGAGGAGGAGAGGAGGAGGAGAGGAGGAGAGGAGGCTCTCTTTGCTGTTTAATGTATTCTCCGGCAGCCCAGAGGCCTCCGGAACACTGCATGTCTTTACAATCCAGTGCATACACACACACACACACACACACACACACACACACACTCACACACACACACACTCACACACACACACACTCACACACACTCACACACACACACACACACACTCACATATCTGTCGGCAGTCAGGCTCTGAAGGAACACTGCTAATGGGGCTGTTTTTAATGAGCCAGGAAGAGGAGGGTGACCCTTCGAAGGTGAATATCTCTATCTCTCTCTCTCTCTCTCTCCCTCGTTCTCTCTGTATTTTGCAGTGTGGAAGTGTATGAACACACACACACACACACACACACACACACACAGACACACACACACAGGTGCGCACACACATCTACACATGCATGGACACACACACACACACGAGTCCTTGTGATTTTTTAAATTTTTTATACAAAGTTGTAATATTTATGTCTAATTGTTTTAACGACTCCCGGCTCTCGGCTCGCTCATCGGTCCAATCGTCTCATCGGGGAATCGAGCGGGTGAGAGACATCCGAAGGCAGGAGTGTGTGTGTGTGTGTGAGTGTGAGTGTGTGTGTGTGTGAGTGTGTGTGTGCGTGTGTGTGTGTGTGTGTTTTACATCCGGAGAGCTCATGCACATTGTAAAGAGTTTGTGAAGAAGAGGAGCTCCGGCTGCAGGAGAGCCGTCGATTGTCCTCGAGGTCCACTTCACGTTGGAAGGGACCCCCTGCCCTCGCCCCCATCCCCCCTAATCAACCATTTCATTTCATTCCACTGATTTGTATGATCTCTTCATGAAAAGAAGAAGAAGAGGGAAGAGGAGGGAAGAGGAAGCAGTTCCTCGAGCGGCCAAAAGATGGCACACTATGTATGGAGGGATGAAATGGAGGGAGAAGGAGGAGGAGGGGGGGGGTGATGATGATGAGGCTGTGGCGGACGGCCTTGTGGTGTCTGTGTTTAACCCAGAACCTGGAGAGAGAGAGAGAGAGAGAGAGAGAGAGTCTGTGTTTCCTCTGCTGGGAATCTTCTGCTAGGAGGAGGAGGAGGAGGAGGAGGAGGAGGAGGAGGAGGAGGAGAAGAAGGAGCTAGGTAGGTGAACGGATGTCATGCTTCTGCCCAACGAGCTGTACTGTGGCTGCTTTAACACTAAAATGAGCCCGAGGATATGTGTGTGTGTGTGTGTGTGTGTGTGTGTGTGTGTGTGTGTGTGTGTGTGTGTGTGTGGCGCTGACATTTCCTGCGAGTTCATTTCTGTTCTTCCTCTCTGAGTCACAGGAGGATCTGAGGGGGAATAATGGAGATTGTGATGATTTGTGTTTTTTTAACGTCCCAGTCAGAAAAAAATAAATGCCCCGACTAACCAGGTAGGACACATTGTACAGGTTAATATGTTCGGGGGGGGGGGGGGGGGGGGGTGATGAGAAGGATTCTTTCATACATCACATTTTAAACACATTTGTCACGAGGCTCATTAATCCCTCCGAAAATGTCTTTTTATGGATGTTGCTGATTTCTTTTAATCATTCTTTCCTCACGCCGACCGGGGGTTTCAAATCCGTGATAAACTATTTCTCTTCGCCAGACATGAATGATTGGAATGTATCTTTTTTTTTGGGGGGGGGGGGGGGGGGGGGATCATCACGTTATGATTATCAGAGGAAAATGTGGAAAATGTGACATTTGCTCCCTCGAAATGGATTATGATCCATGAACTTGCAATGAATTCACACCGCCGCGTGTCCCCGAGCTCATGATGATATGGTGGTTTAAAAAAGAAAAAATAATACATTTTTATCATTCTCTCTTTTTCTTCTTCTTCTTTTTTTATTTGACGTCAAGTCGTTCTCTTGTATTGCGCAAACCGGCTCGTCAAACAGTAAGTGAACGTAACAGTGTGTTTCTACAGCGCGATTACATTTGCTCTGTTACCACTGCTTTGAACATGGACACACACACACACACACACACGCACACACACACACACACACACATGCCACTAGACCAATGAAAATCAATGTGACAGGTTTCAGTCGTCCCTCAGTGTACACATCCCCTCTCAGACTCTCTCCTGACATCTGCTCGATTACCTCCTACAGCCACACACACACACACACACACACACACACACACACGCAGGGGGAGAGACGCCCTCCCCGTGGCCGCTCTAAGCCCCTCTGAGCCATATGAAATGTAGTCGGTGCAGGAGGAACCAGATACTGCTGGCTGTGTCACATCGCGTTTGCCGCCGCCCGTCAGGAGGAGCGGCTCGGCCCGACTGCCAGACGCCGTGACAGCGTCAGTCATCCTGCAGCCCAGCAGCAGGCTGCGGGACACAGGAAGAGGAGGAGGAGGAGGGGGAGGAGGAGGAGGAGGAGGAGGAGGGGGGGAGACCTCCGCCACAGGCTGACGAGGAGGTGGTGGGAGAGAGAGGAGGGGGAAAGTTCAGGGGTTTGCAGGAACACTTTAAAAAAAATCTTAAAAATCTCAGATTACACATCAAGCGTCCAGAATTTGCTTTATTGTATTTGAAGAAGAAGAAGAAGAAGAAGAAGAAGAAGAAGAAGAAGAAGAAGAAGAAGAAGAAGAAGAAGAAGAAGAAGAAGAAGAAGAAGTGTGTGTTTATATGTGTGTGTATGTGTGTGTCTGTGTATGTGTGTGTATGTGTGTGTGTGTGTGTGTGTGTCTTTTCCCTCTGAGGCCTTCGCTGCAGGAGGAGGTGCAGCCCGTCACCCCCAGGAGGAGGTGCAGACGAAAAGCTCACGACAGACACTCGTGGCAGTCAAGGGCACGCACAAAAAAAACACACACACAAAAAAAACACAGGTGTGCACCTCATATACCACACAGACACACACACACACACACATACACACACACACACACACACACACACACGAGGGTGGTGACGGCAGCCCATGTTTGTCAGGTCGTCAGCGGCGTGGCGCTCCCGCGTGCCCCCCCCCCTCGGGGGAGAGTTTTTCCAGACAGCGGGACAGGAGGCTCCGGACAGCCCCCCCCCCCCCCCTCCCCTTTACCTGCTGCCTCCCCCCCTCCACACGTCTTTCACCGGACAGCAACCCTCAGAAGAGCCGGCAGCATGAGAGGTGATGGACTCTCTGGCCGACGTCACGCTTCTGTTGCTCGTCTCCGTGCCGCGGGGGGGGGGGGGGGTATCAATCCAGGAGGCGCCCGTGGGGGTCTCCTTCCCCCTTCTTCACAGTCCCTCTAGGGGGCGCTCTCCTCTCCCACGCCGTGGTCTTCGCCTGTCGAAGCCCCACGCTCCGTTTTTATAACAGGCCAACGTCAGAGCCTCCATGAGAGCTGATGTGATCCACCACCGCGCCGCATTCCTGATCGACGGCTGTGAAAACACACACACACGCGCACACACACACACACACACACACACACACACACACACGCACACACGCACACACAAACGTACACAATCACACACACTCCCAAGAAGTTCTCCTGCCCGTTGTACAATAAATTGAAAATACTTGCTGTCATGTGGGTTGAGGTGTTTCTGAACTACTTCACATACACGTTGGTGACCTTGAGCGTAGAGGTCACGCCCCTCCAAAGGGTCACGAGATACATCTGTAGCATGGAAGGAACATGTTTCAACGTTTTCTATACAATATTCTACGGGATGTTTCTCTCAACTTTTATATTTGGGCCTAAAAAAAAAAAAGTAGTTGTGGGTACGTACATGTTGGTGACCTTGAGCGTAGAGGTCACGCCCCTCCAAAGGGTCACGAGATACATCTGTAGCATGGAAGGAACATGTTTCAACGTTTTCTATACAATATTCTACGGGATGTTTCTCTCAACTTTTATATTTGGGCCTAAAAAAAAAAAAGTAGTAGTGGGTACGTATATGTTGGTGACCTTGAGCGTAGAGGTCACGCCCCTCCAAAGGTTGATTGATCTCTAGGAGCAGAAAAGAAGGAACTTCTTAAGACGTTTTGTGTATGCAATGTTTCTCTTGTCTTTTATATTTGGGCCTAAAAAAAAAGGTAGTTGTGGGTTGAGCACATACACGTTGGTGACCTTGAGCGAAGAGGTCACGCCCCTCCAAAGGGTCACGAGACAAATCTGTAGCATGGAAGGAACAAACAATGTTTTCTATACAACATTATATGAGATGTTTCTCTTATCTTTTATATTTGGGCCTAAAAAAAAGTAGGGGTGGGTTGAGTATGTACACGTTGGTGACCTTAATCATAGAGGTCACGACCCTCTGGAGGTCGATTGATCTCTGGGGGTAGCAAAGAAAGAACATGTTATGAGGGCTTCTGTTCACTATTCTATGGGACGTTGCTCTTATCTTTCATATTTGGGCCTAAAAAAAAAGAAAGTAGTAGTGGGTACATACGTGTTGGTGACCTTGAGCGTAGAGGTCATTCCCCTCCAAAGGGTCACGAGACAAATCTGTAGCATGTAAGGAACATGTTACGATGTTTTCTATACAACATTATACAAGATGTTTCTCTTATCTTTTATATTTGGGCCTAAAAAAAAAAAGTAGTAGTGGGTACGTACATGTTGGTGACCTTGAGCGTAGAGGTCACGCCCCTCCGGAGGTCGATTCATCTCTCGGGGGCAGCAAAGAAGGAACAGGTTATGACGTTTTGTGTACTCCATTCTATGGGATGTTTCTCTTATCTTTTATTTTTGGAAAATACTTGTTGGGCCTAAAAAAAAAGAAAAGTAGGGGTGGGTTGAGTACGTACACGTTGACCTTGATCATAGAGGTCACGTCCTTCCAGAGGTCAACTGATCACAGGGGCAGCAATGAAGGAACACGTTATGAAGTTTTGCGTGTGGGATGTTTCTCTTGTCTTTTATATTTGGTCAATTTTGTGTGATTTTAACTTATTGGGCCTCAAACAAAGAAAGAAACTAGGACCCAAATGTATGAAAGTCCTTTTCCCCAGAGCCAAAGTCAAGCGTCTCATCTGTAGGAGATTAATTTAATCTGGAGAGCAACTGGAGCCTCGAGTTGACAAATAAATGTAGTGAAGTAAAACAGTACAACACGTTCTTCTGAATTATGACCATAAACATGCGATAAATGGGAACACTCAAGTACCGGCGCCCGCTCCCTCTCCGCGTGGGAACCCACCGGATTCCTCAGAATGCAGACGGCGTGCGGCGGGCGCCCGTCGCCTCTTCACGGCGCCCCGCGCGTCACTACCTCAGACGTGAAGGCCCTCTCCTATGAATGATTAATAAACAAAAGCTATTAACAATGCAGCAGACATTTCACAAAAGGTTCATTTTGGGGGGGAATACAATCTCCCGTTTGTTAATAATGTCCATTAATCACGGCGAGCGCGTCACTTAACGCAAGGTTAATGAAACACGGCTAATGCCGGCTAATCTGTCCGCCGTCGGAAACACGCTGGAACTGTAATTCCCGGGAAAAAAAGAGATCCGAACTGTTTTCCCGGGCCGCGTGATGGATGGACGCGGGACAGGGGAGGTCCATTACTTCTAAGTGGAACACAGAGGCAGAATATGGGGGTCAGCCGCGGGCCGAGCCCAGGAGGCTCCACCCCCCCCACGGCTAATGAAGCGCCGACAGGACGTATGGGGACGCGTCGGGGAACCGGAGAACCACGGAACAACTGATGACAGGTTCATTGAGGCGCTCCGACCCGCTCAAAGGCGACTTTCTGACGGGCGTCGATGTCGAGCGTTTTCGCCGCGTTCGGACTTCCTGTCAGGGCCGACCCACACGCGGAACTATAGGGGTTCTTAAAGGTTCTTTAGAAGGCGTGGTGTTTCTACGAAGAACCATTACGGACTGAAGGATGTTTTTTTTTGTTTGAGACACCTTTAATGGTTCTTTGAAGAACTCTTCAAAGGAATGGTTCTTTAAAGAACCCTGGTTTGGAAGGTTCTTTGTGGAGCCAGAAATGGAGCCTTAAAGAACCATCTGTTAAAGGTTCTTTAAGACACCATTATAGGTTCTTTGAATAACTATTTAAAGAAATGGTTCTTCAAAGAACCCTGGTTTGAACAGTTCTTTGAGACACTTTTATAGGTTCTTTGAAAAACTCTTTCAGGAAATGGTTCTTTAAAGAACCCTGGTTTGAAAGTTTCTGGACATGATGCCTCAAAGAACCATTTTTAAAGGTTCTTTGAGACACTTTTATAGGTTATTAGAAACACTCTTCAAGGAAATGGTTCTTTAAAGAACCCTGGTTAAGAAAGGTTTCTCTTAGAACCAGATATGGTGCCTTAAAGTACCATCTGTTGAAGGTTCTTTGAAACACCTTTATAGGTTATTTGAATAAGTACTTAAATAAATGGTTCCTTAAAGAATCCTGGTTTGAAAGGTTCTTTGTGGAACCAGAAATGGGGCCTTACAGAAAATGGTTGAAGGTTCTTTGAGACACCTTTGTGGGTTCTTTGAAGAACTCTTTAAGGAAATGGTTCCTTAAATAACCATTTTTGCATTGTGTCTGTATGCATTGTGTGTGTGTCTGTGTGTGTATGTGTGTACGTTGTGTGTGTGTGTGGGCGTGTGTGCGTTGTGTGGGTGTGTTTGTGTGTGTTTGTGTGTGTGTGTCGGTGTGTGTGCGTTGTGTGTGTGTGTTGTGTGTGTGTGTGTGTGTGCGTTGTGTGGGTGTGTTTGTGTGTGTTTGTGTGTATGTGTGTGTGTGTGTGCGTTGTGTGTGTGTGTGTTGTGTGTGCGTTGTGTGTGTGTTGTGTGTGTGTGTGCGTTGTGTGGGTGTGTGTGTGTGTCTGTGTGCGTTGTGTGTGTGTGTGTGTGTTGTGTGTGTGTGTGTGTGTGTGTGTGCGTTGTGTGTGTGTGTTGTGTATGTGTATGTGTGTGTGTGTGTGTGTGTGTGTGTGTGTGTGAGTGTGTGTGTGTGTGTGTGTGTGTGTGTGTGTGTGTGTGTGTGTGTGTGTGTGTGTGTGTGTGTGTGTGTGTGTGTGTGTGTGTGCGTGCCATAAGCACAGCATTAGGAGGCTGTTTGTTGTGATGTGAGTGTCGGCTGCCAGCTGAGCGGAGCGGCAAGCTGTTTGATTGTTTGATGAAGACGAGGGCCTCGCATCCCGCTCCTCTTCCTCGGCTCTGAAGAACGCTGACACTAAATGTTTGATGTTGTCACGGCGACTGATGTACAAATAAAATAAAGGAACTCACCGGTGAGACGCGCTCGTCTTCTCTCTCTCTCTCTCTCCTCCTTTTTCTTTGACAACACATTTGTTGTGTCTGTTGTTTTCCCGGTTCGATTCGAGCCCCCCCCCCCTTAAAAAAAAGAAGAAAGTTCGGACTGTTTTATCTCTTTATTTTATTCTCCTCTTGAACCAGAATCGAGGAACGACACAACAGTAAAACCTCCCGGGGGGCGTCGACTTAAATGTTGTTTTCTCTTCCAGCCGCCTCGTGGTTTTTCAATCGGGGGGGGGTATGCGGCGTGACGCGGAGGAGGAGGAGGAGGAGGAGGAGGAGGAGGAGAGGCAGGTCAATATGAGTCCTAAGAAAGCCCCCCCCCCCCCCCCCTCGCTCCATATACAAGTCAGATTGGCTTTTCGCCTCCCGCTGCTCGGTGATTTATGACCCGGCTCCGGCGAGCGGCCCGTTCCCGTTCCCGTGTTTCGTGTTCCGTGTTTGGCGTTCGGCGTTCGGCGTTATCGCGCCGCGCGGCGCCTCGAATGAAACCATCGATCGGCTCACCGAGGATTTAATTTGTGTTTGCTATTGTATATTAAATGAAAGCAGGTAACGCTTTGTAATTTCACACTACGCTGGAAGTGGAACCAGTTATCCGCCGCGTCCCGAGAATAGACGCTGCCTCCCCCCCCCCCACCGACACACACACACACACACACACACACACACACACACACACACACACACACACACCCTCCTCTCGTTTCCCCCCTCCATCTGGCTCCTCTGGCCACTTTGTGAGGCCATTAATGAATTTGGGACGCTGAGAGGACGAATTTATGTTCCCGGGACTTCAGCCTGGACCGCCCCGTACTTAGTGCCCCCCCACACACACACACACACACACACACACATCAGCACTTACCTGCTTTGCCTCTCCGTCGGGATATCGGGAGACGAGAGGAGGACGAGGCCCGCTCGTTCTTTTCCATCGGCGCATCAAATAAATAAAAAATTCTCGCCGGTTTGTCACCGCCGTTACACAAACACGAGGAAGAGGAAGAGGAAGAGGAAGAGGGGACGCGTCGCTTCGTGATGAATAACGGACGGGAGAGAGGGAGCAGCGAGAGAAATCTATCCTATATACTTTTGTTACTCTCTCCATCACATGTGACCCCCCCCCCCCACCCCTTCTTCCCCATCGTGACAAAACTGGGAGAAATTATTATTATATTTCACCTTTTTTTCGACACACCGAAAATACAAAATACAAAATGATGCCGCCGCCCGGCGTCCTGAAGACGAGGAGACGAGGCTCACTGTCAAGCTTTTGTCTCCGCGTCTGTTTTCGCTGCCGTCTCCTCACCCGCCGCCGCCGCCGTGGCATCACCCCCCCCGGTGTGCCCCCCTCCCCCCCTCACCCCCTCACCCCTCACCCTGCCATGAGCTCCTCCACCAAGCCCCTCATTACCCCCCCCCCCCCCTCCCTTTCCCCTGGCGTTGAAAAGGCGGCTGTCTTCAAACCTGTCCCCTGCGTCTCCGACGGAGTCCTCGGCTCGTGGGCGGATGGGTGGATCCCCCCCCCCCACCCCCCCCCACCCGCGCTGGCTGTTTCATATTATATTTAGTCATAATAATCACAGTGATCCGCGCTGCTCCTCCTCCTCCTCCTCCTCCTCCTCCTCCCTCCTCCTCCTGCTCTTCTTGGCGGCCGGTGGGACGGCGTGGCTGTCTCCCGGCCTCCTCACCTCCAGAGCGGCTGTGTGTGTCGCTCAGCCTCCATAAAGGAGAGGGAGGGACCGGGGGGGGGGGGGGGGGGGGCAAAGCTCTCTAGGGTGTCATTAACTCCTTTCTTCTCCCCAGGAGGAAACAGCGGTTTGACGACCATGATCCTGACCCCCCCCCCTCCACCCAGCAGCACCCCTTGCCCTCCCCAACCCCTTCATCCCCTTTTCTTTCACTTCCTTCCATCCTCACGCTGCCCCCCCTTCCAGCCCCCGGGGCGCTCCATAACTGTTTATTAACACGTCTTTGACTTCACCCGACTCTTTAAGCCGCGATCACCCCTCCACCCTCCACCCACCACCTTCACTCACACGCCCCCCCCCCCCCCTTCATTACCAGGGACCTGGCGCGGTTCTCAACCTTTTAGCTCGGTTCATAGAGGGGGGTGGGGGGAGGGACTCCTCGTTTGTGGTCGTCCTCATTCCTGCCTGTTTACTTCTTCCACTTTACTTCATTAAAAATAGGGAGAATATGGCATTATTGATGATTTCTGTTGTTGTTGTTGTTGTTGTTGTTGTTGGTTAGAAAAAAACATCATCAGGTATATTTATTGTTCGTAATATTATATAAATGTTTTGCATATTGTTTTATAGTACGCATATCAGTTTGTAATTATTGTTTTTAATCTTAATTAAGTTATAGGCTTGGGTTAGGGTTATGTCAGCCTTCTAATATAAATCATACATTAATGTATTTATGAATATATATTTATTGAAATGCATATATACAGTATATATATACTGTATATATTTTATATTTATATATATATATATATACTTTATATATACTGTATATATATATATATATGTATACATATACTGTGTATATATTTATATATATATATATATACTTTATATATATACTGTATATATATATATATATATATATATATATATATATATATATATATATATATATATATAGACACGCACATGTATTATATATTTCTGAAAATAAAACATCTTCTTTCCTTCCAACAAGTTCAAATGTCCAATACATTTTCTCTGCTTTGTTCCCACACCAAAATAAAACATTCTAATCAATCAAATGATGATGAATGACCGTTTCATCTGAAACACGTCCTCAGCTCACGCAACAGCTCAAATATGTTCTAAATGCGAGGGTGTGAGAGGACACTGTGTTGACTGGAGGAACGCTTCATACGAAGAAGTCTTTAATAAATCACCGCATTAAGTTAAGTTATGACAAGGGGGGGGGCACACACAGAGAGTGTGTAGACGGAGTGTGTAAAGTACAAATGAGTGAAACTACTGTAATTAAAAAGCATAACCTTTAACATCCCCCCCCCCCTCAAAACAAATAAAACACGCCAGTCAGTCAGAGTCAAAGAAAAAATAGTTTGAAAGTTTCCGTTGCAGTAAATTAACCACGCAATGCAGAGTGTTTGTGTGTGAGTGTGTGTGTGTGTGTGTGTGTGGGGGGGGGGGGGTTATCTGGAGGACGAGCGGCCGTCGGTCAGGCCTGGTTCTGATTGCTCCTGCCCCCGGAGGAGGACGGTCCAGGACAGGAGGAGCGGCCCGATGTGTGAGCGTCCCACGGGGAGATCGCACCGGGGTCTTCTGGGCCGAGCACACACCTCTCTCTCTCTCTCTCTCTCTCTCTCTCTCTCTCTCTCCTCCCATAAACATCACAGAGCGCTGATGTCTTTAAAAAAAAAAAAAGGCCCCTGAATGACATCTGGGAGTGGAGGAACACTGTGATTAATCGCCGCGTTGATTCTCATGGAAATCACCCCCGGTCGATGCAGAGAGGAGGAGGAGGAGGAGGAGGAGGAGGAGGAGGAGGAGGAGGAGGAGGAGGAGGAGGAGGAGGAGGAGGAGCCGAAAAAGCGTGTGAAACCGGCCAAATACACAAAGATGATTGCTCACGAGGGGATTTCTTTTTTATGTTATCAAAAAAAAGGGGGAATGGTGCCTCGCTCTATATACAACCTTCCTCTTGAGCCGACGTGTTGCTCCTTATTTAAAATATGAAGCCTATAAATGGACGTTTGCGATCTTTATGGATGGGAATGTTGAAAAGAAGACGTTCAAATATTTTCCCATCGATACGATTACCGAGTTGCTGTACGTTTTGTATTTTTTTGTGTATTTAAAAGTCACTTGAATGAATCAGTGCTGGTGAAAATAAATGAATCACGGTTGAGCGAGCGACATCAATTAATGACACGAGTGCTCGCCGGTGAATGTGGGATTTTATATATATATAATATATATAATATATTATATATATATTATATATATAATATATTATATATATATTATATATATATGTATATATTTTATATATTATATATATATACATATATATATATATATATATATATATATATATATATATATATATATATATATATATATATATATATATATATTTGATTTAATGGCGACGTGGGCTACTGAGGCGGTGGCTCTGATTTCCCACAGGAAGAAGAAGAAGAAGAAGAAGAAGAAAGGCCTCTATCTGTTGTAAATGCATGTAGCGGCTCAGGTGATCCATCCAGGGGGATCATTCAAATAAACACATCTCCATGATGAATGCGGGCTTTTAGAGAGACACAAACAGATGTTCTTTTTATAAAAAGAAAAGGAGAAAAGGAGAAAAGGAGCGTGGTACATTTGAGAAACTGGAAGCGGAGACGCCACTTCTTCATCACAGAAAGCGGTTTGAGGGAAGAGGAGGGCGCAGAATGGATGAACCATCGATGGCATGTCCGAAATGTTTGTCAGGAGGTTTATTAGTTTATACTGTTGTATATAATATGCTATCTTAATATATATATATATATATATATATATATATATATATATATATATATATATATATATATAGTGGTATAACTCATAAGTCTGTGCCAGCGTTAAAAAAACTCCCGAAAAAAAAGGGGGAAAGGAGAAAATGTGCCCGAGTGAGGAATTGATTTTGTCCGGCCCAAGAGAGTACTTGATTCTAGGTGTGTATGTGTGTGTGTGTGTGTGTGTGGGGGGGGGGGGATGGGTTCCTACTAACAGGAGAGCAAAGGCACCCATGCAAAACTATTTTCTAACAGCTCCTGGAAAAATCACCCACCATGCACCATTTTCTTTTT
Source organism: Liparis tanakae (assembly GCA_036178185.1). NCBI lineage: Eukaryota > Metazoa > Chordata > Actinopteri > Perciformes > Liparidae > Liparis > Liparis tanakae. The sequence goes on from CM070092.1 coordinate 18,773,550, forward strand.
TAGGGGTTGACACAATACTTTTCGGTGTGTGTGTGTGTGTGTGTGTGTGTGTGTGTGTGTGTGTGTGTGTGTGGGGGGGGGGGTATGCATGTGCCACGGACGATGTGCAGTGAAAGTGATCATGGAGGACGGACAGGATTTCCCACTGGAGGCGTAGACGTCACCATGCCCCCCCCCCCATGTTTTAAAGTTCGGTTCTGTTTGCAACAGGAAATTGATTTTGATTCCAAACGATTACACACAATGATAACACAACGCTCGCCGTTTTATTGAATCTCTCTCTCTATCAAAGCGGAGGGGACAAGTACGGGGGGGGGGGGGGGGGGGGCTGCGTTTGTGTCCAGCTCAGCAGAAGAGGCTTTTATAGGATGTGAATAAGCACATTTAGAAAGCCCGACTCTCCTCTCTCTCTCTCTCTCTCTCTCTCTCTCTCTCTCTCTCTCTCTCTCTCCTCTCTTCTCTCTCCTCTCCCCCCTCTCTCTCTTCTCTGCAGCGCTGTGTAATTTGCAGTTTAGAGCGGGAGCTAAGTGGCTCGTTTTCTGTGAACACCATTGTGTTTCTCACTGTGAGGGAAACAATCGCTGCTCCACGCAAAGAGCGACACAATGTGAACAATGGAACAATGAGGGGGTCTCTCTCTCCCTCTCTCTCTCTCTCTCTCTCTCTGTTGCTGCCAGGAGGAAGAACAGAAAGGAAAAGTAGAAAACGGAGAAGAAGAAGAAGAAGAAGAAGAAGAAGAAGAAGAAGAAGAAGAAGAAGAAGAAGAAGAAGAAGAAGAATAAGGAGGAGGAGAAGGAGAAGAAGATGAAGAACAGGAGGAAGAATAGAATGGAGAAGGAGAGGGAGAAGAAGGAGGAAGAAGAAGAAGACGAAAAAGGAGAATGAGATGAAGAAGAAGAAGAAGAAGAAGAAGAAGAAGAAGAAGAAGAAGAAGAAGAAGAAGAAGAAGAAGAAGAAGAAGAAGAAGAAGAAGAAGAAGAAGAAGAAGAAGGAGGAGGAGAAGGAGAAGAAGAAGAAGAGGAGGGAGAAGGATGAGAACCTTACAAACAAACCTTTAATATGTGGTCTAATTGTTTTTTAAGGCTCTGATTCTGAGATTATTGTTGTTTTTTAGGGATGATGCACAACACCTACACACACACACACACACACACACACACACACACACACACACACACACACATTCCCCCACACACCGGTACACAGGGAGGAAACACACTCAGGTGCATGTGCCGCCTGATGTCATGTGTGTTAGTGTGTGTGTTGACAGGGATCAGCGATGGGTGTTAAAACACCCCCCCCCCCACACACATACACACACACACACACACACACACACACACACACACACACCGACAGCGCGAGGCCTGTCACTGAGCAGCCTCACCTGACACTATCTATCACGGGGAGCACGCCGCGGAGCACACAGACACACACAGAGACACACAAACAGACACACAAAGACACACACAGAGAGACACACAGAGAGACACATTGAGGGACTCACACAGACACACACAGAGAAATACACACAGAGACACAGACACACACAGAGACACACATAGAGGGACCCACACAGACACACACAGAGAAATACACACAGAGACACACACAGAGAGACACGTAGAGGGACCCACACAGACACACACAGACACACACAGACAGACACACACAGACAGACACACACAGACACACAGACACGCACATACAGACACACACAGAGACACACACACAGACATACACACACACACACAGACACACACACACACAGACACACACAGACACAGACACACACACAGACACAGACACACACACAGAGACACACACAGAGACACACACACACAGACACACAGACACACACACACACACACACAGCCACAGACACAGACACACACAGACAAACACAGAGACACACACACATACACAAACACACACACACACACACACAGACACACACACACACACACACACACACTCTCCCTCCCTGTCGCTGCACTCTGTCTCACTTCCGCCGCTCGGCTCTTTCATTCCCTCCGTCTGTATTTATGTACGTCTCTTTGTCCCCGCCGCCCTCAAAGACACTAAAAACACACACACACACACACACACACACACACACACACACACACACACACACACACACACGCGCGCGCGGTCCCACAGATTCCTGGGAGTCTCGTGCTCGTCATAAATCAAAGTGATCATATCAGTCTTGCCTACAAAGCCGTATTTATTGCGAGGAATGATGATGCAATAGATTTCATCCTCCTCTCGCGGCGCGGGGAGACACATTATCAGTTGGTGTATCAAACTTGTGTGTGTGTGTGTGTGCCTGTGTGTGTGTGTGTGTGTGTGTGTGTGTGTGTAGCTCTCAGTCCCACCCACCAAACACTTGACTCTATCCAAAAAAGAAAAAGAAGAAGAAGAGGAGGAGAGGAAGAAGAAGGAGGAGGAACGCGGCGCCGCCGCCCCCGGCCGGCGCGTCGGCCTGCATCAGTTTGTGATATACGATGTAACCCGACACCTCACCCACACGGCGCCGCGTCACGCGCTCACACGGCGCCGCCACAAATCCGACGCCGTGTACTCGTTTCCCTCCAGAAGGTCTCCTAACGGGCCCGTCACCCCCCCCCCCCACACACACACACACACATCACCCCCCCCCCATCTTTTCTTCGAGTTCTCGCCAACGTGGACGCTCCATGATAGCGGACATGAATCCCCCATCCAAACAGATGCTGGTTGTCCATAAATCACGTGCCTCCATTTTGGGTTTATAGAGCAGGAAAAAGAGAGAAAGGGTTGTGTGTGTTTTCTCTCTCTCTCTCTCTCTCTCCCCCCCCCCCGGGCGCCCCCATGTTGTGTTTTGTCTCGGGGTCCGGCGCTCGCCGCCTCCCCTCTCCTCCGTCACGCTCCGGCGTCGCCACATGCGTTACAATGGAGGCGGCCAGGTGATGAATACTCGTGTCCGGCTCGCCGTTCACGTTCCATTAATCACGGCGAGGCGTGAGCGTGAGCGGGCGTCCCCGGCCCGGGCGGCGAGCGGCGAGCGGCGAGCTGGCGGGCGGCGGGCCTCCCTCCGCATTGCACAACCTCCTCGGGGGACGCCAACGCCGCCGCCGCCGCCGCCGCGTGGCGTGATGCTGCGGCGAGGCGTGGCTTCCCGTGGAAAACAGAATGGATTTCGCTGAAATGGGCGAAAAAAATACGTATTTCTTTTTCTTTTAAGCGTCCGATGTCGGCGGGGGCTCGTTACGGCCGCTTGATCAATATCCGCTGAGTCGGCACTTTTATTTATTCGCCCAGGTGTTGAGATTTCGAGCCGCTCCATGTTTCGTCGTCGTGATGGAAGAGCTGCGTCGCCACTGCGGCGGGCGGCGGCGTGAAAGTCGGCGTGACTCACGGGGCGGCGATATTATTTCAAGATTCATCAGATTAGCTCCTCCTCCTCCTCTTAGGGTTCACTCACCTCGCTCTGCTCCATTTGGTCCTCCAGGGTGAGGATGTGGCGCTCGTCCTTTGAGCTCATTACGGCGTGACGGGGAGGCGGAGCCGGATAACGGCGAGGTGTGCGGAGCGAGAACGTGCCACCGATGCTTCGAGGTCAAAGGTCGCTGATATTTGACTCAAGTGGGCACGAGCTAACTTTTTTTTCCCGCCTCTTTGACCCATTTTTCCCATTAACCCTCTTTTTTCCATTAAATGTTGGATTAATTCTAAAAAAAACTAACATTTGTGTCACTTACTCGCTTTTATTGAACGATGATATTTAAAAAGACATCCAATAACTTCAGAATTCACAAGAAGGTTTCAAGCGTGTTTTGTGTTTTATATCGTATAACAACATTTAAAACACAGCTTTAGCCTCTGTTAACCACAGACTTTATTTCAGGCATCTACCCCCCCCCCCATTCTTTCTTGATCGTAGGCCACGCCCCTCTCATACTCATTGAATGTGTTTATATTCCTTCTGGTCACATGACATCTATTATTCTCTCCATCCTCAAGGGGTCTTCACTTTCTTTCCTCCTTAACGTATTTTTTCCTATTTTTTAGGAGTTTTCCCTGATCCAATGTGGGAGGTCAAAGGTCAGGGATGTCGTCTGTGTTCAGATTGTAAAGCTCTTTGAGGAGGATTCGGAATTTGTGATATAGAAGAGAATACAAATATAGAATATAAAAAACAAACAAACTGAATTATATCTTCTAAAACAGCCTCTTCCTCCCTACTTAACAACTTTTACCAACACTTGACTCCAAGCAGCAACGTCTCTCCTTTTTTCTTTCCAGTCATCTTTTCTTTCTCTCTTTCTTTTTCTCCTCCTCCTCCTCCTCCTCCTCCTCCTCCCTCACGGTGCTGCTGAGGCGGTAACAGATGGAGACACAGAGTGCACGGATGATGAGGACGTAAAATGTGCAACGTTTACTCATTTGCTTCTTTATCGTCTTTCGCTGCAGGAGAGAGGGAGAGAGAGAGAGAGGGAGAGAGGGAGAGAGGGAGAGAGGGAGAGAGGGAGAGAGGGAGAGAGGGAGTCGGAACAACAAACCGTGGGTACGAGGACACGGGCCTCCGGAGCCTCGTTCAGCAGCCAATCGGCCTTGATGGGATCCACCAGCTGCCGAGGATACGCCGACTCCCTCTCTCCCTCTCTCTCTCCATCACCCCCACCCCACCTGTTCTCTCACTGTCAGTCAATTGTGACTCTCTTTGCTGTCTCTTTGCCCCCCCCCCCCCTTTCTTCCCGGTGATGGATGGACATGTGCCGGCGTGCAGAGGAACCTATTTGGACCGCCGTGTCAGCCCATCTTTATCAAACGTAGCGGAGGTATATTCTGTTGCTACGCTTCATTACTCTGGAATGGCGAGCCCTGAAATGTTTGACTGCTCTGTCTTCTCTCCTCAGACCCCCCCCCCTCCCCCCCCACCCTCCCACTCATTTAGCGCGGCTGTGAGCTGTAGCGTTGGAGCTGTGGAGTGAGTGTGAGCATCGCCGCCTCCCTCCCTCCATCCCTCCCTCCCTCCCTCCCTCTCTCTCTCTCTCTGACCGGGGGAACAGAGCGATGCCTCGGGGGGAAGGGGAGGGGAGGGGAGGGGGGTGGATATCGATTTCCATCGCATGGCTGAGGCGCTAACGAAGCCCCTCCCCCTGCCTACCCATTCTCATGACAACCAGCTGCCACGCCGGGCCGCCATTGGCCGAGCCTCTGCCCCCCCCCTCCCCCCCCACGTTTTCCGAGCGTGACCTCAGGATGACATCACTGGAAAGGCATTAAAGTAATAAAGAGCTCGCTAGTACAATAGCGTAAAGGGCAGCGCAGCATAAAGACTCACCGATCGGCGGGGGGGGGGGGGGGGGGGAGGGGGGGGGGAGGGCGTCTCACTCTCGGCTGAGTGAGGGGGTTGGCTCGGGGGAAAAACTTCTCCATCCCCTCCGTCATAATATCATCTGTCTATCTGCGCCACACACCTGGGACTAGATGTGTGTGTGTGTGTGTGTGTGTGTGTGTGTGTGTGTGTGTGTGTGTGTGTGTGAAGGTGTATCACCCCCAGCAGGAAGCGGGGATCAATAGCAAATCCTCCTGAGCTGGGGGTATTTCTCCCGAGAGAATCGATGGAGGACCTCGGAGTCGCGTATCCGACTCAGATGGAAGAGTCTTTAGGAGCGAATCATATAGCGGCTAAGCTAACGGGAAAAAAGGATGACGCCAAACCACAAGGGGGAGGAGCTCCACGCCGGAGATGTCTCCTCGCGGGTCGTCATCAGGTCGACCGTGGGCCAACGTCGAGGGAGGACACTGACACCTCCACCTGGGCTGGAGCCACAATGGAGGGTACAACAGTCATATAGCGGCTATGCTAACGGAAAAACCCCCCCCCCCCAAAAAAAAATTGCCCGTTTGGCTCGATAATCCACGATGACTGTGTGTGTGTGTGTGTGTGTGTGTGTGTGTGTGGGGGACCTAAAGAAGCCGTAACTCTGGGGTTTAATTGTGTTTCGAGTAAATGTCAGAGCACCCCCGACGTCTGGGACCCCCCCCCTCCCCCCCCCACCCCCCTAATGCCAGTTATTGTCATCCCATCAAACAAAATCACATTTGGACCAAACTATTTGGAGGCGTGGGGGAGCGTCAGGGCCACTAAATTAGAGGACACATGTAAACGTGAAGCTGGTTTACGACGCGCGCCGTAAACACGCCGTAAATCTGGACCGTCATTGGTCGGTTTCTGTAAAAAAAAAAAAAAAAAAAAAAAAAAATCTGCAGAGAGACGCCTGCAGCGTGTTGTGGAGGAGAAGTTATGTTGATCGTCTGCAGCGAGATTGCTTTATAACTAGAGTGGAACAGAGTGGCTCACGTGTCGGCGATAATTAGGACCGCACTCCGTTTTGCATAATCGCCCCGAAAGATAAAGGAAAAAGAAGTTTTGAGATAAAGCATTATCAAAAAAAAAAAGAGGGAGATAACTGCACACGGGGACGTTATCAATATATCTGTTTCACGTCCCGCATCCTCCCTCGTATTTTGACAACCCATATAGCATGTTTAACCTTCGGTGTCTGTTTCTCGAAATGAAATTGCACTGTGGAGGAGAAGAGGAGGAAGAGGAGGAGAGGGAAAAAAAGACTCATATTACCGTGAAAAAAAGATGGCTTTTCTCTGGAACAATAAGCAGTCCTTGAACTCCACGTCATTAAAGTGAACGCCATCATTTCCTTTCATTAAGATGACTGTGTGCAGACACATATTGCAGTTTGGAAAAAGCGAAGCTGCGGCAGGAGACTCATTTAAAAAACCGCCCTAATCTGGAAAATGATTCTAATGTTTCTCAAATGTTATATCCTCCCGCCGCGGCGCGGGGAACGCTCCGCGGAGCGCTAACGCTCCGAGACGTTCAGGACCGATGGGCTCCGCTCCGGGAACGCACCGCGGCCCCCCCTACTTTCACATATATTTCCAATATATTTGACGATAAATATTGGAAAAACTGAATAAAAATCACATGTATCTGTTACCCGGAGGAGATTATGCTTATCAAATGCACAGAAAAAAAAAAAGATGTATATAAAAAGGCCTCTCATAAACTCTCATAGTCTCTCGTGATGCTTCTTCTTCTTTTTTTTTATGCTTTTTTCTTGCTTCTTTTTGGCTGCCGGTTGCCGCGTTTGACTCTGCGGGCGCGGGGCGGTCGCTGGCGTCCTTGGCCGGTGTTCTGTCATTTCATGCTACTTGTCGAGAACCGACACCTTGTGGTGTTGCGCATGCGCCGAGTCGATTTTCCGAGTTTTTTTTGACACGCCCATAATGTTTTGGAACCCTGTCGATGCACGTCTGATAACGGGGAGTGACATCCTCAAAATCCAGATTATTTCCCTCGTTAAAAGTACATTCGGTATGTATATTGTACAGGTAGTAATAATATGTAGTAATGACATGTAGATTAATGAGTTGCTATTTCTTTTGTGTCAACAAATTATTGTAAACATGAGTTTGTTCACATTATCATAATAACGCACTGGTTTATAATTAGGGTATTTAGTGTTGAAGATAAACACTTTAACAGTGAAAAGTGAAACATTGAACTTTGAAAGAAAAGCATATTGTTGACACAAAAGACGTTACTTGCTGATTGTAATTTGTATTTAGGAAATAATCTGGATTTTGAGGACGTCACTCCCCGTTATCAGACGTGCATCGACAGGGTTGCAAAACATTATGGGTGTGGCAAAAAAAACTCGTAAAATCGACTCGGCGCATGCCACAAAGTAGAAGTTCTGGACAAGTAGCATGAAATGACAGAACACCGGCCCAAAAGGCTGTTTCAGGAGGAACGGACACGCACATAAATATCCTCACGGGGGGCTTTGTAATTTAAAAAAAACACACGAAAAAAAAAAAAATGTTATGAAACGCAGTGAAACATTAAGAAAGAAGGAGGCGTGTATTTCTGTGTGTGTGTGTGTGTGTGTGAGGGGGGGGAAGTATCCATCAAATTAACACATCAGTGGCTTTGATTGTAATCTCTCCGCCCCGGCTCCTTCCGCTAAGACAAGCGAAGCCGAGCGTGATTTATCAACGCAAAGCTAATGGCATCAATATGAATCTAACTAAAAATCAATATTTCATTACCAAATTGTTCGTCGGGAATGAAGAAAGATGGCGGCGGCGGCGGCCGGAGCGCTCTCCGGGGCGGGAGCATCTGGAGTTCACCGTGACAACGTGAGCGATGAGAGACTCGCGGCTCGAGGAAGGACACGGCGAGGACAGGACTCAGTCTGGGCACTTTGAACTCCCTCTCTCTCTCTCTCTCCCTCTCCTCTCTCTCTCTCTCTCTCTCTCTCTCTCTCTCACTCTCTCTCCGCCTCTCTCGGCCGGCCCAAAAACGTTGCCTCCACTTTATTATGTGTTTTTTTCTCTCGCTGTTCGACTATTTTTTCTTCTCTCTCTCTCTCTCTTTTTTTTCTCTCTCTCTCTCTCTCTCCCTCTCTCTCTTTTTTTTCTCTCTCTCTCTCCCTCCCTCTCTCTCTCTCTCTCTCTCTCTCTCTCTCTCCCTCTCTCTCTTTTTTTCTCTCTCTCTCTTTCCCCCCTTCCATATCTTTATCACGCTGTTCCCTCTCTCTCTCTCTCTCTCTCTCTCTCTCTCTCTCCGCCTCCCTCAGCCGGTCCAACAACGTCGCCTCCACTTTATTATGTGTGTGTTTTTTCTCTCTCGCCGTTCGACTTCCTTTTCTCTCTCTCTCTCTCTCTCCTCCTCTCTCTCTCTCTCTCCCTCTCTCTCTCCCCTTCCATATCTTTATCACGCCGTTCCCTCTATCTATCTCCCCTTGTGTGTCGGCGGAGGACCACACAGTGTTTCACATTCCTCCTCAATTAATGACCGCCTCGAACATGGAGCCACTCAATCCCCCCCCCCCCCCACACACACACACACACACACACACATACACACACACACACACACTCACACACACACACGCACAGAGACACCATTTCAATTATTTTTGCCTCCTTTGAAGACAAGTCAGCATTTTTTTATCTGGTCCCCGTCGGTGTCTCTCTACCTCTCTCCCCTCCCAGTGGATATATCTCCCAAGGCTCATCACACGTTCCCCTAACCAGCGCCGCATGGCTTCTCCTGTAATGAGCGAGAGAAAGAGCAAGAAAGAGAGACGGAGGACGAGAGAGAGAGAGAGGGAGGGAGAGAGGGAGAGAGAGAGAAAGAGAGAGAGAGGCTGGGTTGATGGGTAAAGACACCTCTATACCGATACCTCTGGACTAGATCACCCTCCCTCAGATGTGACCTTCACTTTATTTATATTCCGGCTCTTATAAGGAGTATTTATTGGGGGGGGGGGGGGGGGGGGGGCTCTGTCAGGTAAGTAACGACGCACCTTTGTGCTTGTGCAGCAGGCCCGGCTGCAATTAAAAACAAACACTCCTTCTCTTTCTCTCTATTCCCTTTCTGCATCGTCCGATCCCCCCCCCCCCAAAAAAACACACACACACAAATATTTATATATATATATATATATATATATATATATATATATATATATATATATATATATATATATATATATATATATATATATATATATATATATATGTATATATATATATATATATATATATATATATATATATATATATATATATATATATATAACTGTCTCCCTCCTCCAGTATTTTGGACACAATCCAGTCCTACCTTCCTCTTCCTCTTCCTCTACCCCCCCCCCCCTCCTCCCCTATTGCCACTCGCTCATTTATGTGTCCCCCGGGAGGAGGTGGTAATGTCCGAGAGACCCATTTCTCTCCAGCAGGAGCGGACAGGTCCACTCCTCCGAATGAAAAGGGGAAGGGGGTGATTGTAAAACATGTGTCATTACGGTGTCAAAACACCACACAAGCACAATGACTCCATCCTCCACCCTCCACCCTCCACCCTCCACCCTCCGCCCTCCGCCCACCGCCCTCCGTCCTCCATCCTCCATCCTTCGCCTTCGATGTTTTCGGAGGGGAATTCATCCCCTAATTTAAGGCTCATGAGATAAGCATCCCTGAACTGTGCGGCTGTGCTAAAGGGCTGGCAATGACGAATACGCTACATGGGCGGAGCGGCTAATATGAATGCTAATATCGGCCCTGACACCCAGGGAATCGACCCCGGTGTGGAACATATGCGGCTTTGGATAAAGTGTTCATGTTTCCATTGGTGGGAGATTAACCTGCGATGGATTTTATTGACATTTGCACACAGCGGAGCAGTGGTGTGGGAAGGGGAGAGTGTGTGTGTGTGTGTGTGTGTGTGTGGGGGGGGGGGGTCTCGCACAAATACAGCAGGAGTATTAAAAAAAAGAAGGAAAAATAATGAATAAATCTTTCCTCGGAAAGCTGCAGACAATCACTCAATTTCACCGGCATCCTTCTCCTCTGTCGCTGCATCAACGTCAACGAGCTTCACTTAAAGGAACATTTCACCGGGAAAAAGCAACATGTACAGAAATAATCCAACAATATGTACAGAAAGTCCTGCAATCAATATTTAACTAAAGTAAGTAAAGTGTGAGCATTACAGTAAATCATGGCCCCTCCCTTACTGTTATAACACATATTATATAAGTGGATTATTATCAATGCATCAACACCATTTTAATGTGGTCATTTAATCTGATTTTTTATGTTTCTTTAATCTTAATCTGAAACTGTCGCTGTCAGGTTGTAAAAAGTGAAATATTTCCCGAGGAGAAGTGTAAAATGGAAATATTCAAGTGAATACAGGACATTTAAAATGTTTACCGCAAAACTCTCAAAGGTGAATATATATATATATATATATATATATATATATATATATATATATATATATATATATATATGTGTGTGTGTGTGTGTGTGTGTGTGTGTGTGTGTGTGTGTTGGTATGGCAATAATGGTTGTATATGCTCAATAAATAGATTACAGACCAACTAATCACCTAAAAATAAACATAAGTAAGACAGAAAAAACACAACACTTTAAAAAGTAGAAGAAAAATAACATTTATACTCAACTACAATACTTCCATATCCCCAAATAAATGTAAGTTGATGTTCAAATAGCTTTCTCAAGGCCGAGGGTGTTACTTTCATGGGATTTAAATAATAATAATAATATATATTGTGACTCTGATGCGGCACACGAGCGCCATAATTATTCATTTGTTAAAGAGTTAAATCCTCACACCTGCACTACAGTGAGCAGCCACACGGAGGCTCCTCACTCCAACCAGGGCTGAACTTTACTCACTCTTTGCAACCTTGACACAAGGAAGCACCACATCCACTCAGACCTTTCAAAATAAAAGCGCTTTCACATATTTGTGTGGTTTAATTGTCACGTGTGAAAAAAGCCTCGAGGCCCACGGTAAGATTTAAATAAAAAGAGCTTGACCAAAAAATGTAGGACCTACTTGGACCTGTGGCTCCAGCCTCACGGGCCTGTTTTGTCGTGGAGTGTGCGTCAACAGGAGTGTGTGGCGTGGAGTGTGTGGCGTGGAGTGTGTGGCGTGGCTCGGGCTCATGTCTAAGAAATGAGGCTAACAAGACTTTCGTTTTGTCTTAATGAATAAATTAAGAGAAGGCGATGCATAATACATCGATGATCCCGTGTTGGATGGAGTGATAGATAATACATATCTTTCATTATTTATTTAATGACATTAAGTTGGTCAGGAGGTCTGGAGCCAGGAGTCCAGCATATAGAGAGCCTGATTAGAATAGCAATCAGGAGGAATCAAGCAGACGAGAGAAGAGAGGAAAACAAACTCATGAGGACGGGGGGTTGGAGTCGGGCTACCTGCTCTACCTCTACCTGCTCTACCTGTGTGATGGCCGACCCCTGACCTCTCACACGGGGGAGACGGGTCAAGATGGGGTCAGAGGGCGGAGTCTCAGGAGGAGTTACCTCATCGAAGTTTGAATCGCGTGATCGTTGGTCGAAGATCAATCAGAGTGCGTAGACATAGAAATACATCAACGTAGAACATGGATCGACATCAATGTAGAACATGGATCTATATCAACATAGAAATACATCAATGTCCAACATACATCTGCATCAACATAGATCTACATCAACATAGAACATGGAGCTACATCAACATGGATCTACTACATCAACGTAGAACATAGAAATACATTAACATAGAACATTAGATTCACTCTGTTTGTGCGATCATTTTCATGTTTATATAACACAATTAATCAAAACAAATCTTTGAGTGTATTAATTAATAATATATATAATATATAAATCTTAATAATTATTAGTTAATTATAATTAATTAATATAAGTAATTATAATTATATATACATATTATCGATTATTAATTAATAATATATATAATATATACATATATACATATATATATATATATATATATATATATATATATATATATACTTTTTTGTATACTTTCAGAGTTTTCTTGTGTTGTGGAGCAAAAAACAAACAAAAAAGGACACACCATTAAACGCTAATCCAAGCCACAAAAACAAGAGCCAACAACTTTGCGGAACTCGCTCTTTATCAGCAGATGAAAGACTAAAGATTTGAAAGCTTCGCCTCAGAGATTGTAAATCTGGCCGGACAGTGAGACGTCTAATGGAGTCATTTGGTTAGCAGCGGTACCCCAACCCCCCGTCTCCTTCCTCTCCCCTGTAAGCGATTACAGGTTTTAATCAGGCATACAGCCCGAGACCAATTAATCGTGGAATAAATTAGCCCGTTTGGCCCAGACCTCGGCGCTCAACAATAGAAACAGAGCAGGCAGAAGAGGGGACTGATGGTGTGGGATATAGGGCAGGGCGGAGAGCCATTAGGTGGAGCTCATGAGGCTTCTGGAGGGTAATGGGACTGGTGGGTGTGATGGTTCATAACATGTAATTTAAGGCACTGTGACTGGGAATAAAAAAAATCAACAGCCGTGTGAAAGTCAATAGTTATGGTGATCAATATCCAGCGACTCCAGGGGAATTGTTGATTCAGATTTTCCAATCTGCCGTCCCATCATATATATTTGCCACTTTTTATGACACCATTTCACATTTTTTCAACATGAAATTAATCAGGATTTTTTTTTTTGTGTAAATAATGATGAAAGACCAAAATAAACGTAGAAAAAACCCTGGAGTATCGTCAATTGTCCCGCACCTAAAAAAAAAAATCCCTGACGCCAGCATTCAAGTGTCCCATTAGAATTTCCACCATTTACCTGGGGTATCTAACCAATCAGCGGTCCTGAAGGTGGGGGCGGCGGAGCGGGGGGGAGGGCCTCTGGGGGTTATCCCTGGAATATTCGAGGGATCTTGGCGGCGCCGGGCGGGGCTTGATGGGCGAGGCCCACTTTAGTGCTCGGCGGGGAGCAGTATGACTAATGTGTGGAACGGGACATTTACATAGGAGAGGCCGGCGCCGCTCGCCGCCTCCCGGAGGTACGCGCGGCCGGCCGGCGCCGCGGCTGCCGCCCGTCCTCCGGGCTCCCTCTGCCACTTCATTTCCACGCTCCATTTTAGATCAAGGCTTCTCTAATATTTCCACATTATCCAAGGAGGCAATCTAAGATTGGAATTTGATCCACTTTGAAGGGACCTGCCGTCCAACACCCCCCCTCCCCCTCTTCTTCTTCCCTGGTTCTTTATCTTATTTTTTTTGTCCTGTACCTGTGATGAGATTTAAAGATTCGTCGATTGTCGTTACGTGTAAACACAAAAACAAGTTTGTGAAGAAATCCAAACCGGCATAAAACTAATTTGATTTTCAATCTCCGTCTCGTTGTCACCTGTGACAAACGCTCACACGAGACACGAAGATTTACTTATAGCACCGGGAGACGATCGCACTGTAAATTGAAAATTAGGCCTAACAACAGTAGGTATTTATACCCATCTTGCGACTACAATAACTCATTCTGCAGGAAGTAATTATTACCGACAAACCTTCTCAGCTTGAACATTATTAGCGCGCATTAACTAGCGCTCCCCTTTGTAATTGTACATGGCGAAAGCAGCGGGTTGGAGGGTAAATTAGCGGAGGGGAGGACCGAGGGGAGAGACGAAAAACGACTGGAATGTTAATCTCTGCGACGGAAGATGGAGAACGCGAGGGCGCGGGGAGCGAGAGGAAGGAGCGCCGGGGCAAAATGGATGTAAATATGATAAACAACGACGCGGGCGAAGCGGCGTGTTTCGCCGGCGCTCCTCTCCCTTCGGAGCCGTTCGCCTCCTCCACATCGCCGTGGTTTTAATTAGGTGGGTGTGCATGCACTGTATACGAGCGTGTGTGCATTTCGTGAACGATTTTGTATTAATCTTTCTCTGCAGGTGAGATGGATGAGGAGAGAGGCGTAATGAGAGCTCCCGCGTGGGTCTCTAATGCCCGGCTAACGGTATAGCGAGCAGCCCTATAGAGGCCTGTTTCCAAGCTTTCCTGGATTCACCCCCCCGATAATGCAATATTATCCCGGAAGCGTTGAGAAACACAAGGAACCACAAAGAGGGGAGAGGAATTACTTTCTGAGAGAATAAAACAGGCCGTTTCTTTTTCTCCGTTTGTTTCGGGGATTTACCGATACACGTAATGTAAATGAGGTTGGTGCAATTTCATTCATCCCCGGGGCTCGGATTGTGCCAGAAAAAACTGCACGGAAATAAAGAAAGACACAGAGAGAGATAATATTCTTTTTTGTGCGAGGAAATTTCGAGCAGTTTAGTAGCAAGTCTATTGTGACAGCGGACTAAAGAGAATAGCGCGTCTCTCCGCGTGTGTCACATCCTTTACGTTATGTGGTGTCAGTGTGGGGTTTTAATTGGTGTTCCATTTTAGTTCTGCAAGGATACAACTTTATTTTTCCCGCACGCCAGTAGAAACGCAGAGGACCGGGAGCTCGATCGACGGGAACGGGAAGCATCGACGTGAATGAAGGAGCTGCAACCTGAGATATTCGATCCATTCCAGTTATTCAACGAGGTCACGCTGCTATGAATTGCAGAAAAAAACTAGAACTTAATTCATGTTAAATGTTAAAAAGAAGATTTTGATCTTTTCATGACTTTGACATTTGACCCGATCGATACCAAAATCACAAGATTGGGCATTGAATTATGAACATGTTTGCATTAGTTGCATGCCAGTTGGTTAGAAATTCACCGCGCTATGGTAAAAATAAGATTTTGACCTTTTATGACTTTGATCTTGACCTTTGACCCGATCAATCCCAAAATCTAAGCAAATGGTCCCAGCATAATAACCAATCATCCCACCAAATGTCATGCGATTCGGTATAATACTTTTTGACTTATGCGAATAACACGCACGCATACAAATACACGGCGATCAAAACATTACCTTCTGCATTTTCAATGCGAAGGTAAAAACAATAAAGAACTCATTTTGAGAAAAAAAGATTGACCTTCACCATCTGCCACGACCTTTCAGGGTGCCGAGATATTTCCTGGTTCTGAGTGCAAATATCAAGGATTTGTAATCGATAACTTTCTATCACGTTTTGGAAACTGCAAAAAACTGAATTTTAGTTTTTTAAAATGTTGAGGCCGAGAATATAACTGGCCTTTACCGCATTCCCTCCTTCTCATGATTATGGATCTTCACACTTTAGATTCAGCTCATCGTGGAGCAGCAAGCTTCATTACTGCCTGGACTCATCAGCCTCCGACACACTGGGCTGTCAATACAATACAATACAATACACCCTCATTACGGCCTCTTAAATGAGGCTACTGTAGTTTGCAATGCAAGGGGTTTACTGTTTTCACTCTCTCGATCCATATTCTATTTGTATTTAATTATTTGAATTACATTTATTCTGATCATACAGTTTAATTGTTTAAAAATGTTCTTTCAAATATTTATTTATATATATATATATTGTCAATAATTTTTATTTATTGCACATCTAATTCTAAATTGCTGTTATTTTATTGATTTGACATTATGCTTTGACCCTTCATTATTTTCTTCATATTTATCGAGTTTAATATTAGTTTGTGGTCTAATGTGTTTTTGCGACCTCATTTGTTTATATTACTATATTATATCTATTATATCTATTATTATTTATTCATTATTATTATTATTATTTATATTATATGTGCTGACGTCCTATAAAAGAGAGTTTTAATATCAGTGATCCATTGGTTAAATAAAGTGGTCCAATGAGAGCGATATGCTCTTTATTTCATAGGTGCAATATTTACTCTCCAGTAAAACTTACAAAACTAATAAAGAAGGGAAGCACATGGTCCTGATGGATTTGGGTTTATGCTGCATTGTAGCTCCAAGGAATAGGACTTTTTTTTTAGGGCGGACTAAATTATTCTTGCCTATTCCTAACTTAAGTAAATCTGAAAGATGGTTCCTTATCTACCAGGTCGTCTGCAGAAAAAGAGATTTCACATTTACAACACATGAAAAAACCCTCGATGCATAAAGAGCGCTGTTCCTTTAATGACTCGGCATTAGCCGGCCTGAACGCACGCGGAGGACGCCAGAATGCCGCCTTGTTGAGCAATCGGCCATCTTCAGCTTAATGCGCTCCAGATGGTGGAGGTGAGGACCGACGTCCGCCTCAACGCGGAGCCCGACGGCCGGGCGGGAACACGGCGGAGTCGCTGGCGTTCCTGGGGGACCGCCGTCCCCAACGCCGTTAAATAGGATGCAAACATCTCCAATGGGATTAAGGGGCCGAACACAGGATGTCCGTCCTGCACGGCGACCCGCCGCCGCCCGGCGAGGCCATAACCGCATCAACCGTGATGGACGCCTCCGTCTTTTGTCCACGCTGCAGGACGAGGGGCGTGAGAGACCCGCGAGACGGCAGAGCGCAGGAACCACGTCATTTTATTTGGCCCCTGCCGGCTTGAAAGACGCAGGATCACCTTTGTATCCCGTGCTTTTATTTTGAAGGTTACAAATTAAATGGATTTGTGTTATAATATTAGGCAAAATGTTCTTGTTTTTAATCTTTCTACTCTCGAACAAGCGATAATTAAAGTTATGTAACAATATGTTCAGGAGTAGTTTATACAGCGCTTTAGTTACACCGGCCCTTTAAGAGGCGGCCGTGATGCCGATGTGGCCTCGTTGGAAACGAGTTTGACGCCCCTGACGTAATATAATAACTTCTCACTCGTTTTAAGGAACGTAAAATTGCACGTTGCAGAAATAACAACGCTCACAGTTATGGTTTGTAAAATAAAACAAAATCTTTCCAGGCAAAACTCAGATTACTCAATAAAGAAGAATCAGCTTCGTATTAATTTCGCGCACCACGACCGGCAGAAGAAAGAAGAAGAAACATGAGCGTGTTGCTTGACATTTTCTTTTAGTTTTTCTTGAGAGAAAAGGGGTCATGAGAAAGTCTGGCCACATCCTCCGGTTCAGCACAGCAGGGTGAGTGTGTGTTTGTGTGTGTGTGTGTGTGTGGGGGGGGGGGCTTTCCTTCTCCGGGCCGTGAAAACCACAGAGGAAATAACGAATTCTGGCTCGGGAAAACCACACGGATAGATTGTTTTGGTTACTGTACGGCTCCCGGTTTAGTTTCCTGTAGAACACACACGCACACACACACACACACACACACACACAAAAACGGGTAAGAACCCACAGCCGCCGACGATGTATTTATGAGTGTGTTGAAATATTACTGATGGGATATAGGATAGATTAATTACATGAAATGTCATTTAGATGACGATTTTAAGGAAGTAGAATTTCTTCAAGAGAAAAACTACAAAAATACAAAAATACAAAAAAGTAATACTAGTAATACCATGAGTAATACCATAAGTAATACATACATAATACTACAAGTAATATCATAAGTAATAATATGAGTAATACTATAAGTAATACATAAATAATACTACAAGTAATATCATAAGTAATAATATGGGTAATACTATAAGTAATACATACATAATACTACAAGTAATATCATAAGTAATAATATGGGTAATACTATAAGTAATACATACATAATACTACAAGTAATATCATAAGTAGTAATATGAGTAATACTATAAGTAATACATAAATAATACTACAAGTAATATCATAAGTAATAATATGGGTAATACTATAAGTAATACATAAATAATACTACAAGTAATATCATAAGTAATAATATGAGTAATACTATAAGTAATACATAAATAATACTACAAGTAATATCATAAGTAATAATATGAGTAATACTATAAGTAATACATAAATAATACTAGAAGTAATATCATAAGTAATACTATAAGTAATAATATGAGTAATAATATGAGTAATACTGTAAGTAATAATATGAGTAATACTATAATCAAGTGCCACTAAAGTGCTAATCTGTTTTTATTAATATCTCTTATGAACTATTTATAACAATCACAATTTCTCTCTGAAGCTCGTAGATCTTTTGCGAGCGGCTCGAAGAACACGGGCGAGTATGTGAAGCCTCCTTGACCCCCAGCAACAGGGTGGGGTGTATGTTTGTGTGTGTGTGTGTGTGTGTGTTTGTGGGTGGGTGGGTGTGGGGGGGGGGGGGGGGGGGGGCGGTGCCCTTTCTGGGCGCTAAGTGCTCTGCTTGTCCGGCCCTGGCAGCTGAACTGGCAGGGGCTTCACCCCGAGGTGGGGAGGGCTCCGCACCGAACACGGGCCCCGGGTACGGGCCCGGGGACACAACCTCACATGAGTGTGTGTGTGTGTAGGTGTGTGTGTGTGTGTGTGTGTGTGTGTGTGTGAGAGCGCTATATAAGTGGGTGTCTTTGTTTGGTTGTACAAGTGCATCAACACAAGAACACATGCTCCTGCGTGCCTCTGTGTGTGTGTGTGTGTGTGTGTGTGTGTGTGTGTGCGTGCGTGTGTGTGCGTGTGTGTGTGTGTGCGTGTGTGTGCGTGTGTGTGTGTGTGTGCGTGCCTCTCGGTGTTTAGCCCCTCCATGATGGCCGCCCTGTAGTACCAGCTGACAGATGGAGACCCCCGGTTCTCGGGCAGCGGGCTAAACACGCAGACGAGTGTTTCGGGAGGCGGCCCGACGGGCTCTCCACCTGCCGCATCCTCTGACCTCTGACCTCTGTCGTCTCTGAGGGGCCTTCAGCGACGACCCCCCCCCCCCACACACACACACACACACACACACACAGGTGACGAAAGGGGGCAGGAGATAGGAGGGTTCACCTGGACAGGACGGCCAGGAGGAACATCCCCCCCCCCCCCCCCCCCGAGCTGACATGGTACGAGCTGTTCACCAGGGGCCTCTTTGACCTGCTGTCCCCTTCACGAAGAAGAAGAAAAAGAAGAAGAAGAAGAAGAAGAAGAAGAAGAAGAAGAAGAAGAAGAAGAAGAAGAAGAAGAAGAAGAAGAACTAGAAGAGGAATAACAATTAGAAGAAGAATAATTAGAATAATTATTAGAAGAAGAAGAATGATAAAAAGAAGAGGAAGAAAATTAGAAGAAATTGAAGATTTAAAAGAAATTGAAGAATTAGAAGAAGAAGAAGAAGAAGAAGAAGAAGAAGAAGAAGAAGAAGAAGAAGAAGAAGAAGAAGAAGAAGAAGAAGAAGAAGAAGAAGAAGAAGAAGAAGAACACCTTCTGCCGTACACATGTAATCCTGTCATTGCTCAACCCTCCAGATGAGAAACGCTTCTCCTGCTTTGATTCCATCTCTTATCTTTCTTTCTCTCTCTCTCTCTCTCTCTCTCTCTTTCTCCTCCTAGTTGTTGCTCAGAGTCGTGCTCTCCTCCTCCACCTCTCCTCCTCTCCTCCTCTCCTCCTCTCCTCCTCCACCTCTCCTCCTCCACCTCTCCTCCTCCACCTCTCCTCCTCTCCTCCTCCACCTCTCCTCCTCCACCTCTCCTCCTCCACCTCTCCTCCTCTCCTCCTCTCCTCCAACACGTGTACGACACGTTTATAATTGCAGCTCTGAAAGCGGCGTGTTGGTGTGTGCCACACGGAGGCAGAGGAGGCCATAATTGGCATTCCTACCTCTGTGTGCCAGCCGTCTCTCTCTCTCTCTCTCTCTCTCTCTCTCTCTCTCTCTCCGTCAGAGTGAGAGTTGACAAAGAGAGCGCCAAGCGTTTTCAATCCCACATCCCTCACTTTTTTCTTCTTCTTCTTCTTGTTCTTCTTCGCGGCCTGTGACGAGAAGAAGGCGAGATGTGTGTGTGTGTGTGTGTATGTGTGTGTGTGTGTGTGTTTTGGATTAGTGTCTTGCTGCACAATAAATCTTTGTTAAACAAATGCAAAGCAGATGGCACCATGGTGTCTCTCCTCCGTGAGGAGAGAAAGAAAGAGAGAGAGGGAGAGAGAGAGAGAGAAAAGGAGAAAGAAAGAAAATGTTCTCTTTTTTTTTTTTAAACACACGCCTACTCCTTCTCCACACACACACACACACACACACACACTGATCACGCACATTACACAGACGGTGGGAAAAAAAACACAACAACTTAAAATCCTGGAGCGGACGCTAAAGGTGGCGTCGGAATGGCGACGGGCGCCCAAAACACATTCTGTTCACGAGCGGGAGCGCAGAAGTTTAGCAGGAGGAGCTGCCAGTCCACATCAACCACAGAGGACACTCTTATACCCCCCCAACACACACACACACACACACACACACACACATTTCCCCCTGCATGCACAACATAAAAAAAATCGAGGCCGAGGGACGCTACGACGTCTCTACCTTTTCTTTCTTTTTTTTTCGAGTAGAGGTGGTCTTTGTTTCCCGATTGTCTCCGATGGTTATGGATCCTTTGCCCCCCCCCCCCCCTCCCCCGACCGGAGCGGACGGCGGGGGAAGGGCTGAAAAAATAAAGAAAAAAACTATTTTCTATTTTAAATTTAATCGACGATTTAAATTTCCTTTTTTAAGCTCATTATAATATTCAAACTGACGTTGTGTCCCGTCAGGGAGTCACGGGGATACAAACATTTAAAAACAAGACCAACGAAGAGAGTGTGTCGTCGTGGTGACGATAGATGACGTCATCGCTCAGGACGGCGGCCCGCGCGAGCGTTCATATTTTTACGCGGCCGCATTATAACACAGAAAAAGTACGACCATCGAGATGAAACTTACGACTGATTTTGAACTATTCACCTTCCCCGACTGTGGATTGTTACCAATGCACTCATCATGCGGCTCACCGGGGATTTGATTGTTTACATATAATAATAATAACAATAATACTAATAATAATAATAATAATAATAATAATAATAATAATACATACATACATACAATTTATATAGCGCTTTTCAAGGTATTCAAAGACGCTTTACAACACATAATTTAAAAAAAACTAACAGCTGTGCATTATAAATTACGATAAAACAAACGATAGAAGCAAATAAGAACGTACAGAGCACACAATCACACATTAAAAGCAGTTTATATTATTTAAATTGAAAGACTGGATGGTATATATTAATTATTACACCTATGCCGATGGATACTTGGTAAATTAAGATACTGTCCAAAAACGAAAAATAAAAAATAATAACAAAATTAAAAAATTAAATCAGTTTTGAATTGTGGGTTTTGATGTGTGATTTGAATGATGAAAGTTCAGTGCAGTCTCGGATGTTTTTGGGGAGAGAGTTCCAGAGGGAGGGGCAGAGATGGAGAAGGCTCTGTCATATATTGAGGAAGTCTTCGTCCTGGGAGGAGCCGTTACCCAAGCTGATGAACCTGAAACATCAAGCCGCTCTTCTCTTACTCTCAAAAAAAAAAAGCCGACGCTCCACCGCGGCGTGTATATTTTTATATTTTTATCCTCGACGAGGTTTCCTATCTGAGCGTCGTGTTTCGGCGCTCGCGGTCTTTTTCCTTCTTTATTTTTTTTCTCCTCTCGCCCCGGGAAAAAAAAGAAAAATGGATGGAAAGCATCACTTAAGGTGGCAGCTTTACCCCCCGATTACCCGAGTACCTGAGTACCTGTTCCCGCCGCAATTACAAGCGCAAGACAAATAATTAGTCTGACAAATGACTGCTGGGCACGTCGCCCTTGTTGTGGTTGAGCCGTGTAATTTGGAGCCCCGGCTCCGAATGCTGGCTCCGTGGCAGTAATTAGCGATAGGCGATGTAACTTTACACCCGCCGAGAGAGTGTGTGTGTGTGTGTGTGTGTGATTGTGTGTGTGTGCGTGTGTGTGTGTGTGTGTGAGTGTGTGTGAGTGAGTTCACGTGTCACCGCGGCCTCGGCTGCAATCATGGGCTTCACAACCTGGAGTCTGGGGGTTGCCGGTGAATCTCTGCACGGCGGCCTTGATCTCCCAGTCGGTGACACACACACACACACCCACGCACACACACACACACACACACCTCCTCGGCCAGGGGCTGACACCATATTGACAATTGAATGCCGATTTCTTTTACACAATCGCCCCCCCCAATCCCCCTTTTCAACTCCATCTGCCATCGTCTGTGGTCGGTCTGCACGCCTCTGTGTGTGTGTGTGTGTGTGTGTGTGTGTGTGTGTGTGTGTGCGCCTTCCCTCCGTTCACTCGCTCCTCGGTTGTCACGGCTGACGGCGGCTTGTCGAATGTTCCTGCAGCTGCAGGTTCATCCATCATTAAGCGGCCGAGGGAGAGTAGAAATCACGTCTCTATCGGAGCCCCCGGGTGGTGCGTTCGGGGGCTGTAGGACTTCCAGCTACCAGGGCCTCGCTTTGCAGGAGGCATCATTACTTTACACGTCTGTCAGATTTGAGTAAAAGGTTCAGAGGAAGAGGAAGAGGAAAAGACGAAGACCTGCGCCGGCAAAATGATGGAGGGAAGTCGGCGAGACTTCCTTTGGTTTCCCTTTTTTTTAATTAACTTCTTTGCACGATGCGAGAAAAAAAGAATCGTATTAAAAAAGAATTTAAAAATTAGATTTTACCCTTAAAAAAATCTTTCCATACACATTTATTTTTTATTTTCGAAAATACATTGTTTTACTTTTTTTAAATAACCCTTGAACTTTCTTATCCTATTATTATATTATATTATATTATTATAAATATTATTATAAATGTACACACACAGATTGTATAACCCCCCCCCCACACACACACACACACACATACACAGGTCCTTTGGCTCCCGCGGGTATACCCCTTTAAGAACAGTGGTTTTTAGACCTAAATGTATCACAGGTGTGTTTTTTCTTCTTCCCCCCTCACACTCCAGGGAGGAGCTTTTGAGACCTGACCCCTCGTTGGGGGATTAAGAGCAGGTAAACCCGGGGTGTGTTCCCCCGGCCCGGGCCCCGACAGCCTGGGAGGCCCCGTCTCAACTCCCCTTAGTGAGTCACCGAAGCCCTGTAGCACACACACACACACACACACACACACACACACACAGACTGCAGCACAGGTGTGGGGCCGAGCAAAACAATAATATTCCTAATTAGCTTCTTTTTTAATCTATGGAGGCAAGGAGACTAATTACTACGCGGTGTAAATACAGACGTTTCCATATTTACCTCTCTTGAAATAACAGGACGCCGAGGTAAAACAAGAGGGGAGGATCAGGGAAACGTTAAACACAACACAGAAGAAGAAGAAGACAAAAAAACAACGCGATTCAACAAACAAAGCCCTTAGTTATTCTTATCGTGCTATCTGATCAATCTATTTCTGTTCCTCAACAGCTCTTATCTCTCTCTCCCACTCCCTCCCCGCGTTGCGCCCGAGAAACATTTTTGCACTTCAGAGATAAAAATCACAGTCTCCTCATCCACTCCTCTTCTTTTGTCTCCATTTCACACAACAAAGAGATAACACCCACGTGTGACAAGTCCACCCACATCCATCAAACTTCGCTCAAACACACGCCAGCAACGGGGGAAAAACAAAGGGATGACTCTTTCTTCACGGAGTGGGCCGCGGAGCTTCCATCACTCTCCGGAAGGCTAAGCAGCCAGAGAGAGACCTGGTTAAAAACATGTAATTTAGTTTATTTTGTACAGTCCAATACCTCAAATTAGCCTTTACAGGGCTTTACAATCTTTGAAAAAATACATATGTTTCTATATTTTATTTATTTCATTTCTTTTATTTATTTCTTTTATTTCATTAATTTTATTTATTTTATTCATTTTATTTATTTCATTTTATTTAATTCATTTTTTAAATTGTATTTATTTTACTTATATTATTCATTTTATTTATAAATATTTCTATTTTTTCAATATTTTCAGTATTCTCTTAGTTCTTGTTGACATCCCTGACCTTTGACCTCACATCGGATCAGAAACAACTCCCCAAAAAATAGGAACAAAAACTTTCAGCGGGAAGAACCCTTCAGGAGATCAACAGAGGAGGATCCCGCTCCAGGATGGACAGAACAAAAGATGTCATGTGACCAGATGAACAATAGATGTCATGTGACCAGATGAACAATAGATGTCATGTGACCAGATGAACAATAGATGTCATGTGACCAGATGAACAATAGATGTCATGTGACCAGATGAACAATAGATGTCATGAGACCGGATGAACAATAGATGTCATGTGACCAGATGAACACTAGATGTCATGTGACCAGGTGAACAATAGATGTCATGTGACCAGATGAACAATAGACGTCATGTGACCAGATGAACACTAGATGTCATGTGACCAGGTGAACAATAGATGTCATGTGACCAGATGAACAATAGACGTCATGTGACCAGAATGAAGCTTTACAGAGTTACATAAACACATTAAAAAAATAATAAATAACTCTATTCTCCTGTATTTTTAGATTGACTTTAATCCACTTATGTGCTCCAATTGTAAGCAGTTGTTTTACATTACTGAACTTTTAACCATTGTTTAAGATTTCTATTGTTTTTGTGGTTGTTTGTGTCAATACGAGCGTGGCCCGCGTCCAACACTGTGAATTCTTCTCCTGTGGATGGAGTTTATGTCCTTTGGAGGCGGAGCTCTTCTTCTTCTTCTTCTTCTTCTCTTTACGGTCTAATCAGCCACAGCTGCGGCGGCGCTCGTCTTGGGTTTGCCTTCCATCTTCCTCAAACCGCCGGGAACAGAGACTCGCTGTGCGCCGGGGAACGTTTCCCAGGAAAGTGACAGCAAGCATTCATAACGGGGGACGTAAAAAGCTTCGAGACATTAATTGATTAATCTGTTGATTGACGGCGGCGCGGTGGACTTATTATCGCCGTGTGATTGCCGTGTTCTGAGGATTATCAACTCAGCATGTTTTCCGAGGTCAACAAATTGCACGATGAGACCGAAAGGTGGCGAGAGAATTGTAAGGATAGGACCAAATAAAACAATTTCTTTTGTTTCTGATTTTTGTTTTTCTAACTTGCTTTAAGAATTTGAATATTTGTTTTTGTTGTCTTCAGTCTGCGAGAAAAACACCACAAATATCACGAGGAAAGGTGGCAAGGAGACAGAAGCGTTGTGTAAAGGTGCGTTCACACCAAAAGCAAAACTATTTTTCGCATCGCCCAAAACGCGTGAGTTTACCATAAGCGTTGAGATGCTCTGCGAGGGGCGGGGCTTATCTCTGTGTCTCGTCTCCATAGAGACCGTCATCATCTCCTTCATCCACCACGGAATAACTCACCACTAGTTCTGCTTCATACTTGTAGAGGACGTCCCACACACTCACGCCCTCGTGTTTGGGTTGATGACATTAATATAATATATATATATATATAAATATATTAATACATGACATCACCCGTAGGCTCACTCAGCTCGGTCACTTTCACCGATAGTTTCCGTTACGTCTGAAAGACTCCGCCTCCAGCTACGAGAGAGAACTCAAGAGCCGATGGGCCCGAGTTGCGAGATGACGCCTCAAAGGTGAAATATTTCAGCTCAGGGCGAAAATTGCGCCGCTAAAAACGCGTCACTGTAAACGCGCCGCCCGGAAAAATATTGCGTCTGTACGTTGACTTTTCATGGGATTCGATCGAGGGAAAAAATAGTTTCGCTTTTGGTGTGAATGCACCTGTAGGGGGCGACAACCTCAGAAACTAAAAGCAAGTGCCTTCAACTTGCATTTCTTCTTCTGGCCACCGGGGGCGCAACCATTCTGGTGGCCAGAGGGGAAGTCAGAAGGACAGTTGATTACCTCAGACTCCCCTCCTGTCCACCATGGAGAGGGCTCCTCCTCCTGTTGCTCTCCTCTTTCTTCACTTTCTTACCTCTGAAAGGTTTTTATTTGTTATTTCTTGGGAGTTTTTCCTGATCCGATGTGAGAGGTCAAAGGTCAGGGATGTCATACATGAACAAATTGTAAATCCCTCTTATGTAAATTCGTAATTTGTGATACTGGGTTGTATAAAATAAACTGAATTGAATTGAATTAAACATTTTAATAGTGTCAAGTCAACATGATGTCTATGTCGTACATGATGTTCCCACTTGAATTAACAGTACAGTAGGTCAGCTTTAGGGCGTGATTGGCGGGTCTCTAGGCCACTCCTCCGTAGTCCATATATGGTCACTGGTTGCAAAACAACAAAGAAATCCAAGATGCCGACGGTCAAAATGGCGTCCTCGAGCCTTTAGTGACATCATGGTGGCGACGTCCACGTCTTATAAACAGTCTAAGGTCTCAAGAGAACAGAGTAATAGACGGAGATCTAGCTGTATATAGAGGTTTTATATTTTTAATGTAAAGTTTAAATGCATTTAATATTGTTTCTTGTCTTTTTTGGGCCAGCGGCAGAGATGTAAGACACAGATTCCTCAAGCTGCTCATAAATCAAAGCCAAAGCATGTGAATGGGTTCATACCTGCAGAGAGAAATGTTTCTTTTGTAATATAAATGGACCAAAAAAACTCTCCAGCATGGCAAGAATCCATGTAATAGGACCGGGCCGTGAAATATACGTCCTACTGTTATTTCCTCTAAAAAACGGGCCTCCGCTCTCACATCAATCCGACCGTTAGGAACAAAGACGCTCATATTTCCCACGGCAGATGAGGTCCCACAAACGCGGCGCAGCGGGAGAGAAGAAGGGGGGAGCCAGGTCGAGGCAAACCGGACCGGAGATTTAAAATGTTCATCACAATCGCGGCTTGCCATCAGCGATTAAGCGTCCGGCGGGCGGACAGCCGCACAAATCCCGGCCTGACCGCCTCCCACAAAACCTCCTTATCTCACCTGTCCACCTGTCCCGCGCGCTCGTCCGTCTTCCGGCCGCCGACCGCCGTGATTGCATCTTTAGTGTTAGCGGCCGAGCGACGGCGCCGCTGCAGAAGCAACATAAAGTCAGCCATTAAAAAAAAGTGTATTTATTATTTCTGAGACGCCGGGAGACAGCGGAGAGGATTGCCTCCTCCTCCGGCGGCCGGCGGCGGCGCGGTGATGGAGATGATGGTAAAAATCACAAGTTTATTAGCGGGCCACAGATGGAGCAGAAGGGGGAGGGGCCTATGTGGACGAGAACCATGTCCTTTATTTAAGGATTAATGTTTTACACTCATCTGGCTGGCATATTATACATTATTTTATAAATCATATTGTGTTTCTATGTAAACTATTTTATGCGGTTAAAATGTAAAAAATAATAATATTTTTATTTATATAGCACCTTTAAATACAAAGTTTACAAAATAATAAGAAACAAATGTAACATTTAATATATATATAACGTTATATTTGTTTATCATTATTATTATATATATATATATATATATATCTATATATAAATATATATATATATATATATATATATATATATATATACAATAAAATAAAAAAAGACAAGACTAAATTAGGGGAACCAAAGTTCTGCATGAAAGGACGAGATCACTTAAAAGCTGTTCTATAAAAATGTGTTTTTAGAAAAGTGAAAGCTATTTGATAAAATGTGTTTATCGTGAAGACATTACACATTATTGGCCCATAAGAATGAATAATATTATGCTGTGATTGCTTAATTATAATTTGAAGACAAACAACATACATCACCTGCAGTGGAGGAGGGTTTATTATCTGCTAGTAATGCATCGCATGCAGGTTGAATTCACTGTTTGCTTTATACTATAAGTATTTTCCTGTACAGTGGAAGAATTATTCATATCATTTACTCAATAAAAAAAAGAAGGGCAAGGACCGCAGAATAAAAATACAAGAGTTAAAGTCCTGCCTTTCAATTCTACTTTAGTAAAAGTACAGAAGATGAATATAATTTAATGATATAATATATTGGTGTTCATGAGAACATATTGAGTCTTTCATGCAGCAGGTCATTTAACTCATTTAAACACTGATCATGTGGCTTTTGCATGTCAAAATAAAGGCCTTGCAAAATGATTATTAGTCATAGTATTTCAAAATGTATGAGTGTATGGGTGCAGATGGAGGAACACACAACGCCCCATGCAGTGTCTATATGTTAATGTCCCTGTTATCTATAATTGGTCAACAGGACGTTGTCTGTGAGTCACAAGGCAGAACAATAGTTCACCGCTCTTAAGCCGTAAGATGTGTGTTTTAAAAATTGACTTTATTTGAGTTGTCTTGCTCTAGCGCCGGAGGGGAGGCTGGTAAGTCAACGGGTGTCGCGCCGCACGTCCACCATGCGGCCGCCACCCGTCCCCCCCTCATCCGTCCCTACAGAACGAGGTCACGGCTGCATAATGACCCTAACGAGTCGAGCTTCGCCGGATTAGATTATCTCAAACGTTTTTTTTTTGCCGAGCCGCCGTCCTGACAACGAATGTCCCCGAGCCACGGAGTGATGGCCGCCGCCCGGCTGCGTCCGACACGGAGAAAACAAAGTGTTGATGTGGATTTGCCGTCCCGCCCGCTCACACACGGACCTGTCATTCTGTGTGTGTGTGTGTGTGTGTGTGTGTGTGTGTGTGTGTGGCTAATTTCAGCCAGGCCATTTTAGATGTCAGTGGAGATGACCTCTCGTGTTTTTTTTGTCCACCCTTTCTGTAGAAAGAAGAAGAAGAAGAAGAAGAAGAAGAAGAAGAAGAAGAAGAAGAAGAAGAAGAAGAAGAAGAAGAAGAAGAAGAAGAAGAAGAAGAAGAAGAAGAAGAAGAAGAAGAAGAAGAAGAAGAAGAAGAAGAAGAAGAAGAAGAAGAAGAGCCTGATTGTCTCGTCTGAGATGTGATTTCATAGGTTTACGTATCAAAGTCTATAAATAGAGAAGAGCTTGTATGTGTGTGTGTGTGTGTGTGTGTATCACTGTGTGTGTGTGTGTTGATTTGTCCCTGTGAGTTTGTATGTATGTCTCTATGTGTATGTACTGTTTGTGCGTGTGTGAATGTGTGTATCACTGTGTGTATCTGTATCACTGTGTATGCTTGTGTGTGTGTGTGTATCACTGTGTGTATCTGTATCACTGTGTATGCTTGTGTGTGTGCGTGTGTGTGCGTGTGTGTGTGTGTGTGAAGACAGAGAGGCTTTCCCACCCAAACAAAAGGGATTATGGCGTTTCAAGGGTGTTGTGTGTGTACTCTCGCACTCGGGGGGCCGTGAGGACCGGCACTGAGCGCCGCGTCAGGGAGCGCCGCTGCAGCAGCAGATAAACGCCACAATGAACACAGATTAGGGTGAAGGCGCCGCATCACGCCACATCCCACGTCTCAGGACGCTAAGTAACCGCGAGTGTTGACGTGATCACGTTAAGAAACGATGACGGCCGTTTCCCTCGAGAGAAACGAGGAGGAGGAAGAAACTGATTAGAATGGACAGTTTCATCAAATCCAGGTGTGACACCTGTAATCCAGTCCTGATGGAGCGGCGGTGCTGGAACACTGGAACGGAGGAACAGAGGAACAGTGGAACACTAGAACAGTAGAACAGTGGAACACTGGAACGGAGGAACAGAGGAACAGAACACTGGCAGTGGAACAGAACAATGGAAACAGAACAGTGAAAGTGGAACACTGGAACGGAGGAACAGAACACTGGTAGTGGAACAGAGGAATAGAGGAACAGTGGAACACTAGAACAGTAGAACACTGGAACACTGGAAGTGGAACAAAAAACTGGAAACAATAATGGAAGTGGAACAGAAAACTGGAAACAGAACAGTGAAAGTGGAACACTGGAACGGAGGAAGTGGAACAATGGTAGTGGAACACTGGTATACCAGTTTGTGTGTGTCTACGTGTGTGTTTCTGTCTGTCTGTGTGTGTGTGTGTGTGCATGTGTGTTTGTGTGTCTATGTGTGTGTGTTTGTGTGTCTATGTGTGTGTGTGTGTTTGTGTGTCTATGTGTGCATATGTATGTGTGTGTCTGTCTGTGTGCGTGTGTGTGTGTGTGTCTGTCTGTGTGTGTGCATGTGTGCGTGTGTCTATGCATGTGTGTGTCTATGTATGTCTATGTCTGTGTGTCTATGCATGTGTGTGTCTATGTATGTCTATGTTTGTGTGTCTATGTGTGTGTGTCTGTGTGTGTGTGTGTGTGTGTGTCTGTCTGTGTGTGTGTGTGTGTTGTGCAGCAGGTGCAGATTGTATTGCAGGTGCAGCGATATTCACTATCAATGTGCAGCAAGTACAATATCTATGTGATCACAACGATGGCTCAGCAAAGAGCTTACACTCAAGAACACAAACAAGTGTGTGTGAGTGTGTGTGTGTGTGTGTGTGTGTGTGTGGGGGGGGTCGCCTGAAAGATAAAGCCTAATGCGGACGATACTGCAACGTGTTAGTTAACAACTGTAGCCTTAACTTTAAGTTAACCGATTGCCCCCCCCTCCACACACACCTTTTCCTTATTTCTTTTTGTGTATTTCCACATCTAATTACACTTCCATTCATCAATGTTGATTAATAGGTCCTGTGGCACGCCTGCCTCATTTTACTCTCAATTAAGCCGGTTGATGCATGTTCTCATCAGGCAAGATGCATCGGCCTGGTTTACTTGAGGCGCTATTAGCGGACACTGTAATTAGTATCCCCCCCCCCCCCCCCGCCCCCCGAGCCCCCCCCCCCGAGCCGCCGTCCCCTGGCCTCTTTTAATGCCTCCCAAATAATGAAGATAACAGAACAGATGAGGGACGAGCGGTCCGGCCCGCGTTAATCATCTTCCCCTCCGACACATTTTCTTTTTTTTAGCGAAAAAGAATTACGGCTTGTTATAAAAAAATGTTGTTTTTGTTTTAAATCACCAAACCCCCGACGTCTTGACCGAGCTCTTTTGTTTGAGCAGCCGCTCCGGCTCCGCCTCCTCTTATCGGGGGAGAGATGTTGGTCTTTATTTCACACCACCAGGGGGACGGAGGACGAGACGCCCGCCGCATTCCGCTAAATGTGGAGCTTTATCTCAGATATCAGTCTAAGTTGTGCACATTAGCCCTGGTGCTCTCTTTGAGAAGCCCACTTTGAAAGAAAGGCCTGATTACACGCGTGTTGCTGTCGTCATAGCAGCTTTCAACCCCCCCCCCCCTCATCCCCTCATCCCCTCATCCCCTCATCCCCTTTTTTTCTTTTTTCTCTCGCTCCGCAGTCGTCTTTCCCAGAGCGCTCCTCCAGCCTCTGATTCTCTGCACTTCAAGAGATCTCTCTGAGGAGCCTCGGCTGAGGGGCCGGGCGGCCGAGACTAAAGGGACGGGTGAAGGATGGAGAGAGAGAGAGAGAGAGGGATTGAGGGAGAGAGAGAGAGAGAGACAAGCGCGGCGGGCGATACGCCGCGGCCGCTCTTTGTGCTTCTAGACGCGGCGGCGGCGGCGGCCCCGTCTCGTCCCCGCGGCCGACGGCCCCCAGGGGCCCCCCCTCTCCCCCCTCGCCCCCGCGCTGTAAGAGCTAATTGGGCCCGTTAGGGTCAGCAATTAGCCGGCTGACGCTGAAGGGTCGAGACAGAGAAGCCTTTTCAAAGGCCCCGTCATTCTATTAGAGAGAGAGAGAGAGAGAGAGGGAGAGAGAGAGAGAGAGAGAGAGAGAGAGAGGGAGGGAGATGGAGAGTAGATAGAGGGAGAGGGAAAGAGAGTAGAGAGAGAGCGAGGGAGGTGAGAGTGAGAGAGAGAGGGAGGGAGAGGGAGAGAGAACGAGAGTAGAGAGAGAGCGAGAGGGAGATTGAGCGCGAGATAGAGGGAGAGAGAGAGGAAGAGAGAGGGAGAGAGGGAGAGAGAGAAAGAGAGTAGAGAGAGAGGGAGAGAGTAGAGAGAGAGAGAGGGAGAGGGAGGGAGAGCGTGGACAAGGCTGAGACTCAGACAAGCAGCCGAGGAAGATGAACCAACAGGATATATCCCACAATGCATTGTGCCGAGGGGGGGGGGGAGGGGCCGCATGAGGCAACGCGTCTTATTGACTTCAGTCACGACTGATGCAACTTGTTCTGCCGCTGAGAATAATAATAATAATAATGCATCAACTGGCACTTTTTTTTCTCTCTTTCTCTTTCCTGTGCAACATGAATATAGTTTGGAGGAAGTGAGACTCTCCTCCTCCTCCTCCTCCTCCTCCTCCTCCTCCTCCTCCTCCTCCTCCTCCTCCTCCTCCTGTGACGCGGAGCAGTCTGACTCGTGTCGGTTCGGAGCAGGTACTCGCCTCCTGACTCCGGTGGCGGTGCAGGAGAGGTCACACGGCGGGGTCATGGAGAGGTCATGGAGAGGTCATGGAGAGGTCATGGAGAGGTCATGGAGCTCCTCCAAAGTCACGCGGTCTGAAGAGACGAGGAGGAGGAGGCGTCACTTTAATGTTCTTCCAGGAGGAGACGTCTTTTATTTATTCCTCTTCAGAGCTCTTTGAGTTCAGTTCTATTTACGCCACATTATTAGCACCACATCAAAACTCAAAAGACCACATCATACAGATATATAAACATTACGGTCATGAAAAATCAAAAAAAGTCCTGGAATTTTAAAACGGTTATTTCCAGGCCTGGAGGGTCATGGATCATGTGTTATATTCATGTGAAGATGCACACAGTGTTTAATGGATGCTTTATGCTTTGGCATTCTCATTGTTTAAAATTTAAATACCACATTTGATCACTTTTTCATGAATACACCCGAGATTTCACTAAATATTTAATTTCGGAAATTAGTTTAAAAGTCCTGGAAATCCTCTGTTCAACATGTGAATGAACCAATGATCACACATTAACCCTTTAACACGTGAACTACATGTGAAGGTGTCTGACTCCTCCCACTGATGACACTGGGCTGCATACAATACACTGAATTAAATCTAATTACAGCTTCCCGTCTTCCTTTCACAAATCAGCCGGATGACAGGAGACGGGAAGCGCGGCGACAATAGCCCCGCCCCCGCGTTCAAACACACCTGTAACCGCCGGCGCAGGTGCACGTGGCGTTCAGGGCGTCGGAGCGACAGGCGGCGAACAACAGACGTGATGGGGATCCCTAATGAGGAGGACGGGGGGGGCGTGGCACATTTGGCCTCCCACCATCACAGCTGTCTGGTATTGTAAGGTTTGTGTGATGGGGGGGGGGGGGGGGGGGGGGCGTGTCTTAGAGCATCTGCTGCAGGGTCACGACGCAAGTTAGGAGTCACGGAGGTTTAATCGCCTGTGTTTATCGTTAAAAGAATGACTGACGGGTTAAATTAAGACGTGGACTAAGAGGACGAGTTGAAGTCTCAACTCATCAAATATGTATTAAATCATCAAATATGTGTATCAAATAATCAACTATGTGTATTAAATCATCAAATATGTGTATTAAATCATCACACGTGTATTAAATCAACACACGTGTATTAATTCATCACATATGTGTATTAATTCGTGAAATATGTGTATTAAATCAATAAATATGTGTATTAAATCATCAACTATGTGTATTAAATCATCAAATATGTGTATTAAATCATCACACGTGTATTAAATCAACACATATGTGTATTAATTCATCACATATGTGTATTAATTCGTGAAATATGTGTATTAAGTCATCAAATATGTGTATTAAATCATCACATATGTGTATTAAATCATCACATATGTGTATTAAAGCATCACACGTGTGTATTACCTTCTATGAATCTTAATTAAATGTTAATAGACATTCTAAAATTCGGCGACACGTCATAGTTTCACTTCTTATTGTAAAAACAAAATGTGTATGTAGGTGTGCATGCACTATATGTGTGTGTGTGTAGGTGTTTGTGTGTGTAGGTGTGCGTGTGTGTATAGGTGTGCGTATGTGTATGTGTGGGTAGATGTGTGCATGTGTAGGTGTTTGTATGTGTCTGTGTGCGTGTGTGTGTATGTGTTTGTGTGCATATGTGTGTGTGTGTGTATGTGTTTGTGTACTGGTGTAGGTGTGTGTGTGACAGGTGGGGACTTGTTGTGCAGAGGGGGGGGGGGGGGGTGAAGGCGACTGAACATCCGATGTGGGAGACGTGTCACTCTGCAGCCGAGCAGAAAGGAACCGACACGAGCTCCTCGCCACACGCCTGAGACCTCGAGGAAAGGAGGGAAGAAGGAAGGAGGAAGGAGGAAGGAGGAAGAAGAGGTTTCCACAAATATTGTGTTTAATAATCTAGATGCAGAATCCAGTGCGACGTTCGGCCCGTTTCATGTTTATTGACGGTGAGGATGAGAATCCAGAGCTCCACACAGCCGGGAACGAGGGAACGCGTGTGTGTAAGTGTGTGTGTGTGTCAGTGTGTGTGTGTGTGCATGCATGCATGTGTGTGTAAGTGTGTGCATGTGAGCATAGGTGTGAGCAAGTATGTGTGTGTGTGTATGTGTGTGTGTGTGTGTGTGAGTGTATAAGTGTAGGTATGGATGTGTGTGTGTGTGAGTGTGTGTGTGTGGGTGTATAAGTGTAGGTATGGATGTGTGTGTATGTGTGTGTGTGTGTGTGTGTGTGTGTATAAGTGTAGGTATGGATGTGTGTGTGTGTGTGAGTGTGTGTGTGTGGGTGTGCGTAGGTGTGTGTGTGTGTCTATGTGTGTACGTGTGTATGTGTGAGTGTGTGTGTGTGTGACTTTAACTCAGCCTGGTGGTGGAAACTTAATGATGGAAACAAAAAGGTATCAATGTGTAAGGTAAATATTTGTCGTGATAAATCTCTTTAAAGCACAAACTCATAAGCCACGCCCCCTTGGGTCTTAGCCCCTCCCCCCTTCTCTGAATCCTACAGACGCCCCTGATGAGCGACCAGAAGCAGCTCCATCTCAGACTCCCTCCGATCTCTGAACTCTATTTTAAAAACCAAAACTGTCGGACTCTCCTCTGGCCTCGTGTTCGATGTGATCTCCATTTCCACGAAGAAAAAAAAAGAAACCGAAAGAAGACGCAGCAGCTGTTCAGATTCATAGGTGATGAATCGAGCCGCCGGCTTACAGACATCATTTTTCACCCCCCAAAAAATATATTTCCCTCACGGTCACAGTCCATTTTTTCACACGAGTGTTTTCTAAAGAGCGGCGCTCCACTTGTCTAAAGAGACGCTCCGCCTCGGCTCCGTCGTTTACGGGGAGCGAGGGGGGAAATTAATCATATAGCTGAAGAGTGATTTCTTTTCCTCACGCGGCTCCCTGGGAGAATAAACATCAATAAACATTACTTAATACCCTACAACACAACCCCGCGGGGGCCCATTTAATTCCACTGGTGGAGAACGCCTAAAGTGCTCCTGTTTTACACCAAATTACAGACGCTGAAAGTTTTGAAGAGGCCGCTATAGTTCCCCCCCCCCCAGAGGAGGAAATTAAATTAGATTGGGGAGGGGGGAGGGGGGGGGGCGCACAGTAAATGCTGCTATTCGTCCAGTTTGACACCTACGTGAAGTCGTAAATATTGTATTTTTTTTCTTTTTTTCTGCAAATAATTATCCGTCACGCACAACTCCGGTTTGACTTTCCTCACTTTTTTCCCCGTCTAGCAGCTGCTCGCCGCTCGCCGCTCGCCGCTCGCCGCTCGCCGCTCGCCGCTCGCCGCTCGCGTCGCTCTGAGGCGGTGAGCGCGCGGCGCTGAGACAGCCGTCACAACACGCTTCACATCGTACTTTTCACAACACACACTTCTTTTTTTCTTTTTTTTCAAAGGAAACACTCGACCTACAGATTAATAACCGGAGGAATCTCGTGAACTCTGTGTTTAAAAAGAGGAGGAGAGCAACAGAGGAGGATTCCTCTCCAAGATGGACAGAAGACATGATGTCATGTGACCAGATGAACAATAGATGTCATGTGACCAGATGAACAATAGATGTCACGTGACCAGATGAACAATAGATGTCACGTGACCAGATGAACAATAGATGTCACGTGACCAGATGAACAATAGATGTCATGTGACCAGATGAACAATAGATGTCACGTGACCAGATGAACAATAGATGTCATGTGACCAGATGAACAATAGATGTCACATGACCAGATGAACAATAGATGTCATGTGATTAGATGAACAATAGATGTCATGTGACCAGATGGACAATAGATGTCATGTGACCAGATGAACAATAGATGTCATGTGATTAGATGAACAATAGATGTCATGTGACCAGATGGACAATAGATGTCACGTGACCAGATGAACAATAGATGTCACGTGACCAGATGAACAATAGATGTCATGTGACCGGAGATGTAACTTCATCACATTGGTCGAAGGCTAGAGAGCGAGTGCCGCTCACCGACGCTCTGACGTGGGCCTTGAATGCAACGCGTGGGTTCAGGAACGTCTGTCAGCCAGCAGGAGTTCCAGCGCTCTGCGTTTAACACGGTTTGACCTCCCGTCAGACGCGAGGCGGCGGCGTCACGTCGCGTTACCTCAAACGCACCGTTTAAAGATCTCTGTTGAAGACTGTCAGTCACGGCAAGAACTAAACTGAGTTATTTATGACGGCCTGTTTATTTCTCTTTCATCATTTATTCCTCTTTTCTTATGGGAGAGGACAGCTGACGGGAGAGTCTGGAATCACGTTGTCAAATGTTCATCTTGTTGAGTGGAGCGGGGTGAAGGAGGTCACCTGTTGGACATTCTTTAAAAGAAAATGTCTTCGCCTTTAAATTGATGATAATTTCAATTTGAGAAACATTTTTTATTGTAAGACCCGAAACAAAACAGAGAAGCCGTAAAGCTTTTTATAGCGCTTCTCTTTTTTTGTGATCAGCTCATTTATTATTTTCAAGATGAGCACATGCGAAATAAAGGATGTACACACTGTATGTATACAAATGTACAAAATATAATAAAGAATTAAATAAAGAATATATATATATATATAAATACAGGTACACATACGAAAATAATGCACACATATTAATATATATATATATATATATATATATGTATATATGTATATATGTGTATATGTGTATATATTTATATATATATATATATATATATATATGCACATAGCTGCATACCCTCATACACACACACATAAATACTGTTAATTTACCCCCCTCCCCCTGTTGGCAACGCCCCCCCCCCCTCATACAATTCCCAGATATTATATAAGGGAATTTATTATATTATGATACAATAAAATATATTTTTTGAATTTAGCTTCAAGCCGTGCACCAGGAATAGAAAGTTATTTCTTTCTTCAGCAGCATGTTTTCCGGCTATTAGAAGTTCCATATTCTCTCCATTTATCTCCCTTCTCCGTGCTCCCTGGACGTAGATGAAGTCATGTCAGAGATGTCCCGCTCCGCTTTGATAATCATTAGAAATGACCAGTTAATAAATACCGCTGTATCTTGTTTGTCCCCAAGAATGTCATCGCTGTGAGCAGCCCACAAAGTTTCAGCTGCAAACGATATCAGATGTAGAGACTTTGCCAGAGTCCCCGCAGAGTCCCTTAAAGTGAGGAAAAAAAGCCTCATTATAACAAGTTACAACTGGGCTTTGGGTCTGTGCAGCGCCTAACATCCTGGACTTCCACAAACACCGAGCGGTACAATTAAAATAAATGGTCAGCTAATGCCAGAACGTCTCCGCTCCCCCCTTTCATTGCAGCATCCAGGTCCACTAATGAGCCGCGGGAAAAAAAAAACGCAAAAAAAAACGCACCAATCAGGCGCCGGTATCTGCGGCCGCAGATACCGGCGCCTGATTGGTGCGTTTTTTTTGCGTTTCGTTTCTTTTCTCGGGAAGAAGATGAACACCTGTCGTCCCGTGGTCCGCGTAACATCCCTCCGGTCGGGTCGTTTTTTTTTCCCAGAAGCCCCAGAGGGAGGGAGGGAGGGAGGGAGGGAGGGAGGGCGTGATGAACGAGCGGCGCTGGCGAACACCCAAGGCAGTGATATCTGATCCGCCTCCCACATCCCGGCGCAGGCAGACGGACAATGAAGGCGGCGAAGGAAAAGAAAGGAAGAAAGAAGCAGAAGATGTCACATCCCAGCCCTCCAAGAAGGAGAGAACAAGCGAGCGTACCCCCCCCCCCCCACTCCTCCCCCTCCTTCTATTTTGATTTAGGAGCCGAGCCACTTTAATAGAGAGAGGGGGGGGAGGGGGGGGGGAGTATAACAAGGCCTGCCGAGATATTAAACCTTCAGCCGCACGGCTGTTGATACTCCGTCGATCACATCCGGCGAAACACGTTTTTAATAGTTTCCGACGTCCTGATTGGCCGCCGGTCGGCAGGCGGCCAATCAGGAGGCTTCTCTGTGTGACCCGAGGATCAGCTGAAGGAAGGCCGCTTGGTGTGCAGCAGGCGGTGCACGTGTCTCCTCCTCCCTCGTCTGGATATACGTATATATATATATATATCTACATATACGCTTTTTCTTCTTCTCTCCGTAGAAAGTGCGTTTGTGTAAAAGTCGAGCGGACGCGGGAACACTCGGGGTAAGCGAGCGGCGTTCCCTCCTCCGGGCGTGTTGACACAGTCCTTCAGCCTGGATGTGAGCAGCTGTGTCAGCAAAGGAGGAGCAGCCTGAGGAGGAGGCTTTGATCAGCAGGCCGACCCACGACCTCCGACCCCCGCCGAGCCGACGGAGCACAGTGAGGGGAGGGGGGGGGGGGGGGGTGTTGCACAATTTGACTTTTTGTCCTCCAGAGAATTCAAGACTTAGGATGGCAGACGATGTATGAGGTGCTCTGGTTTTGAGAAGGAAGCTGATGGCTGAACCGGAAGAGGAAGAAAAGACCAGAAGAGGAATATAGTTATTTACATATAAGGTGGCTTTGAAGTCTACTAAACACGTCTCACAAAATGATTTCAATCATCAATCAGTACTACTTCAAAATCAATCAAATACAATGACTGTAAAGAGGGGGAGCTTTCACAAAAGATGTTGTTGTATTCTTTCTTCTTTTTTTATGTTTCAGGCTTTATGAATGTGAGAAATCGACTTTCTTCTTCTGTGGTGTCGTGTGAAACGCTTTTACCTCCAGGCCGTGTGCATGTTCACTGGAAGGCTGCAAGGAAAACGCTGCAGGCGGCACGGGGGGCACCACCCGCTGGAGGAGGGGGGGGGGGCTCCACCCCCTGCAGGGCGGAGGGGACACCAACAGAGCCTGGGTCCTCCACTGACCTCATGAACAGATTTATTTGGTTTATTTTATCTAATATACTGACTGTTGGTTGTTTTTCATCGTTGTTGTTGTTGTTTATTTGTCTAATTTGTAAACACCAGCCGCCAAGTCAAATTCTTTGTGTCCAAGTAGCAGTTCTGATCCTGATCCTGATCCTGATCCTGATCCTGATTCTGATTCTGATCCTGATCCTGATCCTGATTCTGATTCTGATCCTGATCCTGATCCTGATCCTGATTCTGATTCTGATCCTGATCCTGATCCTGATCCTGATTCTGATCCTGATCCTGATCCTGATCCTGATCCTGATCCTGATTCTGATCCTGATCCTGATCCTGATCCTGATTGTGATCCTGATTGTATTCCTAATACTCACTACAGGGTTCGTACGTTCATGTAAAATCTTTAATATTCCTATGTTTATTTCCACAGTTCGATCAAAAGAATAAACATGTATATGAATATGCATTATTTCATTAATTTGCGTAATTGAAGGTTTATTATTACTCGTGTAAACACGGAGATTTCACAACATGTCGGGTCATGGGAATGTGTTTTAAAGTCCGGTAACTCCACCGGTCACCATGAGTCTGACCCTCAGTGTCCCTAGAGCGGCCTCACAGGCTCCGCCTCCACCTCAAAGCCCTTCCTCTCTTCTTCGGGTGGAGATTATTTGGTGAAGCAAATTCTATCAGAGCTTCAGTGGTTCAGAGAGTTGCTCAAGGGCACCTTTTGCAGAGGTTGTGTGTGTGTGTGTGTGTGTGTTTGGAGGGGGGAGCCCATCGCTAATTTGTCTAATTCTGTCTTTGAACCCCAGACCTCCCGTCTCAGCGCCTCATCGCGCCTCCTGATTAATACACTGACGAGGAGGAAGGAGCGGGAGCCTGATTTAATTTGCGTCTTATCGTTACATCTCCTTTAGATAAATGAATAGATTGGTCATTCGGTGTCGCTGACCCCCTCTCCCCCCCCCCCCCCCCTTCCTCGCCATATAAAAAAAACCCAGAGATAATCTTTAAAAAGAGAAAAACTGATAAGCTTTAACATTCACTGCACATTGCGTTTCATTTCCTCCTCTGCGGGGATAGAATATCAAACAAAAAAAAACATGGAATGTGTTTTAAATCACTGGAGGATGGACACACACACACACACACACACACACAGGGAGAGAGAGGCAGCGCTTCCCTTTCTTTCTTTCCCCCGTCCGTAATCTGCAGAACAATCACACGTTGGCCACACATCAGCGTGACGGAGCGGCGCCTCCTCTCTACCTCTCAGTATCGATCTCCCATCCAATCTAAATGACCCTGTTAACCATTCCCTTAGCCCCCCCCCACCACCACCACCACCACCACCTCTCCTCTTTACTACCCCTCACAGCTTTGAGCCCTACTTAGCGGCAGCACTAACCCCCTCCCAACCCCACACACACACCCACCTATACACCCCCCCCCCACACACACACACACACACACACACACACACACCTTAGTCCTCTTAGTTTCAAACGGCCCTGTGTGAAATAACTCACGCCGCTCCAAGAGGGATGAGGTCATTAGAACATGTGACGCCCTCTTGAAACAGCAAGCATGATTGAAAAATCAATTTTGATGCCTGTTTTTTTTTCTTTTCTTCTCCTCCTCCTCCTCCTCTCCTCTCACGCTCTCCTCTCCTGTGTTTGCATTTTGTTTTTTTCGTGTGTGTGTGTAATGTTCTCGATATCGTATTCCCATCATGGAAACACGGGATCAAAAGACGTGGAGCAGCGCTCCTTCACGGGGAGCCTTTGTCTCACGCTTTTGTTTTGCGTCTATGAGGAAGAATACATTCAGAAGTTGTGGGTGTGTGCGTGTGTGTGTGTGTGTGTGTGGGGGGGGTGTCTAGGAGTAACTAGGCTGTCACACACTCTGAGGACGTTGAGCTAACGCGTAGCGTAGCTTCCCCTCTCGTTACTCCGAGCCTCTCGATTGGACGGAGGTCTTTTGGGAAGTGCGGCGGAGGCTTTGAGTGATTGTGAGGTGCTTCGGATCTTTTGGGCGTCTCGCTGCAGGTTACTCTCCCCCCCCCTCTTACCCCCCTTACTCCCCCCCCCCCTCCATTACTACCTCAGTCACTTATCAAACGGCTCCTGTGTTCACGAGCAATGCAAGGACACACAGAGAGAGAAAGAGAGAGAGAGAGAGGGAGGGAGATGGGGAGGAGAGAGAGGGGGGGAGAGAGAGGTAGAGAGAGAGGTAAAGAGGGAGGGAGAGAAGGCGAGAAGTAGATAGAGAGAGGGAGAGAGAGGGAAGAGAGGTAGAGAGAGAGTGAAATAGGGAGAGAGAGAGAGAGAAGGTGAGAAGTAGAGAGAGAGGGAGGGAGAGAGGGGGAGAGAGAGGAAGAGAGAGAGCGGTAGACAGAGAGAGAGTGAGAGAGAGAGTGAGAGAGGTATAGAGAGAGAGAAGGAGAGAGAGAGAGTGAGAGAAGGAGAGAGAGAGAGAGGTAGACAGAGAGAGGAGAGAGAGAGAGTTATAGAGAGAGAGGTATAGAGAGAGAGGTATAGAGAGAGAGAGAGGTATAGAGAGAGAGAGGTATAGAGAGAGAGAGAGGTATAGAGAGGGGTATAGAGAGAGAGAGGAGGAGAAATGAGAGAGGTATAGAGAGAGGTATAGAGAGGTAGAGAGAGAGGTATAGAGAGGTATAGAGAGAGAGGGAGAGGGGGTAGAGAGAGAGGTATAGAGAGAGAGAGGTATAGAGAGAGAGAGAGAGGTATAGAGAGAGAGAGGTATAGAGAGAGAGGTATAGAGAGAGAGAGGTATAGAGAGAGAGAGGTATAGAGAGAGAGAGGTATAGAGAGAGAGGTATAGAGAGAGAGAGGTAGAGAGAGGAGATAGAGAGGAGAGAGAGAGGTATAGAGAGAGAGAGGTATAGAGAGAGAGGTATAGAGAGCGAGAGGTATAGAGAGAGAGCGGTATAGAGAGAGAGAGGTATAGAGAGAGAGGTATAGAGAGAGAGAGGTATAGAGAGAGAGAGGTATAGAGAGAGAGGTATAGAGAGAGAGAGGTATAGAGAGAGAGAGGTATAGAGAGCGAGAGGTATAGAGAGAGAGCGGTATAGAGAGAGAGAGGTATAGAGAGAGAGAGACATCAGTGTTTCTCTCCCTCTCCCCTCAGCCGTCACCTTGTTGGTTCGGTGTAACTTTCATTAGAGGAGGAGATTTAGTGCACTTGAGAAGACAGATGAAAGAGTTAGAGGCTAATTATCAGGAAATTGAAAAAAGATAGATGTACTGCAGCGACGACAATTAGTGGAGCAGCGAATATCAAAGACGGACGAGGAGGAGGAGGAGGAGGAGGAGG